>CM075818.1:25198452-25611978 GCA_037975025.1 Excoecaria agallocha
AATATACCCTTTTAAAAGGTTTCACAACCTAAATCTAGCGAAGATTAATATATATAATCAAACTAACATATGAGAAGAATGGCAGAATTTATCACAATGAAAAAATGATGAAGAAGGCCTTTTATATTACCTTCAGTGTACTTACTCGATTAAACTATCAAATGTTGGATTTGCAGACCCTTGGTAGTATTGAAATAGTTGAAGAATTGAGAGCTAAAAGCCAAAAATTCGCTTTGGGCTTAAAAAAATTTTACAGCTATTTGGAAGTTTCTAAGATTTTCTTTGAAAGCGATGTTAACTTTTTTTTCCAATTCCCAAAACTTGACCAACCAACCCTTGAGAAGGATACTGAGGAAACTTATAAAGGGAGGAGTGTACGGCTTTACCATAAGGATGCACGGCTCTACACTTAGGTGGTGCCCCCCACTTGCCCACTTGCCTTATAGAGACCACCGTTTCACTGTACAGTTGAACCATAGGGATGTATGGTTGTACACTCTAAAAGTATGTCAACTTGCCTGAAAAGGCAAGATTCCTTGAAGTGCACTACTGTACACTACTTTATGCAAGGCCGTGCATTCCAAAAAGGCAAAAATCCGCTATTAATGGCCAAACGATGAGTATTATTCAAATGTACAGGCGTATAATCCATAAATACATGACATGCAAGGCTCTTAAATACACATAACTCAATTTCAAGTTCCTGACTAAGGGTATATTTCATCGCTTACCCCCCCTGAGCCAATCAGCTGCACAGGTTAAGCTCAAAAATGTTTTATAAAACTTTTCAAAAAATAATTTCAATACCACAAAGAGTTTGTCATCCTCAATTCATTGTTTTAAATGAGCAGTTTTCTTCATTACATAACCCCGACAAAGACCTCCTCAGGACCCAGTGCTTACAGTTGCCCCCAACTTTGGGAGGCTAGTGCATGAAGAAGTCTAGACGAGCCAAAGTTTAGAGTAAGAAAGAGAGATACTTGCCTGAGGAGGTGATCTCTCTACTTACTTCGTAAGAAGGCTTGGTTGGTGAATGACACTAGCCTATGACATAATCTTTAGTTCAGAGGCGATTCCACTTCTATGGCTATACCCCTTACCTGAAGGCGATCCCACTATGTGGCTATATCTTGAGACGACCCCACTATGTGGCCATACCTTGAGGTGATCCCACTCTATGGCTATACCTTGATTTGAAGGCGATCCCACTATATGGCTATACCTTGATTTAAAGGCGATCCCACTATGTGGCTATACCTTGATTTTGAAGGCAATCCCACTATATGGCTATACCTTGATTTGAAGGCGATCCCACTATATGGATATACCTTAAGGTGATCCCACTATGTAGCTATACCTTGATTTTAAAGGCAATCCCACTATGTGGTTATGCCTTCATTTGAAGGCAATCCCACTATATGGCTATACCTTGATTTGAAGGCGATTTCACTATATGGCTATACCTTAATTTGCAGAAAATTTGCGAAATATTAGGGTGGCTTAGATCTAAAGTTAATGAACTCAACTATTTGCCCCTGTAGTAGAAGGAGTGTCATCATAGGCGGCACTCATGAGGCTACACTGGTCAATGCCATGTAGCTAATTGAATTTAGCTTCTCCTGCATTTGCAGTGTTGAAAAGGTTAGATCGGGATTTATTGCCCTCAGTCTCATTCATTAAAACACTTATTTATGTTCATTTTTTTCTGTATATATTTTCGCCTCTGTATTATTATTATGTTTATATGTACTCTCTTTTGGTACTATGATATACAAATTTTATGGAGTACAGTGTATGTCTAGCATTGTAGCTTATATCTAATTAATAATCAATCACTTTATCCTGTAATGTGAATCAATTTGGAAGCATGCTCAACCTATTAATAGTGGATCCATATAAAGCCTCTACCAACTTCTGGCAGTGGGAAAGTGACTGCCTAAACAAGTCCCAGATTGAGATCTGAACAGGAGTTTTCTTGAGTTGCTTCAGGATCAAGTTATCTTCAGTGGTTCTTTCCTCCATAGAAGTAAAGTTGTTGTGGCCTCTCAACTTCTCGCATAACCTTTCCGATTCTGGTGATTGCCTAAATCATCTTTTCATCTGTCATTTCCTTTTCAACTTAATAAGTTTTCCATAAGTCTTTTGGCTCCTCTTTAGCCATGACTGAGCCCTTTTTCACTATTTGTATCCCAGATATCCACTAGTTGAACTAATTTTCTCATTTTTGCCAACCCTTTTGCACTTGTGGCTGGACCATTACTACTTTTTTGGGCCTTGCACATGATAGCCAAGTACTCATTTTCGTATAAATCCTGCAAAACATACCATTTTGGCAATCCAGACCCAACCATGAAGTTCGGTGGTGGCACAACATTATAAGCTTCTTTCTTCTTAGCTCCTTTCTCTGGATCAAGAATCTATTAGGAGTTAATCAAGTCCTGGATATGGTCCTTTAAGATATAACAGTAATCAATCTCATGCCTTGTGTGTTGGTGAAAGGCACAATACCAATCAGATCTATGTCCAGGTTGGCCCTGACTCCTTGTAGGCTTGGAGGGCACCGACTGCAGTTCCCTTCTTTCATTAAATGACTAAGGCACCAGGATAGTGAATTGTCTAATTCTGAGTAACGATGCTGATTGACACCCATCACTGATACCTTAATATTTCTTTCGATGTTACCTCCACTAGCGCTACTATTATTAGCACTAGCCTTCTTTGCCAAATACTCCCCCTCGGCTTCAATTGCTATGTCTTTCAAAGAATCCCAATCCTTCAACCCCTTCATTTTGAGACCTTCATTCAAATAAAGACTGGCATTCTAAATGAACAAGTGGATCTGATCTTGTGTGTGGAGTTTTCTTTTCATCCTTATCACTCTATTCCTCTATCAAGTAAGGTACTTGTGCAAGGAAGGTTTCTATTGTAACAACTCCAAGTCCTTTAGGGTAACTTCCATGCGTATGCTATAGTCATACTACCTAAAAAAATACTCCATCAATCTCTCCTAATCTTCTTTTGTCTTTCGTTCCAAACTATGATACCAATCAACAGCAGGGCCCACTAGGCTAAGGCTAAAGAGATCCACCTTTTGTCTCTTAGTAAGGGTTGTCCTATTCATAAGCAGGACATATTGCTTTATGTGGGCCAGGGGATCAAATGTACCATCAAACTACATCAAGTCAAACATTTTAAGTTGATTGGGTAAGGCATCCTTGCCATCCAAATCGATATCCTTGGGACTAACTCCCTTCCCCACAAACAACATCCTAGTTAAAGCCTCCAACTTTTCTTCCATCTTCTTTACAACAGGAATTTCTTCCTTGGGGACGAGGTTCTTCAACACTTAAAGGGCCCGTAACTCATCCTCCTCATCAATTATAAAATCATATTCGAAACCAACTAGCGTAACATCCTTCTCTGCTCCTCGTGAAGTAACATTCCTGACATTTACTACATATTAGGGTATCACAACAGGAGCTATTGAGGTCTCATCAACATGAGTCAATTTTTAATCGAGCAGCAGCTGCTGTGATAGGTTAAGCAGCTAAGATAGAGGCCAAACTAGTTGTGAGACTTGCAAACATCGACATCATTTTTCTCTCAAGATCATCCATCGTTTATTAGCATCTTGAGAACCAGAGGAACCAATCGAAAGAGTGAGCTTGGCCATAACTTCCCTTTTTGATTATTTTTAAAACTCATTCGAAAATTCTTCCAAAATATTGTCCATTCCTAACTCAAACCCTAATTTTAAACTCTGCCTTGATACCAATTCCTCTGTTTATTCTATAAACCACTACTTAACCAAACGACCGTCCGAACCGCAAAACCACCGAAGAAATGATGGCTTTATTATGCCTACCAAAATGAGGGTTGTTAGCATGATGCATGAGAAGATACAAATGTATGATCATGGGATACAGCATTGACAACCACATTCAAGGATCCTTTCCACCTTATTCCTCCCACACACGTGGTTAAAGTCATCTTTCCTAGGTAGGCTTAATTCATGGGTCAATAGGGGGGACCCTAAAGAATGCGTATGGTGCATGGCAAAAATCTAGCAGCATTACGTCTCTCATGAAGAGCACACAAAAAAGTGTTTGATCGATGCATATTCGGGTGACCTAAGCAAATCAGAATGGGTTTATCGGTGCATGGCAGCCTTTGATAAGCAAACATTCGAATTTGTCTGGGCATGCCTAATACATAAAAATCCATAGCACAAGCAATGCAAAATTGTTATGGACGTCCTAATGGAGATTTCTAGGTCATTACATGCTCTTTTAGTCCAAGTACTCAATTACAAGGTGATAATCTTGTTTTTAGAGTTTATTTTCTGGATAATTTTGTGTTTTAGTGTCTCATCTTGCATGTTTTTAGTGTTTTAAAGCTATATTATTGTTTTTTATGTTTATTTTAGTTATTTTGATTAATTTGAAGTTCTTAGTTGATTAATGGTCTTAAATTTCACTTTTTTGCAGGAAATTTTGCTAAGGCGTGGCTGAGACAAAGTGTCCCAGCCGTGTCCAATGCAGATGGCAAAACTCACCATTTCACTATGGCCACGACGGAGACAAAATATCCCAGCCATGGCTAATCCAGGATTCAAAGCGCACTGTTTCATTAAAGGTCGCGGCTGAGACAAAGTGTCCCAGCCGTGGCCATGGTAGATTTCAAAATGCGCCGTTTCATCAAGGGTCGCGGCTGAGACAAAGTGTCCCAGCCGTGGCTATGGCAGCCCGAGAACATACTTTTGATCCACAAGCCTGACATGGCTGAGAAAAATTGTCCCAGTCATGCCATTTTCCTTATGCCGCTGCTGAGACAAAAGTGTCCCAGCCGTGGCCTATTAGACAGCTCTATAAAGGCTGCGAAATTTTCTACTGAAAGGAGAGTTTTTTTTTAGGGTTTCGTGCTTAGAGTTTTAGGAGAGTAGAAACGCAGTTTTTCACATTTTGTAGGTTTTTTTATACTTAGTTTTTGGATTTTACTTGTAAAAATCACTCTTTTAGTGTAGTTTTACTTCAAAAACACAAAGATAGTCATAGATTTAGCTTATAGTTGTGAAGATTTCAACTTACAATCAAGGAGCTATTTGGAGAAGAAGAGGAGGAGCTTCATCAACTTCAAATCTTCAGCTTCAAATGGGTTTTATAGTTTTCACTCTTATTTTGTTCATTTTTTACATTATGAATAGTGAGTAGTTATCTTTGTTGCTTGGGGAAGCTTTGAATCCCCTACTCACAATGTGAATATTGAGCACATTTTGATTTCACATGAATGAATGGTTCATTTCACTGTTACTTATTTATATTTCATGAATTTTCAATCTATTAAGTTAATTTCCTTACATGGATGAATGATGTTCATCATATATCTTTGGATGTGTATTGAGTCTAGTGGATTGAAGTTTATGAATAATCTTGCTCAGTTTTTTTTTTCTCATGAATGCTGTATTAATTTAGACGGCTCCAGAATGGGATTCTAAATGTGCAGTAATTATGATTTTGGGACTAGAGTGTGGAGTGAAATGGATGAGATTTGGGTTGTTTGGCTCCGGAATGGGAAGTTTAGCAATTAGAATAGTTGGCTCCGGAATAGGAAGCTTGGGTTAAGAGGGTTATCCCGAATTCATTCATGTATTCTTTAAGACAAAATTAATTCACATTGGGTTCGATGGGGTGGATAAGTGTACCTAAACAACGCTTTAATTTATATATATTTACATACTTGTTAATCTTTTCTGAATTAAATACATACTCAATTCACTGTCATTAGAATTAATTTCCTTTCATTGCATATTTTAGTTTTTAAAGTTTGCACTATACAAATTAATAGCTCATATAAACTAAATTGGGAATTCTTTAGCATACAATTAATTTTCATAGTTTTCACACACACATTTCCCTTGGGTTCGATATTGAGGGTCTTAAATTTACCCCACTTTATTACTTGTCGATCTAGTGAACTTGCTAGGCTCGCACCACAAGGCTACCAAAACATAGTCCCTATTAATGATTTTAGCTCATCACAAGCATGATGACCGATTGGGTCACCATTCAATATACCATGAAGTACTAGACTTGGGCTGGTGATTATCCCTAACATTACCCTTGGTTGAGTGAATGACAAGGGAGTACTTCGGGAATGCACCAGGGTTAGAAAACTGGGATGCCTAACTTATTTTAAAGCTCTAGCATGATTATAATGCAATTTTGAAAAGAGATAAAATTTCTTAATCAAATGCCTTTTATGTCACATAAGTCAAAAGTGGTTTCAAAGTGAAATCTCAAAGATTACTCCCCAGTGGAGTCACCACTGTGATGCGTGCCTTTCCCTCGATAGTTCACTATTTCTTCTTTTGAGTCATCAACACCTGATTTCACCTTCGAATCCAAAGGATCATTAAGTTCAAATGAGGAAACCTCTGGTCTTTAATAATTTGATCCCACTTTTAGGGTCAAAACTAGGTTGAGGTTCCCTGCCCAAGCCGATGATCACTTCATGATAGGAAAGAGACTCAACGCGACTTACCATAATCATAAACCTCGAAAGATGTGATATGGCACGTCCAGGTGTCCCTATCTTATCGCTAATGATCGATGACCAGGAGGCATATAGTTGGGTACTATAAGGCTAAATAGTAAGGAGTTGCCACCCAATAGAACATTAGGAAAGAAGGGCATTCCGACCTTGTGAGGGTAAAAAACCTAGAAAGGGTCAAAAATTCCACTCTTATTTTTACCTTTGACAAATATGACATAACGGCTTTCAAATTAATCATGTTATCCCTTTTCTTTCATGTACAAGTATAGCAAATATTGAAATTAAAGGCACACCCAATCACGTAAGAAAGCGATAAATCATGGCATAAATATAAAGCGATGAAGACATCTATAAATCAAGAAGTTCATTGTGAACCTTTTAGATAAGGATTTTGATCCTTACATATGGATTATTGAAGAAGCGTTTCATTGTGAGATCTTGAAGATAGGGGCTTGCCAGTCCAAGTTTTATTTAAGAAACGTCTTGTGTTATTTAATTATATACAAAATCATTTGCATTATTAAAAGCCAACTTAACATGGGAATTTCCTAGGCAAAATGTAGACATTGGTCTAGCTTTGTTAATGGAACATCCCTATTAATTACTATAAATATTTTTTGTTACATTTTCCATTTACGGTCGAAAAAATATTTTTACAGTAAAGAGAAAGGATAGTAGACTTACCTGGAGCGCTTTCTTGGTCACTTTCATGAAAGACTTTATTTCTCGGAAGCAATAATAATAACAATAACAACAATAACAAAAATGATAATGATAAAAAATGAAAAGAAAACATACATAAAACCAATTTAAATTAAAAGGTATGAAAAGGAAAAAAGAATAAGCATCTGGCACACATGTCAAAAAATGCATAAGGGCGCATTTGACGACATGCAGTCGACTCATTTACCTTAAAAAGCAAGAAAACACATTTTTCGACCATGCATCGCTTGATGTGCGAGTATGCATCAAATAATGCATGACCATATTAGCCTAATAATGATGAGTTTTCTTTTTATTTTTAATATAAATTCCTTGTCGAGAATGGATCTAAAAGGAAGAAAAAAGGAAAAGCTAAATACAAAGATAGGCTTTTAAACTAAGCTTTATTTTAATAAAAAATAATTTAAAAAGGAATGAATAAAACAAAAGTTAAAGAAGATGACCTAATAATTTCTATCACACAGCAATATACCCTTTTAAAGGGTTTCATAACCTAAATCTAGTGAAGATTAATATATATAATCAAACTAACAGATGAGAAGAATGGAAAATTTTATTATAACGCAAAAATGCTGAAAAGGACCTTTTATATTACCTTTAGTGTACTTACTCAATTAAACTATCGAATGTTGGATTCATGGACCCTTTGTAGTATTGAAATAGTCAAGAAATAGTTGAAGAATTGAGAACTAAAAGCCAAAAATTCACTTTTAGCTTAAAAAACTTTAAAAGCTATTTAAAAGTTTATAAGATTTTCTTTGAAAGCGATGTTAACTTTTTTTTCCAATTCCCAAAACTTGACCAACCAACCCTTGAGAAGGATTCAGAGGAAACTTATAAAGGGAGGAGTGTACAACCATACCATAGGGATGCACGGCTATACACTCAAGCGGTGCCCCCTACTTGCCTCATAGGAAAGATCACCAATGTTTGAATGTATGTCGTGCCATAGGGATGCACGGCTCCAAAAGGATGTCAACTTACCTGAAAAGGTAAGATTCCTTAAAGTGCACAGTTGTACACTCCTTTTATGTAAAGCTGTGCATTCCAAAAAAAGGCAAAAAATCCTACATTAAAGGCCAAACGATGAGTATTATTCAAATGTATGGGCATGTAGGGCTTAAATGCATGATGTGTAAGGCTTTTAAATACACATAACTTAATTTCAAGTTCCCGACTAAGGGTATATTTCATCGCTTGCTCCCCTAAGCCAATCAACTACATAGGCAAAGCTCAAAAATGTTTTTAAAGGCTTTTCAAAAAATAATTTCAATACCATGAACAGTTCATCATCCTCGATTCGTTGTTTTTAAAGGAGTATTTTCCTCATTAGGTAACCCTAATAAAGACCTCCTCAAGGCCCAGTGCTTATAAGGGTATTTTTTCTTTTTCTTCTTCCTCTTCTTCTTCTTCTTCTTCTCCTTCTTCTTTGCCTTCTTTTTTTATCTTCTTCTTCTTCTTCCCTTTTCTCCCATAACCGCCATTGACAACTTTTTTGAGGTTTTTCCTTCAGTTTTTTCATTCTTTCTATCTCACTTTTGGTCCAATTTGTGAACCATCAGCATCAGATTGCTCCTGGGATTATTGCATACTTCGAGTTGTCTTTAATTTGAGTTTTCTTTAGTATTTTTTACACTCATTTTCCACTACTTTCCAAGTAAGTTTTGAATTTAATTTTTTTCCTTTTGTTTGTCATTAGTTGTTAGTTAAATGATTATAGGTTCGATTCACTTTTATTTCATTTGTTTGATTTTTTAAGCATGCATAGTTCGCTGCTTATAGTAGTGTATTTGGCTTGAACCTATAAATGTTGCATTGGTAGTATGTAAGTACATAGAAAAGAACATGTGAATCAAAAAAATATAATATGTAGACTTTTATTATAACCAAACAATGTTGATTAATTTTAGGTTGTTAAATGAGCTTCATTGACATAAGTAGACCAACTATGAATTAAAAATTGACCTATTACCCTACTGTAAAGTTATTTCTTAAATTGAATAACATGTCTGTTGGCCATTGATGGCCTGCATTATTGCCTTTAAAAGTTTTTTTTATAGGAGGCAGGCACATTCCTAGTCGAAATGCAGCTAAAACTTTGTTAAATTTTCATAGATATTTATGTGTAAATTGTCTCGATGGATGTGCATTAATGGGCTTAGGATGTTATAAATTGTTATATGGCATTTAACATGCATTTTAGTACAGGTTGGCCAGTGCCAATTTAAGTCGGCATGCTTAAAATATTGTTAAAATCTTTAAGAATTTAATTTTTTCGATTACTTACAGAGCAAGTTAACTTGGAAAAATTGACATTTAACTTTTGTAGGATGCCATGCAGAGAAGCATAGACTACACTAGCTCCACCCACTCCTAGATGGATGACCCCTACAAGCCGAGAGATATTGAGCCTTATCTCGAGTACAGTTCCATTCTAGTAGGTTCATATCACAACAGTTCCTGCAGACCATGAAGATTACTAATGAGGTTGATGGATTGTTGGCTACTGTAGGATGGACTACATTTTTCACTCTATCCTTACAGACCTTTCCTGACATCACTAGAGAGTTCTTAGCCACTCTTCATTACGAAGGCTTGTAGATGTCTAATATAGAGAAGGGAGTAGTCTAATTCAAAGAACATGATGTGTAGTATAGCATTACACGATGCTATTTTACAAAGGCTATGAGGCTCCCAATAAAAGTACATGTCATAACCCCAAAGAAAGTGGTGGCGAGAAACTACTGGACAACATCATACTTTTCAGAGCCTTGTACACGTCGAATATGGCCAAGAGTACAATGCTGGCTACACAGACGCTCAAGTTTCTATCCACCTCATATCTCAACCACATCGAAAGTCCTGGGTCGATGAATGCACTCAACTTTGTCTGCTTATGGGCCATGTAAATAGGCAGAAGGGTGGACATTACCGCCCTACTTAGAGTAGATACTTAGCTGACAATGTAGATATGTATTAGGGGAGTAGTGACCAGCTATTAGTAGACTTGGGGGCAGATGAAAGGACTTTTGATAGGCCACTCTAGGAGGATATTTTTATAGATTTATTGACCACTTTTGTTATAAGGATGGTCGAGCCATTCTAGGGGTGAGAGGGGCTATATAGACTGTTAATTATTCCCGAGACTAGGGAGAGTTACCACTTAGATCCCATTATGCCATAGCCATCGATAGAGGAGAGAATCAGGGTCAGCCCCAACCACCTAGAAACTTTTAGCACCACCAGTACGACATGATCAACAACCACAATTGGAGAAGCCACAGAAGCCTTAGAGGGCAAACATAGATTCAGATTTTGAAATGGAAATACAGGTGGAACTTGACGAGCTTTTCGATAGGTCACCTTTCCCTCCAGCACATCTACGGTCACCCATCAGGCCACAACAGTCACCATATAGGAGATTTGGGAGATACTTACAATACAATTATCCAGGGGCCTCCACTTCTGCTGCTCTTCCGACATATGGTCACTCGGCGTATTTACCTCTACTGTTCCACCACCAACTCCACCATTTGATAATATCTTAAAGAGAATATCTACAATCAAGGCATCTATCCAGGCTATCCAGTAAGTCATTTAGTGATAGGACCAGAATCTACAGGCCATTTTAGTCGTAGTACAGTCTGCAATAACTGATGATTCCATCACTCAGATTAGACTCAGCATCATACTGACATATAGGACATCAGAACAAATTTAGTAGCCACTGGGTAGAGATTTGATATAGCCTTTTAGGTGGTTGATGATTCCATAACTCAGATTAGAGAGCAGAAAGGTCGCATTGAGGCAAAAGTCCCTAGGGGTAGACAGGCTGTGATTGAGACTGATGAGTAGTTGAAGAGGTACATCAAGGACTTGAGGGATGATTTGATGAGGTATCTAGAATGGCCCTCTTGAGCAGTCTCAAGGATCAGAGAGAGCTCAGAGCACCTATCTAGGGTGATAGCATAAATTCTACAGCCATTGTTCGTTGCACTACTTAGATTTGAGTTTAGATTTTGGCAGTATGGGAAGCAACCACTAGCACCATATAGACCCCCTAGATCATTAACCTTTTGTCCACCATCTAGACCATCCTATTGCAGGGGGCTAAGACCCTCACAGTAGCTTTATTTTGTATCCAGCAGAACCGCATTGAGCTGGATAAACGGGATATAATCGGGGGATTCAATTCTCGAAACCATCCAATCCCCTTTAACAATTTTTCTTATTCCACATACGCAATTTTTCTATTAATTATATACATTTCTATATACACACACACATATATATATACATGCAGTTGTGGATTCAGCTCTCGGAGCCATCCAATCCATAACTTAATTAAATTACATACACCGAATTCAGCTCTCAGAGCCATCCAATTCGGTGTTACATATCAAGGCACCGCATTATGATTTTCCTAATTGGCATGCCAATTCTATCCAATTTCTCCATTTCTTATCTAGCTTTACTAAGGGCAAATGAGAAATTTCCAATAAACAAATATACTTTACTTATTTAAATTAGATAATTCAATCTTCAAATTTATCCTTCCTTGCTTTTCAAGATATCTTCAATTATCAACTTAATATGCATCAAAAACTAGAAATAACATATAGCTTAATGTCATCAACTATGACTCAAGTACAACTTTCTCCAATTATATTAGCTAACTTAAGTCACATTCAATTTATATTAATCATAAAACATAATTATTAGTCTTTGAGTTCACAACCAATTCATATATGTATATATATACATACCACTTGTCAGGTTTTAAATTTAATATTTATAACCTCATCCATAATTATTCAACTATAAATTAAATGCTTTATGTATAATAAACATATTAACTACAAATTTTTTGTATAATGCATGCTTATTAATTTTTTTGCTTTAAAAATCACGAGTATAACATAATTTCATTTAATTTTAAACTCAATTTATATAATTTTGAACCCAAGAAAATTAGCAATAATTAAATCCACCTAAAACTTAAATTCTCTAACATACATAATGTATAATTAAAAAGGAAAAATAAATTTGCTTGAACACTTCCTTGCTTGATGATTTCTTTTCAAACTTTCAGCTTTTAAAATATCAATTCTACATTAATTTCCTTTTCTTTCTTTATTTTCTCCATCTACACCATTTCCTCTCTCTACAAAAATTCACATTCCACAAGAATTATTCAATAATTCATTTATCAATTCATGATTTATAGCAAATTCCAACAATTATTTGGCTAATAATCCACCTAACTACCTTGAATTTCATTTTTCCCCAATTAATCAAAACCCTAGATCTAAAATTACATCATCACCTCCTCAAATTCCTCACTATAAACCAATAATTAAGAGTAAGAAGAAGCTTACCCAACTGAGGAGAGAGAGAGAGAGAGAAACACATGAGGAAGGTAGGGTGGAGGAGAAGCCCAACCACATTGCTGCCATGCCAAGAACAAGAAGGGAAAAAAAGAAGAAGAAGAAGAAGAAGAAGAAGAAGAAGAAGAAAAAGAAGAAGAAAGAGGAAAAGGAGGCGATGGCGGCGACGATGAAGGCAACACAGTAGTGGCCAAACTGAGAGGAAAGAGAAGGAGGGGGAGGGGGCATCGGGCTCTATAGGGACCAAGAAAAGGAACCACTAGTTCCTTAAAATTTAAGAGAAGGGACATGGCCAAAACTATGTAGTTTCGGCCAAAGGTCCATTTTGATCCTCCAACTCTGCTCTATTAGTGAATCAACCCTAAAAATTTTTAATTCTTTACAATAATACCCAAATTCAATTATAATTTCACCCAAAATTATTTTATATTTACATTTTTGTCAATTTTATATATAATTCAGGTTATTCCAAAAATTGAGGCATTACAATCTTACTTAGCAACAAAAGAAGAAATTAAAGGTGGATGTAAGGCATTACTTTTCAAGCTATGTCCCGATCAAGTGCTTTAAAAGATGTATTTCAAAGGAAGAGCCAATAGACATAATGAGACTTTGTCATGAAGGAGAGGTTAGAGGTCACCATGGACCAAATTGCAGAGTGGCCAAAATTCTACAATCAGATTTCTTTTAGCCTTCTCTTTTTGCTAATGTTAAGGCTCTTATAGCTTTATGTGATAGATGTCAACGTGTAGGGGATGAGATGCCCAAGAACAATGTATTAGATGTAGAAATTTTTTATGTTTAGAAAATTGACTTTATGGGGCCATTTTCGAACTCTTTTAGGTTTGAGTATATCCTAGTTGTTGTTGATTATATGAGTAAGTGGGTAGAAGCAGTGGCTATAAGGACTTGTGATGCTCGAGTAGTGCTTGAATTCGTTAGAAGGAACATTTTCACTAGGTTTAAGGCACTAAGAGCTATTATTAGTAATAGGGGGAAACATTTTATCAATCATCAATTCAAATCCTTGCTTAAGAAATTTGGTGTTAGTCACAAAATTACAATCCCATATCATCCCCAAGTAAATAGGCAAGTAAAGGTGTCAAATAGGGAGTTGAAATTAATTTTAGAGAAAACAGTCAATAATGCTAGAAAATATTGGTCTCAAAGGTTAGATGAGGCTATTTAGGCCTATAGAACTGCATTTAAAACCCCTATGGCATGTCTCCATATAAATTAGTTTTTAGAAAAACATGTTATTTGATGGTCCAATTACAGCTTAAGGCATATTGGGCTACAAAATTTCTTAATTTTGATCTAAGATGTGCAGGAGAAAAGAGATGCTTGCAACTAAATGAACTGAAGGAGTTTCGATAATGATTTTATGATAACATTGCCTAATACAAAGAGAAATTGAAGTGTTGGCATGATAGGAAGTTAAATTCGAAGGAATTTACTCCCAAGATGTTGGTTTTGCTCTACAATAGTAAATTAAGGTTATTTCTAGATAAGCTGCAATCTAGATGGTTTGAGGCATATCAAGTGGTTTCAAGCAATGAATTCAGAGTCGTCACCATCAAGAATCCAATGGATGGTTATGAATATAAAGTTAATGGCCATATATTGAAGCCTTATCATATTACTCATTTGGAGGTTGTTAAGGCAACCTTGATTTTTCATGACAAGTAAGGCAGTTCTACAAAGTCTAGCTGAAGACTTGATAAATTTAGAACGGCATTTCTAACCTTATGTACTTTTGCTTATGTGTTTCTTTCATTTGTTTTCATTGTTAAAGTGTGAGTTTTCATTTTCTTTTACTAAGTTATGTGATTCATGAATTAAAGGGAGAGTTATTATTATTCAATGTGTGGTGTGGAATTAGAGTTTAATTTACAAGGTATGTATGTTCTTTATTTAGTATATTAATGATTTTGATTAAACTTTGGTTAATTGTTTAAGGCAGAGAGTAATTAGAGTTAGATGTACTTAACTTTTTAGAGACCTTAAGTGGATTTAATTAATTGTGTGGAGGTCCAATGAGAATGGGAAAGAGGAAAAATTAAAAGGGATTAAGCTTAATTAAGGGGATTTAGTTAACAAATTATTAAAAGTGGAGTTTTGATTTTTGGCTTTGGAGTTCCAAAGAGGATTACCTTAGTAGAGGGCATTTTTCCCTCCACAGAGGGACTTTAATTTGTGTGTCCAGTGATCATCTCTTCAGTAGAGGAGATTCTCCCTCCACCGAAGGACCAGCCCTATAAATGTCCTTCAACCCTTCCTCCACTGAGCCATACTCCATTCTTGGCCATTTTTCCTTTCCTTCACCCAAGACACACACTTCCTCACCCGAGGCACTAATATCACTTTGGTTTTTCTTCACTTCTCATCATTAATTCATCAAGTAAGTGTTTTATACTTTGGTTAATCTTCCCATTTATATGGTTAGATTACTTGGATTGACTTGTTATGGGTTTAATGTTCTTGAACTTAGATTTTCTATACCCTTATTTTGAGTTCATTTATTGTTTACTTACATTCAAATTGCATTTATCTTACTTGTTGTTTGACATTGAAGTATGATTTCAATTTGTGGCTTAATATTGGTTGAAATTACTTTCAAATTGGCTTAGTTAATATGTGCACACCTTGTGTTTGATGAAATATCCCAATGAGTAAGTTCAATTAGTTTGCTTCATTTTCTTAGTCTTAACCATCATTAATCATTCTCATATGGCATTGTTTTCTTTGCACACTTGATATCCACTTTTAGCCACTTGAAGTAATGCTTTAGAATTAATGAGCGTGAGTTAAAATGTGACTTGTTTCTCTTGAGATAATATTTTTGAATTTTAACTTTTAGACACTCACCTTTGTTTCTTTGAATTGTGCAGTGACCCCAAAGCAAACAAGACATACTGGTGCTTCAAGTTCCTCGGGTTTACACATCCCACCTTAAGTGGATGAAGATCGTGTCAAATTATACAAGTACTTTGGGACTGCCACATATGTGAATCCGGTTTATTTGAATAGCTTCTTTCTTGACATTGTAGCTAGAGATCTTTGGACTAAAATTATTACACTAGTTAGAAACATTGGATGGGGTGCCTCTATCAAAAAGACATTGAAAGTACATCCTATGCTTGCAAGGGATTTTCTCACATCTTTTAGTTATCACTTCAAGGACAAGGATGATTGTGGCACTATCCATTTCAAACTTGGTCGAAAACCCTATTGTAAATACTGAGACTCAAGGCAGCCTAAATCAAGGTTACCCAATGATGAGGAAACAGTATATTACCAACAGCAGGTTCAGATCTCAAAACTTTGATTGTGAATTTCTCACATTTTTTCTCAAAGATTTTATGGTTTTCAAAATATTTTCAAGTATTTTAACAAAAGTGCATGAAAATTCCTAATTTTAGCCTTCAGAGGTGACAAATGGTCGTTTGTCATATGAGGGTCAGTCATCCCTAGCCCTCTCCCTTCTGTCTAGGTTAGATTAGGGGTGTTTTAGTCATTTTAAAATTTTAGACTGAGGGATGGCCACCTCTCTTTGAGAAGCATCCGTCCATGGCATATTTTCTAGAATTCTCACATTTTTTTAATTCAAAAAAAGGGGGATAACTCTTAAAAATGATTAAATTCGGATTTAATGGGGATTTTTCTCTAGATTTGGAAAGTTGGAGTTAAAATCCAACTCCAACTCTAACTTAAGGATAAAAGCTAAAAATATAGGGTTTTCAACGAAGGAGAAAAAGGAAGAAAAAAAAGATTAAAAACAAAAGGAGGAATCACTTTTACAAAGAGCCAAAAACTTAGAGAATGAGAAAACTAATTTCTTCTTCTCTCTAAGATTTAATTGCTCTAACAATCTCTTTGATTCAAACACACAAAACATACATGAATTTCATTGGATTTTTTAAAAAAACAAGAATCGCAAAACGGAGTTGATATTTGGACTACAAGAATTTCAGAGTTAGAATATCTCCTGAGGATAATATTCTAAGCTTCTTTCATACTTTCTCTCTCTAGAATTGCCATGCATGATTATATGAATATTTGTTGTAAATAAACATGTTTAAATGTTGTGTTCGTGTGATTAACATGCTTAAAATTTGTTGAGATAGAAATCTAAATCAAAAAGCATGTAAAGGTATGATTAAAACTAATATTCCTCCATTGTTGTAATTTCATGCTTTTTCTCTATTTTTGTAATTCTATGTTTTAATGTGTTTTTTATTGAATTTCATGCATGATTTGGTTTTAAAACACTATTTTGGCATGATTTAGTACCTAATAATTGCATGTTTAGGGTTAAAATATGCTTTGTATAATTTTTTCATGTTTTTGAGTTCAAGGTTTTGCATCCCATTCTATCCAGTGAGTGACGGACAAAAAGACAACTCGATGAATGCTCGTATATCAAAGCGATAGATGGGGCATCACGAGCCTTTTTCTTATCTCATCCCTCGCCTAGTCATAGGCATCCCTCACCTGTTTAAGGGCGTCTGTGGTTATTTGTTTTGGGTATTCTTGCTATATCTTGATGTATTTTATGGTGTTTATATTATTTATTTGATCCCCATGGTATTTGTGCATTAGTTGATTCAATTTTGTATATGATCCGGTTCTGTATTGTATAATTAAATTCATTATTATCTTTGATGTATTTGTATTGTATTTGTATAATACTAATTCATTTGCCTTTCTGTGGTTTTTCTTGAGTATGTAAATTCTTTTTCCTTTGAAGGATTATATGGATTTTTTGCATTAGGAATTGTGTTTCCGATTGGATGACCACCCTCAGCCTATCCGGTTATCTCGTTTGACCACTTTTTTTTATCATTCTATTTTATTTATTGTCTCAGTTTTATTTAGTTATTGTTTACTTTATGTTTATTTATTTACTTGGTATTTTTGGATATATTTTTCTTACGGGGATGTAATAGTTAGTAAAAAGGGGCTTTTGTGCATGTTAAAAGGAAAAGGCACTTAAAATGTTTTCTATTAAACTAATTGGGTTTTTCCTTAAAACTTGGACCAATGTCTAGTTTTTTATCCAAAGCCAAACCAAGTGAATAAAATGAAGATTTTTGTAAATGTGCATGAGGGAACCAATTCTCCCAATTCAAATGAATGCCTTAATTTATATATGTATATTACTTTACTTTTGTTGTTAGATGATTTGCTTCTGTAATAAGTTTAAGTAGTTGATTTATTTACTTATTTATTGCTTTTTATGATTGATTGGGATGTTTATTTAATTCTTACACCTTTACATTGTGTGAAAAAATAGAGGGGATTAAGTATAAAATTCAATTATAGAACAACACCTAACCAAGATGCCTAACAAGAGTGATGTCCCGAACACCAATCTCTATTTGGGCATTAAAAGGTTCAGATTCATTTCTCGACATTCTATTGGGTGGTGACTCCATGACACCTACCTCTTTTAGGCCCATTAATAGGCACCTTCATTGATTGACTGCCAAGAATAATTTGGGCTTGATCCCTTTTTATTGCAAAGTAGTCAATTTATAAGTTCAAGTGAGCCTCCTTCAATCTTGGGCCCTAAAAGCGGGCCTCTAAGAGTGAACCTGGAATTAAGAGATGGCTCTAGTGTGCACCACAGTTGCAACTCCACTGGGGACTAAAGATATCTCGCTCCTAAGAGCATCTTAGTTAAGTTTTTCATACTTGGGTTTTATTAATTAATCTTGTCTCCTTTCTAAATTGCATTTTTTGCATTCATCTTACAACCTTAGAATTCAATCAGATGTCCCTTTTAACCCCAGTGCTATCCTAAAGCATGCCCTATGTTCACTCACTGTAGAGAGGTGCCAAGGAGACCCACCAGCCCAAGTCTAGTACCAAATCATATATAAAATGGTAACCTACCGGTCGTTATGCTTGTGATGAGTAGACTTATTAGTAAGGATCGTGCTTGGGTAGCCCTAAAGTTTTATCACCCTTGACTCAAGCCCATGTAATGACAATAGCAACTTCCCCTAGGTTGTATAACCATAATAATCTTTTTCTTGCTATGTGGACCTTTATTTATTGATCAAACTCAAACAAATTAGAAGGCTACTAGTTAAAGGTTGCCATGCCCTAGCGGGCCCAACCCAACCTATATGAGTTAGTCAAAATACATAATGGTCAAAACTCATACACCTATGATTTCAATTAGAGAGGTTATGCTGCTGGTTTTCAATGGTGCACGATGCACGCTCATTAGGTTCCCTATTGACCCATGGGCTAAGCCTACCTTTGAAAGAGACAACACAACCTCCTGGGGGGTAATAAGGTTGGAAGGCTATTGTTATTCTTCTGTGTGGTTGTGATTGACATCTAATGAAATCATATATTGCATACATGAATCATGTATATACAATGCTCATACATCACTCTAAACATCTAATTTTTATAGCCATCATAGACTCATAAGTAGTCTAGAGGGTCAGATAGTCACCTGTGATAACTCCAATTCAGTGTTTAGTTTTAGATTAAGTCTAGTCTAGTATTCAGTGTTTTTTCTAGTGTCTTTTGCTTTATTTTGCTTGTATTTAATAATTTAACCTCATTCTCAGTTAAGTTTAGCTTTTGTATGTTTTGGAGAGCTTTTGATGGAATTTTATGCTAAATTGTGAATTTTATAGATACCTCACAATTACTAGGTTTTTCCAAGTAACCGTGACCTAGGCTGACTAATAACCACATCAAGCAACTGGCTCATTAATCGCCTAGGCTGACTCATATTAGCATCAAACATCTAGCTAACTAAATGCCTACGCTGACTCGTACTACCATCAGGCATCTAGCTAACTGATCGTCTTGACTGGCTCAAACTAGCATCGCTCATATGGCTAATTGACCGGTGTATATCACCATGTTCTAAGTTGTCACATGCATCTCTTACAAGCAAGTCACCATCATGTCAACTGACAAACTGCCTACGCTGACTAGGACCGACATCTCCTCAGTGGCTAACTAATCATCATTGTTGACTTTGATCCACATTTTGTACTTCATCTCCAATAAAATAACAAAAATTTGACTAAGAGAAAATTTCAATATCTTGGCCACTGACCGATTGCCTGGGTTGACTGGGACCAACATCATTTATAAAGAATTGTTGAGTAAGCTCGATGTTTTCCATATGTAAGGCATCATTTCTATCTTGATTACTGATTTCATACATTGGTATATTAGCTCCTATACGCCCCCTCAGCCACTTCAATAATTAATTCCACTAAGCTATAATTATCATATTCTCTTAATTTTTCATAAATCATCTCTATGTTATCGTCATCAGACAAATCCACTAACGTCCAACATAATGATCGTCGGTTGTATACTGGACTCTTGTATATAATTCTTGAAATGAAGTCATTCACACCTAACTCCAACTTAATGTGAATTTTATGTATTAATTCAAGAAAAGTTGGCTTATTTCTAAGCCTCTATCTCTTTGTTATAGCATTTAGACCTGATATGTCATATTGAAAACCTACAGCTTCATAACTTATTTGCCCACCTGTGTGTAAATAAAAGTCAGTATATGCTGACATATTGAAATTATATGTAATTCGGAATTCAATTAAATTATTTTTTATGAAATATATTTTTTCAATGTTATGTGCTGTAACTGATATCTAAATAACAATTTATCTCATTATGATTATAAAACAACTACAATAATGACATTATAATTTCCAAAATTATCAACAATAAATCAACTAATAATAAATAAAAAAGGTAGTTATTGCCACTTGTTTCACAAATCACTAATATTAGGATAATAATTATTTTTTCTAATTATATAATAAATGTATCGATTATTGATTACAAATTATAATATTATAATACAATATTCATACAAAAAATATTTACATTTTCATTAATACAAGCACACAATTTATATATTGTGTTCTAATAGACATAATATTTAAGCTATTTATTGTAATCGTATGGAAAACTTTATTCTTTTTTTATTGAATATATATTAAATTATAATAAATATATTGAATACATGTGGTTTCAAAACCTCTGACAACCATTTCTTTTTTTTTAAGTTTTTCATTGTTTTTCATATGAGAATTTGTAACTATTTTTTACATTATTTTCATATTTTAATTAATTATAATTTATAATTCATGGTTTACAAAATTAAATAAAGATAATATAAAATAATTTATTTCATTTAATTATAATTTATAATTAAAAATAATTATATATTTTAATTATTTGGAATATTTAAAATAATGTAAAAAATTTTAGTCATAAATTCTAATATGAAAAATAATAAAAAATTAAATAAAAATAAAAATGGTTGCGTTAGCATTCAAACCTATGTGCCTAAGGGATAGTAAAGTCCAATTTTATCATTAAGCCACAACTTGGAATTTTAACTAAATATTCATGATATCAATTATATTTTTTAAATCAATGTATTGTCATGTGTCACTAGATCTTATATCTAATCGTGCAAACAATTGTTTTATCATTCAAATTCACTCTATTTTTCAAATTATAATCATGCCACACCTTATTTTTTATTATTTTTTCAAAAAATCTTTATTTTAAAAAAATTATCTTTTCTAAAACTAAACTTTATTCTATTATATTTTAAAATTTTTGCAGTATTATATTATAACAATATAATATATTTATTTCCAATTTAAAATAAGTATCCAACACAAAATGACAAATAAATAAATATATTGTAATTGAAATAATACTTTTCAAAAACTAGAGTTTATGTGCATTTTATTTCTTTGATAATCTTATACTTTAATTAATATCTACAAATTATCGAATCAAATAAAATTTTAATTAATAAAAATACATAAAAATTAAATTTAATTGAATAATAATAAAAATATTAAATTACAAAATCTTGCCAAATACTCGTAATAAGACACAACAACACACTAATATTTGTATATAATTTTTTTCTTTCTATTCTCTCATAAAATTGAGATTTCTATCACTTATCAGAGTTTTTCTTTCACTCATCCAAGGGGTTTATATAGTCGGTTCAATAAATTTTTTTCAACATGTTTCATGATTGTGGTGTGGGAAGAAAATTTTTCCAGACTCGAAGTCGCAACAGTGGGTTGCAGAATCAATGACTGTTAGTCTGTCATATTCCTCCATTTTTACAACCTGTTCTTGCAGCTTCAGTAGCTTTGATAGTTGGAAGATTCATCCATTTCCACAATACTTAGTTGTGACATTAAACTAATGGTTATAGCCCCATTCTTCAGAATTTGTAACACTTGGTTGCAAAAATGCACTCCTTCACCATTGTTTCCCAAATATTTTCAGAAACACACTAGTTTCCTAAATACTTTTAGGAAACACATTATTCTTAAAAAAAATCTTGCATTCTTACGTGACTTTATTTTTTGAATTGAGTTTGGGTCATGCATTTTTTTTAGTGTGAATTGGGTTTGGATTACCTTTACAAGTTAAAACATATGTATCAGGTCAAAGTTGATAGGTAATGATAACTGGATTGGCCCTTAAAACCAGGCCCTAGGCTTTTCAAATCTTATGCACAACCCAACGACATCATTTCTCACAAGTCCAATTAGGACATGTATCAAAGACTGACATCTTACTTAGGGAAGACTTCATATCTAGGCAAGAATCTTCTTCTAACAGGACTTCTATGGTTATCAAAATTTCCAATGAGAATAGGACACTTACCCTTATAAAACAATCACGATGGCCAGGTATAAGGGCTCAGCCATTTTTATTCTATTAAGTTTATTCTTTTACTGTCCACTGATTTGACCGTCAAAGAGTCCCCTCATCGAACCCCATTGAAATATCCTCATTTGAAGGTTCTATGAAGTATTAGTCAAGATCAACATACTGAGAACAGTCCAATATTTTTGAATTGTTATCATTTGGTGCGGTGAGCGTGAACCTTTTGTTAGTGTAAGCCCTAGCCCCAATACATTGTAACGAAACACTTGAAATTAATAAAATGAGGCATTTGTTTTATCCTTTGTATTCCTGTGCATATCAATTGATAAAACTATCCAAGAGTGTTGTTTCGGTTTAAGTTATCATGTGTGAGGCACATGGATTGTAAGACCTTGAAACAAATGAGACATCATTCTAAATATCCCTAGTCAGTCATTGTTATGGGAATAACAAATGAATTAAGACTAGTATGCTCTCTCTGATCTTATGAGTTCTGTCTTACGGATCATTAGGACAAGAGTGTCAATCAGAGATCATAGATACATGTTAAAGAACATGGTATCTGGATTCGATCCACTCATGAGAACACTACATGGTACAAGTCATAAGTGTTTCTCATATGCAAGTTTTGTATTGGAGTTCTTAGACCTGAAATCTTTATGAAACTCTTTATGAATTACTGTGTACTTTGACATACACCTAACGTGCTCGTAACAGAGTGACAAGTACGGGTATGATTGGGTATGCACTGATTCATGTTAGAGAGCATGAGAGAAGTGAAGGGATTACCCCTCTCGATAAGAGAGAAAAATATCACCGGCCACTTGATCAGTGAACTGAGAAGTGTATGGCCATACCGAGATGAAATAATGAGTAATCATTATTTATCTGAGAGTTCAGTGTCACTGGAATATCAAGAAATGAATTAATGTATATAAGGATGACTAGTTCCATGCCTTATATTAATTCTGATATTTATGGGTAAGGGACTATGCGAAATTGCATTAGGTCACCAAATGCCATATGCATTTTCATTTAATTTGGAATGCTATAATATCTTGCTAGAGAATATATATAGCCTTTGAATTAATTTATTAATTCATTGCCAACATTAAATGGACCTATAGGATTGCACACAAAGCATTGGGCTTAAAATATTTAAATTAAGTATTGGACATTAATTTGGGCTTTTAATTAAAGTCAAATTAATGTATGTAATGGGTTATAATATTGCTATTGGGCTTTGGTCCATGAGAGAGAGAAATTCAGCCCATAAGGTTTAATTTCAATTAATTAATTATCTTGTATTAATTAAGTTAATTGAATATTAAAGCCTAAAGGAATTTAAATTAAATTAAATCACTTATATATTTAATTAAGTGATTTCATTTATTTAAATGTCTTATGTTTTATTTCAAATTTGAATTTAAATTCAAAGGAGTTTAATTCAAAATATATTACTTATCTTTAGGAAGTGATAGAGTTTGAATTAATTATCTTAGGATAGTTGAATTCAGATTAATGACTTGCCAAAGGATAAGCATATATATTAAAAGAAATAAAACCCTAAACCTAATTTTTTTGTGGCATGAATAGAAACTCGTGAATAGTGACTCTCTCTCTCTTAATTCTTTTGTTCAATTTTTCACAAGGAGAAAGGATTGTTCCTCATTCTCTTGTGTTATTGAGCAGTAATAGCAATCTAAAGAAGTACAAAATCAAGTTTTGTAGCTTCAAACTATAACCCTTACACAATACCGAAAAAGAGATCTAGCAATCTCGTTTTTAAGCCGACGGTGTAATTGTGTGTGTGAGAATAGAGGGAGTGGTGCAAAAGGCTATTCCTTGGCATTGGTGATCGAGATCTAAGGTGGATAAAGGCATCTTGGTTGCTGGACATCACAAAATCAAAGAATAAAAGGCATCATCTATTGTAAGTTTCAAAACCCTAAAATTGCATGTTTTCGTTCCTTTCTTTGGATATGTATGGTATGTATGATCAAATTTTTGTTTTTCCGCTGTGCTATCATGATTATCATACCATGTCATATTCCATCAGTGGTATCAGAGCCTATACATGCTTATTTTAGTGCTTTAGATGCATGAAAAAATTAATTAAAAATCGTTATTTTGAAAACATGCAAATCTGAAATTTTCTGTTTTGAGTTTTTTGCATTGTTTTGGTGTAAAAACGATTTTAATTGATTAGATAGGTATTATAATTAATATGACATGTTAATATACTGTCCTAAGATGTTATTAGGGCTGGTAATGGTCGGATTTAATTATTTATACCTGATGGTACATGTTAATTTTGAAACTAGGTGCTAGTTGGCATGTAAATTGCTAGTTTAACAACTAGTTTTCAAATTTATATGTAAAAACGTTTTTGGCATGTTTGTAAGTGATATTTAAAGATTAATTATCAGGTTTGGACATTTTTTAAATTTGGTTTTATTTCTGGTCCATGATAATTTAATTGATTAATTTTAAAATCACTTAAAACAATGACTAGTTTGTGTTTGTTACATGTTTAATCAACATTGTTTGCTTTGTTTTGATTAAAATGGTAAAAACACATTTAGATTAAAATGGTACAGAATATTAAATCAATATTTATGGACTTATTTAGATTATTAAATGACTCATAAAATTGATTTAAATGTTTGTGCATTTCATGGCATTACATAAGCATTAAACAACTAGTTTTGTTGTTTGTTTGTTTTTGCATGAATGCCGTGTTCTATTATATGTGTTCTTCATGATTTTATTTTTAATTCATGTTAGCACATATTATATGTATTTTTAATGTTTATGGGCTGTATGATATAAAATTAAAAATGGCAAAATTGGAAATTATACTAGAGTTGATTTATGGCACAAATCTAACTAGTTTGTGTTTTGGGCTTTTAAGAGAACTTATTCAATAAGAGGATTTAGTCCATTGGGCTTTGGCCCAGGCCCATCACGGGGTCTTCTCTTAAAGGTTCAAGTACACAATTTTCATTAATGGGCTTGGCTAAATTGATTAAAATTGGACTTTGTCTGATCCATGAATGCTATGTATATTTATTTGCTTGTTTGGTGTGATGAATGGATATGCATGGTGCATTCATGGGCCCTGGGTTTTTGTAATTAAATATGGCCTACGTGCCATTATATTTTATTGTAAAAGTTTCATTTATTTCTTAGAATAGAATTTATTTGAAGACTTTGTAAATCAAGACGAAGCCCACCGGAGTGGAGAAGCCCAACTCGAAGATTCTTATGTAATAGTATAGAATCTTAGTTGTAAGTTTTTGGGCCCATGTTTGTCACGCTTTACTTTATGCAATTATATATATATGCATGCTATGTATGGATGACAAAGCGTATGCCATGTAAGCCGTAATAAAATGAATCCCTAAAATAGTAAGTCACAAAGTTGCCTTCCTAATTCGAAACATGTCAAGGCATCGATCATCGGTCACATAGACTAGGAGTCCTAGATGCGCCCGATTATCTTTGTGAGGCATGGGTTGTGAATGTAGGTTGGACTTATCATGGAAAGGGATTCCCGGACCTAGGCAACTAATAAATGGGTTGTGCTATAACATCTTAAGATGTTAGCCCATTTGATCCAAGAGTCATGTACGAGACATGATTGGAGTTTTCCTACCTAAGTAACTTAACTTGTTAGGTGTACAAGCTCAGCTTGACTAATAAGTTGTTGTGAAAAGTGGATCTTGGCCCATATTAAATCACTAACGCGAATTATTTAAAGGGATATTAATTCGGTTTGTGGGATCATAAATAAGACCTCATTTAATCTTGCTAAATTTTATTGTAGATTGAAAATGGCATCTTCAAATAACAATTTCTCATTGCGATCGGTCCTTGAAAAGGACAAATTAAATGGCACCAATTTCATAGACTGGTCTCGAAACTTAAGAATAGTTCTTAAGCAAGAGAAAAAGTCGTATGTTTTGGATGCACCCTTGCCTGATGAACCAGGAAGGAACGCCTCTGCGGTTCAAAAGGAAACTTTTGAGACCAAGAAGAGCGACTCCAATGATGTGACCTGTCTGATGCTGGCCACTATGGTGCCTGAATTGCAAAAGCAATTTATGGACCAAGAGGCCTATGCGATCATGGTGCACCTCAAGGAGATGTTCCAAGAGCAAGCTCGTCACGAGAGGTTCGTGACAACAAAGGCATTAATTTCTTGCAAGATGGCTGAGGGTACACCTGTTAGTACCCATGTACTCAAGATGAAAGGGTATCTTGATACTCTTGAGAAGCTTGAGGTACTAGTGCCAAAGGAATTGGCCACTGACTTGATCTTAGGATCATTGCCTGCTGCTTATGATCCATTTGTGATGAATTATAACATGCATGCAATGAACAAGTCAGTCACTGAGCTTCATGGGATGCTTAAGAATGCTGAAGAAAACATTCGAAAGACCAATCCCGTTCTAATGGTTCAAAAGGGAATTAAGAAGGGACCCGCTAAGGGAAAGAGAAAGGCAAAACCCAAGTCAAGTGGGAGTGCACCTCAGGCCCAATCCAAGCCCAAGGCGCCAAAACTCAAAGAGAGTGAGAGCACTTGCTTCCATTGCAACAAGATAGGGCATTGGAGGAAGAATTACGCTCTCTTCAAGGAAGAACAAAAGAAGAATGGAGCCAAGGCGTCCAGTTCTGGTATTTTTGTTGTTGAAATTAACCTTTCTATTTCTACCACTTGGGTATTGGATACCGGTTGTGGTTCTCACATTTGTTCAAATGTGCAGGGGCTAAGAAATAGGCGGTTACTTGGAAAGAATGAAGTGGACCTCCGTGTGGGGAATGGAGCACGAGTTGCTGCCATGGAGATAGGCGACTATCACCTCACTTTACCTTCCGAACTTTGTATTGTTTTGAATAATTGTTATTATGTGCCTGCTATGAGCAGAAACATTATTTCAGTTTTATGTTTGGATAATGATGAATTTGATTTTGTTATTAAAAATGGCAATGCTCATATTCGTCTCCAAGGCATTTCTTATGGCAATGCCATGTTGCAAAATGGCCTTTATATCCTTGATTTACAAAACAAAGAGTCGATATACAACATTAATACAAAGAGGGTTAAATCAAACGAATTGAACCCTACTTACTTTTGGCATTGTCGTTTAGGACATGCAAACGAAAAACGCATTTCAAGACTCCACAAAACTGGAGTGCTTGGGTCATTTGACTTAGAGTCTTATGACACATGCGAGCCATGTTTGCATGGAAAAATGACAAAGAGTCCTTTTAACAAGAAAGGTGAAAGGACTAATAGCTTATTGGAACTAATACATACCGATGTATGTGGACCATTAAGTACACAAGCTAGAAGTGGTTTTAGCTACTTCGTGACTTTCACAGATGACTTCAGTAGATATGGCTATGTCTATCTAATGAAGTACAAGTCTGAAACTTTTGAGAAATTCAAGGAGTTTAAGAACGAAGTAGAAAACCAACTTGGCAAAAGTATAAAAGCCATTCGATCAGATCGAGGTGGCGAATACTTAAGCCAAGATTTTGATGATCATCTAAAAGAGTGTGGTATTATTTCACAGCTCACTCCTCCTGGAACACCGCAATGGAATAGTGTGTCCGAAAGGAGAAATCGAACTCTGTTGGACATGGTTCGATCTATGATGAGTCAAGCTAATCTTCCTATCTCTTTTTGGGGTTATGCATTAGAAACTGCTGCGTTTCTATTGAACCGTACTCCAACTAAAGCAGTTGAGAAGACACCATACGAGGTATGGACTGGGAAAGAACCTAATATATCTTTTCTCAAGATTTAGGGCTGTGAAGCACATGTTAAGAAATTAACATCTGACAAACTAGAGTCCAAATCGACTGTCTGCTTGTTTGTGGGCTATCCCAAAGAAACAAAGGGATACTACTTTTACTCACAAGCCGAGAACAAAGTATTTGTTGCTCGCAAGGCTGTTTTCTTGGAAAAGGAATTCCTTCTCAAGAAAGACAGTGGGAGTAAAGTAGAACTTGGAGAAATTCAAGTGCCACAAGCTCCTATAGAGGATGGTTTGGAAATGGGATCAAGTTCACAACCAGTTGTGGAACAAGAACCCATTACACAAGTACCTAGAAGGTCTGGTAGGGTACGTCAGGAGATTGAGAGATATGGATTTCTAATCACTGACAGTGACACTATTGAGTTAGTAGATCGTGAGGATCCTACTACCTACCGAGAAGCTATTGAAAGCCCAGACTCAGATAATTGGCTTGAAGCCATGAAATTCGAGATGCAATCAATGTATGATAACCAGGTTTGGACCTTGGTTGATCCACCAGAAGGTGCTAAGGTAATTGAATGTGAGTGGTTATTCAAACTAAAAGCTGATAAGACCTACAAAGGTAGACTAGTAGCAAAAGGTTTTCGACAAACTCATGGTATAGACTATGACGAGACCTTTTCGCCTGTAGTCATGCTCAAGTCCATTAGGATCTTGCTTGCCATAGCTACATATCATGATTATGAGATATGGCAAATGGATGTCAAAACTGCTTTCCTTAACGGAAATTTACTTGAGGATGTGTATATGATACAGCCTTAAGGTTTTGTCAATCCCAAGCATCCTAAGAAGGTATGCAAGCTTCAAAAATCCATTTATGGATTAAAGCAAGCATCCCGAAGTTGGAATCTTCGTTTTGATGAGGCAGTCAAAGAATTTGACTTTATCAAGAACGAAGATGAGCCTTGTGTGTACAAGAAGGTTAGTGGGAGCATAGTAGTATTTCTGGTCCTATATGTGGACGACATCCTTCTCATTGGGAATGATATTCCAACATTGCAAAAGGTTAAGCAATGGTTGGGAAAATGTTTCTCAATGAAAGACTTAGGTGAAGCCGAGACAATACTTGGTATTCGAATCTATAGAGATAGATCGAATCGGCTTTTGGGACTAAGTCAAGAAAAGTACATAGACAAAGTACTAAAGCGTTTTAGTATGGGAGACTCAAAGAAAGGGTACATACCTTTGGCTTTGGGAGTTCCTTTGACTAAAGAACAGTGCCCTAAAACCAAAGAGGAAAGGGACAACATGAGTAGAATCCCATATGCATCTGCTATTGGATCTATCATGTACGCTATGTTATGTACTAGATTGGATGTTGCTCATGCACTGAGTATAACCAATAGGTTTCAGCAAGACCCTGGTGAGAAGCACTGGTCTGCTGTAAAAGGGATCCTTAAGTACCTGCGAAGGACTAAGGATCACTTCTTGGTGTATGGTGGTCAAGAAGAGCTCGTCATACAAGGTTATGCCGATGCTGCTTTTCAGACCAACACTCAGGATTCTAGATCGCAATCTGGGTTTGTTTTTGTTTTGAACGGTGGTGCTGTCAGCTGGAGAAGCTCAAAGCAAGAAACCGTTGCCGACTCAACTACAGAATCTGAGTATATTGCAGCAAGTGAGGCTGCAAAAGAGGCTGTTTGGATTAAAAATTTCATTAATGGATTAGGAGTGGTCCCAAGCATCCTAGATCCATTAGAAATTTTCTGTGACAATAATGGGGCCATCGCACAGGCTAAGGAGCCCCGGTCACACCAGAAATCCAAACACATACTTAGAAGGTACCACCTGATCAGAGAAATCATTGATCGTGGGGACGTCAAGGTTAGCAAGATATCAAGTGAAGACAATGTAGCAGATCCTTTGACGAAACAGTTACGTCCAAATCTGCACGAAGCTCATTTGAGAGCGTTCGGTCTTAGGGCTATGCCCAATTGGGACTAGTGCTAGTGGGAGATTGTTAGTGTAAGCCCTAGCCCCAATACATTGTAACGAAACACTTGAAATTAATAAAATGAGGCATTTGTTTTATCCTTTGTATTCCTGTGCATATCAATTGATAAAACTATCCAAGAGTGTTGTTTCGGTTTAAGTTATCATGTGTGAGGCACATGGATTGTAAGACCTTGAAACAAATGAGACATCATTCTAAATATCCCTAGTCAGTCATTGTTATGGGAATAACAAATGAATTAAGACTAGTATGCTCTCTCTAATCTTATGAGTTCTGTCTTACGGATCATTAGGACAAGAGTGTCAATCAGAGATCATAGATACATGTTAAAGAACATGGTATCTGGATTCGATCCGCTCATGAGAACACTACATGGTACAAGTCATAAGTGTTTCTCATATGCAAGTTTTGTATCGGAGTTCTTAGACCTGAAATCTCTATGAAACTCTTTATGAATTACTGTGTACTTTGACATACACCTAACGTGCTCGTAACAGAGTGACAAGTACGGGTATGATTGGGTATGCACTGATTCATGTTAGAGAGCATGAGAGAAGTTAAGGGATTACCCCTCTCGATAAGAGAGAAAAATATCACCGGCCACTTGATCAGTGAACTGAGAAGTGTATGGCCATACCAAGATGAAATAATGAGTAATCATTATTTATCTGATAGTTCAGTGTCACTGGAATATCAAGAAATGAATTAATGTATATAAGGATTACTAGTTCCATGCCTTATATTAATTCTGATATTTATGGGTAAGGGACTATGCGAAATTGCATTAGGTCACCAAATGCCATATGCATTTTCATTTAATTTGGAATGCTATAATATCTTGCTAGAGAATATATATAGCTTTTGAATTAATTTATTAATTCATTGCCAACATTAAATGGACCTATAGGATCTCACACAAAGCATTGGGCTTAAAATATTTAAATTAAGTATTGGACATTAATTTGGGCTTTTAATTAAAGTCAAATTAATGTATGTAATGGGTTATAATATTGCTATTGGGCTTTGGTCCATGAAAGAGAGAAATTCAGCCCATAAGGTTTAATTTCAATTAATTAATTATCTTGTGTTAATTAAGTTAATTGAATATTAAAGCCTAAAGGAATTTAAATTAAATTAAATCACTTATATATTTAATTAAGTGATTTCATTTATTTAAATGTCTTATGTTTTATTTCAAATTTGAATTTAAATTCAAAGGAGTTTAATTCAAAATATATTACTTATCTTTAGGAAGTGATAGAGTTTGAATTAATTATCTTAGGATAGTTGAATTCAGATTAATGACTTGCCAAAGGATAAGCATATATATTAAAAGAAATAAAACCCTAAACCTAATTTTTTTGTGGCATGAATAGTAACTCGTGAATAGTAACTCGTGAATAGTGACTCTCTCTCTCTTAATTCTTTTGTTCAATTTTTCACAAGGAGAAAGGATTGTTCCTCATTCTCTTGTGTTATTGAGCAGTAATAGCAATCTAAAAAAGTACAAAATCAAGTTTTGTAGCTTCAAACTATAACCCTTACACAATACCGAAAAAGAGATCTAGCAATCTCGTTTTTAAGCCGACGGTGTAATTGTGTGTGTGAGAATAGAGGGAGTGGCGCAAAAGGCTATTCCTTGGCATTGGTGATCGAGATCTAAGGTGGATAAAGGCATCTTGGTTGCTGGACATCACAAAATCAAAGAATAAAAGGCATCATCTATTGTAAGTTTCAAAACCCTAAAATTGCATGTTTTCGTTCCTTTCTTTGGATATGTATGGTATGTACGATCAAATTTTTGTTTTTTCGCTGTGCTATCATGATTATCTTACCATGTCATATTCCATCACCTTTATCCCCTTATAGCCGTGAACTCCGATGATTAGAATGCCCAGGCAACAAATGATAGGAGTGACACAGCTCTAGGACCCTACTTATCAGTTTTTCAGTCCCTAGAACCCACCCCCCGTGGTACCTTCACCAACCATCCCATCTCGAGATCGAATACTGAGACAACTGGAATCCTCATACCCAGTCTAACACCTTAGCTTGCCTAAGCTCTTCTCGTAACCCTTTCACACATTGCAACCCAGTTGGTGCCCCAATCAATGCCACAAACCATTGAGACCTATACCACCCTAACTCTTAAACACCCAAACTTTACACTCTTAAAAGAAGATGAGGGGTTCAAAATAACTTTAACCCAAGGTGAGCTTGATAGGCTCATTGAAGAAAGAATGCAGCAGAAGCAAAGTCGCAACATGTTACACCACCAGAAGGATTTTTGATCCCCCCTTTCTAAAGCCATCCTTTCTACCCCCTTCATGAACATAAGGCTATCTAACTTACCCAAATATAATGAAAGCACAAACTACTGAGCACATGTAGATTAGTTTCACCACTCCATGCTAATTTACACCACTGAAGACACTGCCCTTTGTAAGATCTTCTCATAAACACTGACAAAGTTTGCCTAGGTCTGGTTCAGAAACTTACTTGAGCACTTAATACATAGATTTAGGCAGTTTACGAAAATGTTTGAAGGAAAGTTTGTAGCTTCCATCTAATTAACTAGGGTCTCGATAGACTTGCATCAGGTAGTTCAGGAAAGAGGTGAACCCCTATGCAGATTTGTGGATAGATTTAACATAGTCATAATGGACATTCGAAATTTGAATTTGGAGGTTACAATCAATGCCCTTAGTCACAACACCAGATGTTAGGACTTTAGAGATTCCTTGAGCAAGAAACCCCCTTATGATTTCACCAAGCTCATAACCAAAGCTCACAAATACATTTAAATGGATAAAGCCAAATGGTGAAGTATAGCCAGTAGGAGAAAGACAGTGATAGCTCTTAAGGGACACGATGAGAAAGGGGAAGCTCGCAGAAGAGTGATTCCCAAGCCATGAGAAGGGCGAACAGTGGATATGTGGTTTCAAAGCCATATTTGGATAGCTAAAAGGATGAGCAATTTACTAAATTGAACACCTCTTCGATGTAAATTCTATCATGAATGAAAAAGAACGTAGAAGTACAATAGCCGAAGCCCATGAGGGAGGATCCGGGCAGAGACCAAGCTTTGTATTATGCCTTTCATAGAGATAAAGGTCATGAAACCAACGACTGTAGACACCTCAAGCGAGAAATCAAATACAACATCAAAAAGGGGGACTTAAGCAATTCATTAAAGGGAGCAAAATGGAGGAAAGGCGATTTCCCTCAAGGTAGCCTAGCAGAAGAGAGGGCAGCAATAGTAAAAAAGCTCCAGCAGGAGTAATTCATGAGATCACAGGAGGAAAATATTATGATGTGGTCAGCAATTTAAAATAAAGGAACGTAAAAGAGGTATTTTCGCTTGGGTCTAACGGGCCTACTCCAATAGAAATTATGTTTTCAAAAAAAGATGGGACACATGTTTGACAGCCACATAATGATGCACTGGTGGTTAAAGTAATAATTAAATACTATTTAGTGCAAAGGATCTTGGTGGACACGGGCAGTATGATAAACCTCATCACCTTACAAACCTATAAGACATTAGGAATCTCAAGCCCCATGAAAGAAGTCATGGTCCCATTGATCGATATTTTGGGACAGCCCATCAAGGTCAAAGGCTTGGTCAACTTAAGCTTACAGTTGAAAGATGACTCAACAGTCAGGTCCTGTATCTTATGTTTTATGATAGTAAATATGCCTCTATCTTATAATGTAATTTTTGGCTGATTTCTATTGTCCATAGTAGATGCTTACATTTCTATACAGAAGTTGATATTTAAGATACCAACACTAAAGGGAACAGCCGTACTACGAGGAAACCAAAACGTAACGAGGGAGACTTATGTCACTATGCTAAAAGAGGCACAATAGGCTCTCCCAATGGATACTCTAGATGTCCCAGCTGATGGATGAAAAGCCAAACTAGTTAATCTATTGTAGGAGATAGAGTTATTACTAGGGAAGATAATAAGGATAGCCTCAAAAAAGCCCAGTTCGAAAATAATATCCTTGTTGGCAGTACTAGCGGTGTATGCAGATGTATTTGCTTGGCAACCATCAGACATCACCGGTATCTCTCTAAATGTTATTTTCCACTTATTGAGTATGCAGGCGGGTTACAAGCCAATCAAGCAAAAAAAAGCACAATAATGTGCCAGAATGGCAGATAACGATAAATGAAGAAGCAGATACTTTTCTAAAGAATGGGTTCATTAGAGAAGTATTATATCCAAACTAGCTATCCAATGTGGTTCTAGTAAAGAAAGCCAACGAAAAGTGAAGAATGTGTATAGACTTTATGGATCTGAACAAGGTGTGCCCAAAAGATAGTTACTCATTGTCGAGCATAGATATATTAGTAGACTCAATAGTTGGATTCGAGGAATATGCTTTTTTAGATGCTTCGAAAGGCTACCATCAAATACTAATAAATCTAGAAGACAAGGAAAAAATAGCATTCATCACCCATAGGGCAACCTATTACTACACTATGATGCCCTTCGGACTGAAGAACGCAGGAACCACATACCATAGACTGATAAACAAGCTATTCACTGGATAGATAGGTCTGAATATAAAGGTGTACATTGATGACATGATAGTCAAAAGCCGAACTTCGGGTGACCTACCCAAAAAACTTGAGGAGATATTTTCTACCCTTAGAAAGTCTGGCCTCAAATTAAATCTAGAGAAATGCACATTCGGAGTTTGGTCTGGTAAGTTCCTTGGTTTTGTAATCTCAAAAAGAGGAATTAAAGCGAACCTAGCAAAAATTGAAGCCATTGTAAAAATGGAGCCACCAAAATTGATCAAAGATGTGCAGATATTAAATGAGAAGATTACAGTGCTTGGAAGGTTTATTTTTTATTCAGCCAGAAGATGCCTTCTGTTCTATAGAACCTTGAAGAATTTGAAAAATTTTGAGTGGAGTCTAGAATGTCAATTCGCCTTCAAGGCACTCAAAGAGTTTTTAAGTTCCCCTCTACTGCTTAGCCAGCCACAATCAAATAAGAACTTACTTATGTATCTATCAGTTTTAGAAGGGGCAAGAGGATCATCCTAATTAGGGAAGAAAACACTGAGCTGTTTCCCATATACTACACTAGTAAATTTCTTCCAGGAGCTGAGCTAAGGTATTTGATCCTTAAGCAGTTAGCTCTAGCCCTTGTGAGTTTTACAGTAAAACTCTACCCTTATTTCTAAGGTCATACAGTAGTAGTCCGAATAAACACTTTACTCAAGAAGGTAATGTAAAAGCCTGAGGCATTAGGGAGGATAACTGAATGTGCAGCTCACCTGGGAGAATTTGATGTTTGGTATAAACCTCACTTGGGAATGAAAGCTCAAATTCTGGCAGACTTCGTTATAGAACTTTATGCTACCCTAGCCAAACTAACAAAGCGGCATGGAAGTTGTATGTTGACTGTGCAACATCATCTGAAGGGACAGGTGTAGGAGTCGTGTTATCTAGCCTAAGAAGGGTATTCATAAGGGGCTTAGCTAGGATATCTTTCCCAGCATCAAACAATGTGGCAAAATACGAGGCGTTATGCTTCGGACTGGAGCTTATCCTCAAGGTAAAATCTGACTCTTTACTTATCTACTCTGATTCACAGTTAATCGTTAGTCAATTGATAGAAAAGTTCAAAGCTAAATAATAAATAATAATTAAATATCGAGACTTGGTATTGGCCTTACTAGCTCAACTAGAAAAGTCTAGAAGCTCATGAACAATCAAACAAATACCTCGGGATGAAAATAGGAAGGCTGACTTATTGGCCAAACAGGCATCCTCAAACATTATAGTAAGGTCAAAAGATGTAGTGTGGGCTATTATCACTCAGCCCTCTTACGAAAACTTTCCAATTCAGATGAACAAATAGATGGATGGATGGCGGGCTGCTGATCTATAAGTTCTTAGATACAGGTACCCTTTCAGAAGACCAAGTGGAACCAAAGAAAGTAGTTAGGTGGTCTAGCCTTTATTCCATCTTAGATGGGAAACTGTATCAAAGATCGTATTCCTATCCCTGGTTGTTATGCCTAGGTGTGGATAAAGACAACTACGTACTCTAGGAAATACATAAAGGAATTTGTAAGGCATATGAAGGAGCTCGAATAATAGCTCGAAAAGCCCTGCTGCAGGGATACTACTGGCCAAGCATAGAAACAGACACTGAAGAGTTAGTAAGGAAGTGTGATAAATGTCAATGGTTCAAAAAGATAATTCACCAGTAGTTAGTTCAGCAGACCCCGATATATAGCCTTTGGCCCTTTGCCTAATAGGGAATAAACATACTGGGACCATTTTCACTTGCAATCAGATAGAGGAAGTTCTTAGTAGTGGTGGTAGATCATTTCACAAAATGGGTTAAAGCCAAACCTTGGCAACTATTACCTCGATAAATATTGTTAAATTTGCTCAAAAGTCAATAATAACCAGGTTTGGGATCCCGCACTTTTTTTATTACTAATAATGGCAAACAGCTCGATTATTAATCTTTCAGGCATTTTTGTGAAGAGTTGCACATCCAGCACATATTCATGTCAGTTTTCCATCCTCAGTCGAATGGAATGACCGAGGTAACAAATAGGACAATATTGATGGGACTAAAATAGAGGCGTGATTTAGCTAAAGGCCTATGGGTTAGATGAGCTGAACAGTGTCCTTTGGTGATACCTAACATCACCCCGATCAGTAACAATAGCAACTCCTTTCTCTCTAACTTGCTAAGTAGAGGCAGTTATCCCTTGTGAGATAGGAATGTCAAACCTAAGAATCAAGCAGCATGACCAAAAAGCAAACAAGGAGTCATTACTATATTGCCTGGATACGCTTGAGTAAAAGAGGGAACAAGCCCAAATAATAAATAAATAAATAAATAAATAAATAAGTAAATAAATAAGTACACACACACACATAACATAGATAGTCTCACCTCAACCTGGTGCCTCCTCATTATGGATGTTAAACAGTCCATCCTCAGGGTTAGTCCAGCTATAGGTGGTAGGATTGGAAAGCCAAAGCCCTCGAAATTCCTCAATCATCTTGTTAACCTTCTTTCTCCACTCAAGGGAGAATAGGGTGGATTGTTGCTCGGAAGCTAGGGATGAAAAAGTGTTATGCTTTTTCTAGAAGCTTAAATACCGCAAGTATATGGTGTACCGATTATAGTACTTCAGATATCGATACCACGAAGAATGTTGATTAATATTGTACACTATTACTACTTGATTTTAATCTTGTTTACAATGCTCATTAATTTACAAATTAAAATTATTATTAAAATTACACTACACTAACTTAAATATTTTTCTACTTTAATGATAATTTGAGAAGACTTATGAATATGATGAATATAACATATACATAATTATGGAATTTGATCTTTTTCTCTTATTTATAATTCAATCTTTATCATGCAAGCCAAGTTGGAATAATGTTCTATATCGCAGCTCTCACATCTAGACTAGATTATGCCTTAAACATGCATTTATGGTTCTAAATCGCAGCTCTCGCATTTAGACAAGAATTACATAAAAACACATTCAAAGAATAAAAACCAACCTATAACAACTATCTCCACATGTGATCTCTCAAACTATGCTTTGCTAATGAATTTCCTATTAACTTTTAATAAGACGTTGCTCTCGCTAACTCCCTTATTTATGACCATTATGATGATTTTCAGAAAAGGAATTGCACATCGAAGGTCGTCTTCCGTAACTTATAATGATACTAATAAAGTTTTAATATCAAATACTACATATAAAGATAAATGAAAGAGAAATGAATATATATATATGAATAACAACAACCAAATTGCTAAAAAGAATTCATAATAATAACAAAGAAGAAGTAAAGATTAGAAATAGAAGAAGGGATCTCTCAACCATTCTTCCTTTCACCAAGTATAGTCTTCTTCATTGTATTTGCCTTCTCTTCAAGCCATAAGACTAAAATTAAAACCTACAATTATTCTCTCTAATTACACTTTCAAAATAAAAAAAATAATTGATAGATTGATTCCCCCTATTGATTATAACTTCTAGGGTATTTACAGATTTCCAAACATTATATCCCTCTAAGTGCCTCTCCATAGCTATGCAACCCTTGGTGAAAAGTCATGCCTCTTTAAAATTTGATTTGAAATTTAAATTGCATAACCACCATTTATATTTATAACTTCCTTGCCAAGCATTGTGACCCTTCAAGCACCTTTCCATAACAACATAACTCTTCAAGTATCCCTCTAGAATTATACATCATTTGATGAAGAGTAGTGTCCCTTTAAAGTGCCTTTTAAACATGAACTGCCTATCACTGCCTCCTGTCGCGCTCGCGACGGGACATGCTTCCCTTGTCACGCTTGCGGTACCTGTCATGCTCGCGACACCATCTTTTCTCTCTTTCTTCTTCACCTTTTTCTCCCTTTTCTCCTACATACACAAAACTTAACAAAATACATTAAACACACCTAATTCTAACATAATTTAATACAACTAAACATTATTTTGGTAACAAAATATGGATTAAATATGAGCTATTTAGGCTCATATCACACCCCCACACTTAAACTTTTGCTTGTCCCAAGCAAAACTTACCAAACAAGCAAACAATACAATCATATAATTTTGGAGCTCATATTTATATTTGGCAAATATTTGAAAATCACATGCAGAAACCCTCATCTCTACACAAATTTAGCCCAAGTTTGCAGAGTCTCAAACAAAATCATTCACCATTAAACTTAAACAACCTGTACATTTGGAAAAATACGAAATAGCAAAGCATGAGAATGTATGAACTTAAGAACTTGAATATCTTAACATATGTAAACATTATTCCACACCAAATATTGCCTAAAGTAGTTCTCACTTAAACACTATATTCTTAAAACACTTAACACTTGATGTGTTTATGGATTAGTGTTTCTCTCATCCCTTAAATATGCCATTACCTACCATAAGATTGTAATTAGTAAACATCTCCACTACTAATATAAAATAATACATGAAATCAAAAGGGTCTTACAAGGGTTGTAGCTTGGCTTAGGTTAAGGTAGGATAATTTTTTATTTATGTAGCTTAAATTGTGAATAGAAACAATATTACCATATCATAAGAGATTTGTCTAAGAACCTAAGCATCGCATGATTGTAATTTACTTCTCATATTCCCTTCTCAGTGGCACACTACTACTAGTTCCTCTTGTTCTTTTTTTTCCTTTCTTTCTTTTTTTTTCTTTTTTTTTCCTTTTATTTTTTCTCTTCTTTGTTTTTTTTTCTTTTTTTTTCTTTTCTTTAGAAACTAGCCTTGTTCTAATATTGATCCTAGAGAAGAATGAAATTTAACTCTCATTTTTTAAATACCATCATGCTTACATTAACAATGTATATCTCTAAAGATATAACAATTTATTTCTATTCACAAAAAGGGTAAAACAAAGAAATAAGTTTTTTGTTTAGCAAAGGATATTGGCTAATTATATGTTGCTCAACAAAAATAGGTTTAAGGCTCAAAATTGGCTACCTAAAGTTTAAAAGGTAAGTTTTTAAAGCAAGCCAAAATGGTGTAATCTAAATGCCCTTATCATTTTTCATGCACATCTCATACTAAATGTAATCTCAAAATTTACCAAGAATAAATTCTAGAGAAAATAGCATATTAAGGATCTCATATAAGAAAAATATCAATGTATAAGGCTCAAAAGCTCACTTAAGCTATAGGTCAAATTACCTTAAGCAATAAATTGGCAAAAAATAATCCATTTACACATTTAAAAAGATACTCAACCTAAAAAGAACCTACACTAAAGTGCTTTGCCAAGTCATAACTTTCATTATGTACATTAATTTGTCAAAGTAAAATGAAAATGATTACCCTAAAAATTTGCCTAACTAGACTAAAAATGAGAGAAATTTAAGTTAAAGCATGCAATTAAATCCAAATAGGTACCAAATACATAAACTCCAAAATTAAATTCACAACATAATATACAAATAAATAAATATACTAATAATAAATAAAGACATGAATAGAAACAATACATACATATCCTTTTTCAAAAATTTATAATGAAAAACTAAGTAAAATAACATGTAAAACCAAAAATAAATTATGTTAATATACTAAATCAACTAAAAACAACACAAAATAAAACTAATTAAATATTGTAATCCAAAATCATAAATCAAGATTCATAATGACAATAAATTTAATCAACCATTCCCCGGCAACGGCGCCAAAAACTTGTTATGCTTTTTCTAGAAGCTTAAATACCGCAAGTATACGGTGTACCGATTATAGTACTTCAGATATCGATCCCACGAGGAATGTTGATTAATATTGTACACTATTACTACTTGATTTTAATCCTGTTTACAATGCTCATTAATTTACAAATTAAAATTATTATTAAAATTACACTACACTAACTTAAATATTTTTCTACTTTAATGGTAATATGAGAAGACTTATGAATATGATGAATATAACATATACATACTTATGGAATTTGATCTTTTTGTCTTATTTATAATTCAATCTTTATCATGCAAGCCAAGTTGGAATAATGTTCTATGTCGCAGCTCTCGCATCTAGACTAGATTATGCCTTAAACATGCATTTATGGTTTTAAATCGCAGCTCTCGCATTTAGACAAGAATTACATAAATACACATTCAAAGAATAAAAACCAACCTATAACAACTATCTCCACATGTGATCTCTCAAACTATGCTTTGATAATGAATTTTCTATTAACTTTCAATAAGATGTTGCTCTCGCTAACTCCCTTATTTATGATCATTATGTTAATTTACAGAAAAGGAATTGCACATTGAAGGTCGTCTTCCTTAACTTATAAAGATACTAATAAAGTTTTAATAGAAAATACTACATATAAAGAAAAATGAAAGAGAAATTATTAAATATGAATAACAACATTCAAGTTCCTAAAAAGTATTAATAATAATAACAAATAAGAAGTAAAGATTAGAAGTAAAAGAAGGGATCTCTCAACTATTCTTTCTTTCACCAAGTGTAGTCTTCTTCATTGTATTTGCCTCCTCTTCAAGCCATAAAACTAAACTAAAACCTACAACTATATTCTACAATTACAATTTCAAAATAATAAAAATAATTGATTGATTGATTGATTCCCCCCATTGATTATAACTTCTAGGGTATTTATAGATTTCCAAACATTATGTCCCTCTAAGTGCCTCTCCATAGGTATGCAACCCTTGGTGAAAAGTCATGCCTCTTTAAAATTTGATTTGAAATTTAAATTACATAACCACCATTTATATTTATAACTTCCTTGCCAAGCATTGTGACCCTTCAAGCACCTTTCCATAACAACATAACTCTTCAAGTATCCCTCTGGAAGTATACATCATTTGGTGAAGAGTAGTGTCCCTTTAAAGTGCCTTTTAAACATGAACTTCCTATCACCGCCTCCTGTCGCGATCGCGGCACCTGTCGCGCTCGCGAAGGGACACGCTTCCCTTGTCGCGCTCGCGGTACCTGTCGCGCTCGCGACACCGTCTTTTCTCTCTTTCTTCTTCACCTTTTTCTCCCTTTTCTCTTACATACACAAAACTTAACAAAATACATTAAACACACCTAATTCTAACATAATTTAATACAACTAAACATTATTTTGGTAACAAAATATGGATTAAATATGAGCTATTTAGGCTCATATCACACCCCCACACTTAAACTTTTGCTTGTCCCAAGCAAAACTTACCAAACAAGCAAACAATACAATCATATAATTTTGGAGCTCATATTTATATTTGGAAAATATTTGAAAATCACATGCAGAAACCCTCATCTCTACACAAATTTAGCCCAAGTTTGCAGAGTCTCAAACAAAATCATTCACCATTAAACTTAAACAACCATGCACATTTGGAAAAATATGAAATAGCAAAGCACGAGAATGTATGAACTTAAGAACTTGAATATCTTAACACATGTAAATATTATTCCACACCAAATATTGCCTAAAGTAGTTCTCACTTAAACACTATATTCTTAAAACACTTAACACTTGATGTGTTTATGGGTTAGTGTTTCTCTCATCCCTTAAATATGCCATTGCCTACCATAAGATTGTAATTAGTAAACATCTCCACTACTAATATAAAATAATACATGAAATCAAAAGGGTCTTACAAGGGTTGTAGCTTGGCTTAGGTTAAGATAGGATAATTTTTTATTTATGTAGCTTAAATTGTGAATAGAAACAATATTACCATATCATAAGAGATTTGTCTAAGAACCTAAACATCGCATGATTGTAATTTACTTCTCATATTCCCTTCTCAGTGGCACACTACTACTAGTTTCTCTTGTTCTTTTTTTTTCCTTTTTTTCTTTTTTTTTCTTTTTTTTTCCTTTTATTTTTTTCCTCTTCTTTGTTTTTTTTTTCTTTTTTTTTCTTTTCTTTAGAAACTAGCCTTGTTCTAATATTGATCCTAGAGAAGAATGAAATTTAACTCTCATTTTTTAAATACCATCATGCTTACATTAACAATGTATATCTCTAAAGATATAACAATTTATTTCTCTTCACAAAAAGGGTAAAACAAAGAAATAAGTTTTTTGTTTAGCAAAGGATATTGGCTAATTATATGTTGCTCAACAAAAATAGGTTTAAGGCTCAAAATTGGCTACCTAAAGTCAAAAAGGTAAGTTTTTAAAGCAAGCCAAAATGGTGTAATCTAAATGCCCTTATCATTTTTCATGCACATCTCATACTAAATGTAATCTCAAAATTTACCAAGAACAAATTCTAGAGAAAATAGCATATTAAGGATCTCATATAAGAAAAATATCAATGTATAAGGCTCAAAAGCTCACTTAAGCTATAGGTCAAATTACCTTAAGCAATAAATTGGCAAAAAAATAATCCATTTACACATTTAAAAAGATACTCAACCTAAAAAGAACCTACACTAAAGTGATTTGCCAAGTCATAACTTTCATTATGTACATTAATTTGTCAATGTAAAATGAAAATGATTACCCTAAAAATTTACCTAACTAGACTAAAAATGATAGAAATTTAAGTTAAAGCATGCAATTAAATCCAAATAGGTACCAAATACATAAACTCCAAAATTAAATTCACAACACAATATACAAATAAATAAATATACTAATAATAAATAAAAACATGAATAGAAACAATACATACATATCCTTTTTCAAAAATTTATAATGAAAAACTAAGTAAAATAACATGTAAAACCAAAAATAAATTATGTTAATATACTAAATCAACTAAAAACAACACAAAATAAAACTAATTAAATATTGTAATCCAAAATCATAAATCAAGATTCATAATGACAATAAATTTAATCAAACATTTCCCGGCAACGGCGCCAAAAACTTGTTATGCTTTTTCTAGAAGCTTAAATACCGCAAGTATACGGTGTACCGATTATAGTACTTCAGATATCGATCCCACGAGGAATGTTGATTAATATTGTACACTATTACTACTTGATTTTAATCTTGTTTACAATGCTCATTAATTTACAAATTAAAATTATTATTAAAATTACACTACACTAACTTAAATATTTTTCTACTTTAATGATAATCCGAGAAGACTTATGAATATGATAAATATAACATATACATAATTATGGAATTTGATCTTTTTCTCTTATTTATAATTCAATCTTTATCATGCAAGCCAAGTTGGAATAATGTTCTATGTCGCAGCTCTCGCATCTAGACTAGATTATGCCTTAAACATGCATTTATGGTTCTAAATCGCAGCTCTCGCATTTAGACAAGAATTACATAAACACACATTCAAAGAATAAAAACCAACCTATAACAACTATCTCCACATGTGATCTCTCAAACTATGCTTTGATAATGAATTTTCTATTAACTTTTAATAAGACGTTGCTCTCGCTAACTCCCTTATTTATGACCATTATGTTAATTTTCAGAAAAGGAATTGCACATTGAAGGTCGTCTTCCTTAACTTATAAAGATACTAATAAAGTTTTAATAGCAAATTCTACATATAAAGATAAATGAAAGAGAAATTATTAAATATGAATAACAACATTCAAGTTCCTAAAAAGTATTCATAATAATAACAAAGAAGAAGTAAAGATTAGAAGTAAAAGAAGGGATCTCTCAACCATTCTTTCTTTCACCAAGTGTAGTCTTCTTCATTGTATTTGCCTCCTCTTCAAGCCATAAAACTAAACTAAAACCTACAACTATATTCTACAATTACAATTTCAAAATAATAAAAATAATTGATTGATTGATTCCCCCCATTGATTATAACTTCTAGGGTATTTATAGATTTCCAAACATTATGTCCCTCTAAGTGCCTCTCCATAGGTATGCAACCCTTGGTGAAAAGTCATGCCTCTTTAAAATTTGATTTGAAATTTAAATTGCATAACCACCATTTATATTTATAACTTCCTTGCCAAGCATTGTGACCCTTCAAGCACCTTTTCATAACAACATAGCTCTTCAAGTATCCCTCTAGAAGTATACATCATTTGGTGAAGAGTAGTGTCCCTTTAAAGTGCCTTTTAAACATGAACTGCCTATCACCGCCTCCTATCGCGCTTGCGACGAGACACGTTTCCCTTATCGCGCTCGTGGTACCTGTCGCGCTCGCGATACCGTCTTTTCTCTCTTTCTTCTTCACCTTTTTCTCCCTTTTTTCCAACATACACAAAACTTAATAAAATACATTAAACACACCTAATTCTAACATAATTTAATACAACTAAACATTATTTTGGTAACAAAATATGGATTAAATATGAGCTATTTAGGCTCATATCAAAAAGGTCCAAGAAGGAGCACAGATGGCCGACCCATATTGGGCGAAGGGTTAACCAAAGATGTGGGGGAAGTGTCAAAGATGGTTATGGTATTGGAGAGATTATGTGGCGATGAGCCCACATCAAGAGATTCCTGAGTCTGGTCGATAGGGGTGGAGGTAGATTTCACCACATTAACTGCAGAAGTGGGAGGGTCAGATGCCGGAGCAAAAGTCATGCTCCTTGTTTGGACAGGCTCAATGTTCAACCCATCCCCACGCTTGGCTCTCTTAGCATTGACTTTGTCATCGAAAGATGTTTTCCTGGCTCTCTTCATAATTGTAAAATAATAACACAATGAGAAATATTAGAGTTAGCATTATGACAAGAATCAGTGAATATACCTCGAATATCGCTCGAAGGCTCACGGGAGGACTTAGGGTCCAAAAAGTCAAAAACATCGATTTTCTTTTTGCAAAGCTCTCTTTATTGAGCCAACATCCTCTGCTCATCTTGGGTGAACACTGCATGGTGCTCGTTCCTATTTACAAATGGACCCTAAGAAGTACGGATGGGGAAGTCCTCCTCATGGGGAAGTCCTCCTCATCCTTTATGACAGGAAATTGGTGCTTTTAGTTCTTGAGAGAGTCCAATTTTCCCAAAAAAATACCATACCCTGGTCAGGCCTGTATGTAACAGTGATCCTCGATCATATTCCTGAAACTGACTATATAGGTCGTCTTAAACAAATAGACAGTTAGGTCAATTCCATTCTCTGCGGTATTCTTCAAAAAATGAATTTTGATCTCCGTTAATTTTGTATAGTTGTTAAGGCATTCAAAACTACCAATAAAGTCCAAAATCCCATATATTTCTAAGAAAAATAATTTAAATTTTTAATTTTACGATGATCATATGGAAAACTATAAAAGTAAAATAAAATTACTAATAATTTAAACTTTAATAAAATAAAAGAATATATGCAAGTTATTAGATGAATTTAAAATAAAATATCATGTGGTAATCTCAAAAAAATTAAAGAAAAATGAGTCGATCAAAAAAGAGTTAGATGATTAAGATTCGAGAGCGTGAAGACATCCAATCAATAAAAGGTCTCTAAGATGACAAGATAAAAGCTTGATCTTGATTTGCAGGGAGTAAATATTTTGAAATTTAAGTTAAATAGAGTTTAGAGAGATAAAGTGTAGCGAGAGAAAGTTTTAATAGTTTATGGAGAGCTTCCCGTTGAAATGAGTGAGTTACTTACAGTGACCGGTAGATTGTGTTAATACAATTATCATCAAATGGCAGTATGGGCTATGCAATTCTGATGTTATGTCAGAAGTAGATAAGGTTTAGTGACAGGTCACCTGCTCTGTCACCAAAAACGCTTTTCAGCTGGCTATAATTGCGCTTCAAACTACTTGGGCCGAGTTCCTCAAAACTCTGTACTTTGCAATTAGGCTTCTATGACAATGATAAATTGAGTATTAACATTTTTGTATGAAAATAAATATAAAAAATTAAATTAATTGTTCTAAGTGTCTTGAAAAAATTACTATCAAAATATTAAGGTTTCCAAAAGTCTTTTGAAAAATTAATGCAATATAATTGTTTTCACCATAAAAATAAGAGATATTTATAAATATCCACTAACCTATCCTTTATATTTCAATTAGACCGTAAGGTATAAAACAGAATAGATAGATTGTAATAAATTGAAAAATAATTATAATTATCCATCAAAATTAATGTCGGCACGATGTGTATGCATTTGTGTAAAATGTGAGGGAGATGCTAAAGCTAGTATGAAAAATTAAGAGACTTTGTTGGTAGTATTGAATACTTTAACGACTATGACAAATTAATAGATATTAAAAATCATTTTTCCAGTAACACGAAGATTCAGTTATTTTATTTCTGTTTATCCTATTTATTTTGCTTATTAATTATTTTAAATTAATCTAGTAAGAAGTAGACTCTAAGAAATTAGTTTTAAAGTCTTGTAAGAAGTAATTTAATTAAAACAAAAAAACTTTATCGAAAAAGAAAAATAAGTGTTTGGGTGAAAAATATAATTTTCAAGATGTAAAGAAAAACACAAGGGTTCAATAAATAAAAAGTAAAAGTGTAAAGACTCAATGCGACAAAATAAAAGTATATGAATTCAATAGTTAAAGAAAAATTGTATTAAAATATTCATATTTTTTTAAAATATTAAAATACCTCTAAAATTTATATAAAAAATGCCTCTTAAATTTTTTTCCCATAGCTAACTTAATAAATTGAAGGGTCACGAGAATATACTTTGCCTAATAATAATAATAACGATGATTATGATGTGGTAATCGTTATTGTTACTATTATTATTATCATTAGGGCAATAATTAATTTAGGAGGTAAAATGCTCAACTTGTCAATCATGGATAGGATAAAAATTGAATAAAGAATCTATATATTAACTATAATCTAAAAATAATTATATTAGGACAGAGAATAATAAAAATCAGGTCTATATTTTTTAAATGGAGGAATTATTATAAATTAAAATGAATTTAGCATTTGAAAAGGGTTTATTACCATAATTGTCAAATCAAACTTATATCTGTAAAATGCAACATTAACAACTAACAATACTATTAACTATACTATTAACTATTATAATTATCCCATTTCGTTGTGTATAAAACAATAGTTGAGCACGTGTGCATGGAATTGTCCCCTCCTATTCAATTAATAGCATACACAATCTGCTTGGACACTTCCTCTTTCTCTATTGGTAACACGTGTGTGTTGAAGTATCCATTGGATCTTGTAATAGCCGTTGGAAATGCTTTTTTAACAACTTTTTAAAATTGAACTGATCCTTGAATAACGCGTTCCCATTTCTTCCTTCTTAATTTCTTTTTATAGAGATAATTAAGGACCCACTGCATCATCATTTATTTTTGGATAACAATTCAAGTTTTTTTTCTTTCTTTTTTCAAGATAGCAAATGAAGTTGGAAACTTTATTTATTATTTATTATTTATCATATTATTATCACGTTTTTTTCCCTGAAGGCAAGTGGGAATTTCCTTCTTTTTTTTAGCGATCTAGAATTCAATGGCTAGATTGATGTAGAATCGTAACGAATATGCTTGTAAAATAAAAAGTGATAAAAAAATTCCTTTTTAAAAATTTAAAAATATTTATTTTTAGAGTTTGGATACAAATTTTTTCATTAAATGGAAAACCGAGTCCTGCTATTTTATTTATTATTTGTATGCTTGTGAATTATTTTATTTCACAAAAGGAAAAAGAAAAAATTGAAAAAGAAATTAGGGTATGAATGTCAGGACAATTTTATGAATAATATTTTTTGAGAAATTAATTGAATTTTTGAGGTGTTTTGTAAAGTATTTGGAAAAGTGGGTTGTTCACCTCATTTCCGTTGGATTTATCTGTGGAAGTGGCTGGAGCTTCACGCCACCGAGGCTGGCATTACAGAGACCGAGGCACGCAAAGAAGTGGTATGCGGCTCAATTTTCGTTGGAGACTATGGCGGAAGTGAGAGGCCATTTTACTGCACTCTCTTGCAAAAATGGTCTGGCCTGTCACCCATGCATAGATATGAGCGCAGTGGCGTGCACAGTGAATTGCACAGGAGCATGCACAGTAAAATACAAAGTGAATAACATTCCATCTCTAATAATTTAAGGCAGAAACGATGCCTTATTTCTCATATTTGCTGTGTTTTGTTTGGTTATTCATTGTTGTGTTTGTTGAAGAGGGAGGAGGGCTGTTAAGTTTCATTGGTTCTCAAGTGCTGAAGTTTATTTTTGGCTGTTGAAGAGTGAAAACTTTATTTTTGTTAAAGATTTGGTGCCTTTGATTAGTAAGTTAAATTTTTAAATTTTATCAAGTTTTATCTTTAAAGAAAAGTTATATTATTTAAATGTATGTATAAGTAGAATGTTATATTGAACAAAATAATTTTATTTTTTTAGTAAGTTTTTTAAGTTGAGAAAATGTATATTTTTTAAATGTGTGTATAAGTTGAGTATGATATGAACAAAATAATTATATATTTATTAGTAAGTTTGTTAAGTTGAGAAAATGTATATTATTTAAATGCATGTATAAGTTGAGTATGATATGAAGCAAAATAATTTTATTTTTTTAGTAAATTTGTTAAGTTGAGAAAATGTATATTATTTAAAGATATTTATTAGTTGAGTATGATATGAAGCAAAATAATTTTATTTTTTTTAGTAAATTTGTCAAGTTGAGAAAATGTATATTATTTAAATGCATGTATAAGTTGAGTATGATATGAAGCAAAATAATTTTATTTTTTTTAGTAAATTTGTTAAGTTGAGAAAATGTATATCATTTAAAGATATTTATTAGATGAGTATGATATGAAGCAAAATAATTTTATTTTTTTTAGTAAATTTGTTAAGTTGAGAAAATGTATATTATTCCAAGGCATTTATAAGTTGAGTATGATATGAAGCAAAATAATTTTATATTTTTAGTAAATTTGTTAAGTTTGTTAAGTTGAGACCTAATTTTAATTTGTGTATTTTTAATGTATATAAAGAAATTATAATGTTAAAAATAGAAATATTCAAATATTCAAATTTATATTTATATTTAGATATATGTTAATTGGTGCAATATGATGTGTTGATGGATTTAATTTATTTTGTAGTTTGTTAACCAAAAGAATAAAAAGTTATGTTGTTCGATTAAATTATTGTACAGTTTTAGTTAATTTAAGGAATTAAATGGCAAAATACATATGTATAAAATATCGGTGTATGAATTTGTAATTTTATTTATTGAGTAATATAATATAATTGGTTTTGTAGTTTAGTGAGATTGAAACAATTAAGGTATGTTGTTAAATGTCATTATGATCATTTTTTATGCAAACATAGAAATTTTGTTATTGATATAAAAAGTTAGATGTAAGGAACATAGGAATTAAAATTTTTTTAATTAAAAGTTATCTAAATGAAATGTTATTTTTTAAAAAAATATATATATAAATATATTGTATATGATATTAAATTAGTATATTAATTTTTATTACGTATTATATTGTTTTATGTAATGAGGGGTTTGTTAATATAATATTTTTATCAAAATTAAATGTATGTTTTTTAAAAAATTAATCGCTTTCAAAACCAGCCTTACATAAATCCAGGACCACGCGTTGATGATCTATCGACGCTCAAAGGAAAACACCGGGCAGATACAGTGTGGAGCCATGTTGTAAGTATAATTTAAATTATTCATAAATAGAAATTTATTTATACGCAGTGTATATATAGAATAATTTAAGTCATGTTCATTTAAATGAATAATTTTTTTTTTATTTCTTAGGTTGAACATAACGTATTATATATTTGAAGGGCCAGTATGGAGAGTCATTATGCAAATATTGATGAAAGAATTATATCGTATTTGAGATTGGCTGGATTTTATGGGGTGTCTTAGATTGGTCCCATGTATGTTGATGCGAATTTGGTAACTGCACTTGTAGAGAGATGGAGACCGGAGACACATACGTTTCACCTCGCAGTTGGTGAAACGACTATCATGCTACAGGATATAGAGATACTAATTGGTTTACCCATCGAAGGGCACGCGATTACTGGACGTGTGAAACATAATTGGCTAATACTCTGCCAGCAACTATTAAAACATATGCCAAGTGAAGATATGCTGAAAGGATATTCGGTTAAATTAAGATGGTTATCAAACACGTTTGGTTTTTTGCCAGTCGATGCTACTGAGTACGAAATACAATACTTCACCCATGTATGGATATTATGTTGTATTGGTGGATTGTTGTGTCCATCACAAGCAAATAATTATATCCATTTGATATGACTTTCCCTTTTGGAGAATTTAGAAGAAGCCGGGAGTTACAGTTAGGGGTCGGCGTGCTTAGCTTGGCTATATAGGGACCTTTGTTGTACTACACGTTCAAGTGCCCACGGCATTGATGGTTATCTATTGTTATTACAGATGTGGGCATGAAAAAAGGCTTCCTCTATTTCGACCTTCTTTTATACACGAATGTGCGCTTGATCAGATTATGTCGTATGGATATAGGTATTTATTTAGTTATTTATGTCTTTATTTTGAAACACTGCCATAATTCCAGCGTGCCTATCAGATATAACAGTTATCCCAATTCATTGAGTTACATACTTTCTAATTAAACTCAAAAACCAAGCCCAACTGGATTTGTTCTCTGACTCAACAACAGCAACGGCAACTGGAAATAGCATGTCATTACCATTAACAGAACTTGCTATTAGAAGTGTTTGTTGGAATTTTTCTGTCAAGAATGTTTCATCTATCAATAGCAATGGCTTACAATGGTTCAAACCATCAATTGCTGGTTTGAAACTCCAAAAAATCCTTTAAAATTGCTTTATGGTCGGGACTTGGGTTTCCTGCAAAACAAATTCATATACAGTTCTTGGATTATAGCACTGCAAAGCATATAAAAAACCAGTTAATCTCTCATATGATTCAATATAGTTGTCGAATATCGACTCTAGTGCGCTCGTCTTCACATACCATGCCTTATAGTACAATACTTCATAGTGATACCGCTCCTTAATAGCAGCAATAATCACATCAACAGGAAGGGTCGGATTTTTACCTACCATCCTCCTGATACAATTGCGAATAATATGCGCATCCCAATTGTGTATGATCCCTTGAAAGGTTACCAATAGAAAGACATGAATGTGGTCCCTCGAACCTTATGATAGTCCAAAAAGGACTCTTCTCCTTTTTTGCTACTTTAAACCTCCACTTGCATCCAATATTGGCCTTTGCACATCTCAGCACCCAGTGTTTTGGCTTGGATTCCACAACTTTGAAGTCAACATTTCCCATTATAGAGTATTTTTTAACACAAGACTTAACCTCATCCTTATGTTGAAAACCAAACCAATTGATAATTCGGACGATCCATCCCAAGTATTAAATTGCAAACCTTCGACCATATTCACTTGGGTTGCATCAAAGTCAATGGTTGTATAGTGTTCTGATGAAAAGTTGAAGATCACCTCATTTGAATCCCCACTCACATGGATTGATGCTAAAGGACTGATGTTTTATGTAATGACTATACTAGATAATCCTGATTACTGTTACTAATTACATTCATTAATCCCATTAATACTATGACTTATTTCTCATTGATGCGTATATAAGCATACATACATTCATACTGTCATATGTTGATGATCATTCTTGATATAACTTTATAATTACATGCCTTTAAATACAATTACATTGGATGTAACCAAAAGAGATGCAAAAGTTATTTCATACATCAAAATGCTACTTCTAATCTGATGTGGGCTTGGGAGATTGTTGGCTTTGTCCCTGAACAAAATTTTTACCCTGCGAACCTATACGGATAAACACCCGTGCTAAGCTAAAAAGCTTAGTGGGGAACAACTAATAACATACTGATAATTACTTGCAGTAGTTATCAACAAGCATACAACAACAATAATATACAATGTATTATCTAGATTAATAAAGATATAACTGTATCCTTTAATCAGAACATTAACAAATTTCATATTGTATATGCATATCATTATTTGCATAAATGGCTTGCGTACAATCCTGTGGGTGTGGATAACGGGTGCAATGGATACCCGAAGGTATCAAATCAGAAGGATACCCGAAGGTATCTAAATAGAAGGATACCCGAAGGTATCTAAACAGAAGTCTCATGTAAAGACAAACATAAGACTCATAAGAGTCAAACAGAAGCAGCTGCGACAGGAACCCTATAGGCATGCCTATCTATCCACAACCAAGTTTTTTTTTAAGTGCAGACACAAGTCAATCATCTTTCATATCCTATGAACTTGTTTTAACATATTCCATTATAGCATTAATAAATGCAAAGCACTGTAATATCATACATTGTTATCTCATAGTAAAAACAATCATATACTGTCATTGCAAGGAAGTAATTCATGCTTGTTCCATTTTAAGGTAATAAGACTTACCTTTCAATTATTAAGCAATTCTTGCAATTAAAGGGATTCCTTGCTGTATACTTGCAATTTAGAAGATACATTTACTATATGACTATAATCTAGGATGATTTATAAGCTTAGGAAGGGTTTAGACAAGTCTGTACCTCAAAAGAAATCAAAGAAAATACAATTTCAAAATATAGGGGAGGGTCACGGTTACTAACAATTTTTAGTAACCGTGAACTATGATGCTCTTTGATTCTGGACTAAAATAATGGACTACCTCACGGTTACCAACCATTTCGTAGTAACTGTGAAGTAGGGTGATGAACTCGAGTCACGGTTACTATGAATTCCTTAGTAACCGTGAGATAGCATGGGTTTTATTTCTGGACCAAAAGTTCATTTCCTCACGGTTACTAAGCCTAGGGTAGTAACCGTGAAGAAATGCTACGAGACTGGGTCACGGTTACTATGAAACCTTGGTAACCGTGATCCAGAAAATACTTTTGGTCTGGACTAAAAATTTAGGCACCTCATGGTTACTATGAAATTCATAGTAATCGTGAGCCCTAAACTGCCTCGAGACCGATTTCCAGTCTCGACTTCTAAACCCATTTTTGACCTGAAAAACAACAATTTTTGGCAAAATGGCCTCCAACAAAGTTGTAGGCCTACATTTCTAGTTTTCAAAAAATAAAAAATCATGTCAATAGGACCTGTAAAACTCCAGTTATTCAAGAAAAACCACAGACTGTTCATGAAGGCAAAAATCACATCCACAATTAGGTTTCAATATCGATTTTCACTATCATGCAGTGAAAATAAGGTTTCGAACTCTTCTAACAAAATCAAGGCATGCAAGTCTAGTTTCTATACCAACTGGAACTTCATCATTTGAACAATTAACTCAAGATATGAGCAAAAGTGTACAGACTGGTCAAATGATCTTTAAAACAGATTTTCATATTTTCAACCAAACTTGCATGTTTTTTACTCTAAACCCTTCTAAGCTTTAAATCATCCATATAACACATGAGAGAGACATTCAAGATCTCTCTCATAACAAATCATAAAACATACACACATATATAACCTAAGTTCCCATACCTTGTTTTAACACTACCTTTCTCTTCAACCTTGGAGAGTTTCCTTTCCCTTTTTCTTGCTGGATTCTCCTTCTATAAACATAAGACACTTCTATGAAAACCAGCAAGCTAACCCATGAACCATACACATAAAAGAATAATAAAGTTAGCTTACCACTAAATCCAAGTAATCTTTCTCTTTTTTTTTCCTTACTCCAATTCAAAGAAATTTAGAGAGATAGAGAGAGAGAGGATGAGAGAGAGTTTAGGGTTTGGGAGAGAGAGAAGATGAAGATGGAGAGTGAAAACCAAGGGTTGGCCGGCCACTTCTCTACCAAAAATATCTCCTTTCCACTCCCACTTGATTGGCCTAAATGTCAAATAAACATTAAAATTGCCAATTGGTCCTTTAACTTTCCTTTATTTCTAGTAATACCCCACATCTTACTCTTTAACTTTTCAATTAGGTCCTTTTACATGCATTTACTCTTAATTAGGCATAAACACTAATACTTAATTAGTGATAATTCTTCTAGGGTGTACTGAGGGGCATTACATATTATGTATCATTTGACTCACTACCGTAAAAAAAATTCGAAGTCATCACTATCCTCAATCAAATTTGTAGTGTCAGCCTCAACATTGCCATCAGGTGAAATGTAATTATTGTTCACCATCCCATCATCAAAAGGATCCACATCTCCCGCATCTATAGTAGGTTCATTCATGAAATCTTCACCAATATCTACATCAGGACCCTCATTCATAGATATGTTTGAACTATTGCCAAAAAGGGAATTGCCGAGTAGATTGCCATCCTGAAGACTTGTAGACTGTCTTATCTGACTATGTTGACTTGCATCAGCCCTTACTGGTTGATAATAACTCATATCATCTCGACGACTGCTTGATTTACTGCCAAATATAAACCTATTAAAACAATCGTCCACCCGTCGACTCAATAAATGCCTAGGCTGACTAATACATTGATTAGGAATTTGGGTCATTGAACGTCTGGGCTGACTCATTCGACCATCAGGCACTTGGCTAACAGACCGTCTAGGCTGACTCGTTGAACCATCAAGTATGAGGCCAGCTGAATGTCTAGGTTGTCTCCTAGATACATCAGGCACATAGCTAAGTGGTCGACGCAAAAACCCGTGTCCTAATGTCAAATTGCCCTCTCTTACAAGCAAGTCACCATCGCGTCGACTTACAGATTGGTTTGGCTGACTAGGACCGACATCACAATCAAACTGACAATGATCGGCATCACCAACAAACTGACAAAAATTTGATTGCGATAAATATTCAAAATATTTCCTACGACAAACTACATGGGCTGACTTGGACCAACATCATTCACAAAAAATTGTTGACTTGCATCAACATTTACCATCTGTGTTGCATCATTTCTACCCTGCTCATCAGTTTCATATATTGCTTGCATATTAGCTCCAAACTTCCCTTCATCCACTTTAATTATTAATTCAATCAATGTGTAATCGTCATAATCTCTTAATTTTTCATATATCATATTTATGTCACTATCATCTTTCAAATCTACCGTCGTCCAACATAACAACCATCGGTTGTACGGTGGACTTTTGTAAATAATTCTTGAAATCACATCGTTAATGCCTAAATTAAACTTAACATGAATTTTATGTTTCAATTCAGCAAGAGTTGGCTTACTCTTAAATCTTAGTCTCTTCGTAACAGCATCTGGATCCGATATGTCATACTGAAAACTAGCAATTTCATAACTAATTTTTCCTCCCTTGTGCAAGTAAAAATCGGTATAGCCTAACATCTTCTGCCTATCTGTAACTTATAATACAATTATATAATTTTTAATTAATATTTGTCCATAGTTTTTTTTCTCATAAAATAAATCAACATAATATGAGATCTAAAATAAAAATTATCTCACTTGCCGTATACAATAACTGCCAAAATAAATAAAAAATTTTTCAAATTTTTATACAGTAAACGAATTAATAATAACACAAAATGATAATAATTGCTTAATTTATATAATATTATTACACAATACTACTACAAATTACGCTTACATTTCCACTAATAGAAGCTCATAATTCTTAATAATAGAAGCTCATAATCATGGCTCTTGGAGTAAGATATGTCTGTACCATCTATTGTATAAAATTGATAAAAAAATTATATTAAAAATTAAACTTTATTTCATTTTTTAACCATTATTTTTTAACATTAAATTTATTCATGTTATTTTATAAAATTTCTAGATTATTACGTTATAACAAAATAATATTTCTATTTCAAAATTTTAAAAGTTTTTTTTATAACAACAACTAAATAATTAGGTCATTAGCTATTTAATACTTATCTTTAATATTATGATCGTTGCGCCTTACGAATTTGCTCTCTTTATAATATAATTAATACCTGATATTTATCAAATTAAATAATTATTAAAATTCTGTTAATACATAACATTCTAAAATTAAATGACTAAAATTACAAAAATTTGATAATCATACTTAATAAATGATTGTAAACTTTTCCATAATTACACACTAAAATTACTCTCACAATAACTTTCATAAACTGGCAATAACTTTTAGCAAACAATATAAATCTTTAACTTTCAAAAACACTTATATATAGCTGGAGAGAGGGAGCTTAGTGCTCGCGACTGTGCGCTCGTGGAAACAGTTGTCCATTTCTATGAGAGATTTTAGCGAAAATATTAGGCCATTTCCGCAAGAGTCTCTAGCGAAAATGAGCCCTCGATCTCTATGAAGTCTACCTCTCTTGCATGCCTCGGTATCCGTGAAGCCACTGCCATTTCCACAAATTATCCCAACGGAAATGATATAACCACCCCACCTATTCAAATATTTTGCAAAATACCCCAAAAATCCAATTAGATTTTCAAAATACATTATTCGTAAAATTGTCCAGTGAATGTCTCGAAATTTCTAAATTTACCTGTGAAAAAAGAAATGACTAAATTTAGATGAAATACAGAAAAGACAACGTATATAGTGTTTGGCAAGACTAATTTCCACATAATTAACTGCCTAATTCTGTTTTATAAACTGTAATTACTGTTTATTTTCTGCCCTTACCAATTCAAGATTCACTTGCAAGGAAACCAGCAGTGGCTTTCTTATTTATTAGTCAAATCCATCATTGCTTTATACAAAAGCAAGACAGACCCGTTGAGCCAAAAAAACAAAAAAAACAAAAAAGAAAAGAAAAATTGCAATGATTAATCCTCCATTAACTTCTTCTGCTTATTAATGGTGAGTTTAGTTATGAAGTTGAGTTCTTGTCTCAAAAACACATGTTTAAGGTTTCTTAATTTATAAATAACCGTTGTGTTCCTGTGCTGGTTTTTTTCAGGTATAATTCGGATCCTTTTGAACTGGGTTTTATTCAAGAGGATTCAGTTTTCTTTTTAACTACTTTTTTTTCTTATCAAACTGGTTTTTGCTGTGTCAGGTAACAACCAACAACCTATTTTTCTGTTTTTTTCTGTTATATTTTCTTGACGGTTTCTGGGTAGAGGAAGATCTGTTGAAACCTTAGGAAAAAAGTTTATTTTATTTTGTTTTTGGTTATGGAGACTCAAACCCAAGAGTCTAAAGAAGAAGATGAGGGATACAACTTTTGGCAGGTTAAGATTATGAATTGTTGAATAAACACCTTGTATTTGCATCTAATCATGTTTAAATTATACGATTGTTGGATTAATAATTTAATTCTTTTGTGTGCAGGAATTAAATTTACTTGGTTCTGGTATGGCGGAAACCAATACGACTGAAATTGCAGCTTTGGGAAAAGCAATTTATGCACAGCAACAGCTCTTGCAGAAGCTCAACAATGAACTGGATGTGGAAAGAGAGTCTGCATCTACTGCAGCCAGCGAAGCTTTATCGATGATTCTGCGTTTACAAGGCGAGAAGGCGTCGTTGAAGATGGAAGCCAGTCAATATAAGAGAATGGCTGAAGAAAAAATGTGTCATGCCGAAGAAGCTCTGGCCATTTTCGAAGATCTAATATACCAGAGAGAAATGGAGATTGCATCTCTTGAGTATCAAGTCCAGGCGTATCGGTACAGGCTCCTAAGCATGGGGTTTAATGATTTGGGTGTTTACGAGTTCAAATTTCCTGAGAATATATTAATGCCAAGGAATGATTCTTTGTTCCGCGAAAATGGTTTGGGGAATAGAAAGATCAGAAGGTTCAGTTCTGTTCCTCCCCTGCTAATCAAAGAAAGAAAAAGAATTGGAGAAGAGAAAGAAAATGATGATCCGGAAAAGAAGGTTCCGGATTCGAATTCCTATTGGGATCAGATAAAGAAGTTAGACGAGCGAAAGAAAGAGTTATCGGATTCAGGGAGAAACAAATCAACGGTCTTGAAAGGTGTTTCTTGGTCTCCATCATTGTTTTTGCAGCTAAGCAACGGTCCATCAACAGAACCACACGAAAAAGAGTCTGTTTCTGTTTCTGCTGCCGCTGCCGCTTCTGCTTCAGCTTCGTCATCAGGTGTTCATGATGGGAATGCTTTAGAATCATTAAAGAAAGAGATCCGTAGATTGAATTTGGAACTCGGAGATGAAACTGTTTCATCAAGCTATGAGAAGAAATTCGGTAAACCCAGAAGTGGGATTTCTTCATCGCAATATCAGCAGCTAAGCCAGAGAATCGAAAGGCTGGAGAGAGGAAGAAGCAGAGAAATTGTTGCAGAAGGAGAAGAGGAGATGAAATTGTTGAAGGAGATACGTGAACAGCTTAAAAGCATACAGTCTGAGATGAAAAGCTTGAAAGCTAAGAAATCCATTTCTCCAAGGGAACCATCTCTAGATTGTCTACAGGAGGTGCCTATTAATTGTTGTTCATTTTATGAACCTCCTTTAATTGATTTCTTTGTTCTAATGTTTGTTTGGATTTGCAGGCAATGTTGTACTTCTGGATGTGATCAAGTGGAGCTGCAAAGCAACATGTAAGATTGAATTGTGTGAAGATTGTTGATAGTAAATAGTTGGATTAGATTTGCTGATATTGTCATTTTAGAAAGAAATTCATACTGTATATTAATCATAGAAGTAGAACATGTTTTGGTTGATTGATTTGTTTCAGGCATACGCCTTTTAAAATTTTATTTTTTTCGCTCATGTAAAGTTTTATGGAATTGATATTTGATACTGGGCATTGCAACCTGCATTATATTATTATTAGCAAAAACAGCTCCATCTATCTTGTCACACATCAAATAGTTGAACAAAAGGCCAGACTTTGAACCTCTAGTTGTCCATTAGGCCCAGTACTTAAACATAGAATTAAACAATTATTGGACATGCCTAAAACAACTTTTGGTGTTTTGGCTTGTTAGATTATGTTTTTGATGGTATAATTAGTTGATACCATAACTAAAAAGTGGGAAGTATCATATTATGAGGAGGATAGGTATAGTAAAAAAAAAAAAATAATAACAACAACAACAACTTTTTACATTTAAACAATCTATGGTTCATACCGGTCTACTGTCCCCCCCTCCAAAAATATAACAAGGTAGAAGGTGCCAAAGCCCCTTCCAATTCTGGTGATCTACGGTTCATACCGGTCTACTGTCCCCCCTCCAAAAATATAACAAGGTAGAAGGTGCCAAAACCCCTTCCAATTCTGTTGGGTTTCTTAGGATAGGCCTAATAGAGCAAAAAGGTCTAGAGGCTTGAAAATACCTAAAATGGTCAAAGCTCAAAGCCCAATCAATTGAGTTCAAATTCAAAGACATGAGGGTAAGGCGCCTCTTCCATTTAAAAGTAGAGGAAATTACACTATTTACCCTTTTTTTTTTCAAAACTGCTCCATACATTTTTTGCAGTTTTATAATTGTCCATTTCATTTTATTTGAGTATGTTTATTTTAAAACTATCCCATTTCAAAAATTAACAGAAAGAAAAAGAGAAGAAAAAGAAAGAAAATGGAGGAAGGAGGGGAGGCTACTTTAGTCAATGTCCATGCCGGCTACACCACAGATGGTGACTATCGCAAATATCAGAATTTGGATGAAATCTAGCATTGACAGTAGCAGTAGATGAAGAAGCTTTAAGGGCAGCAAATCGAGAGATGAGATCATCATTGTTAGGGGGTGGCTTTGGCAGATTCAGATTGGGAGTGTTTGTAGCAGAAGAAGCAGAAGAAAGAGAAGGTCGAGATTTGAGAGCTTGGAAGCGCCGATCGAGATCAAGGCAGAGATAGTTAGGGACGCCACGGGACATATGGGAGTCCACTGAGAGCTTTCAAACTAATTCATCTTGGGCTGCCTTAAGCAATTCCTCCACTTCATCTTCTTCTTCGTTACTCTTCTTATTTCTTCTGTTATATATATTCATATTCCTCATAACTCAAACCCATGCCCTCTGTTCCTTTTGTTTTTTGTTATTTGTTTCTTGTTCAGTAGTTGTACGGTGGGGGAAAGCTTTTTACTTTGAGATGTATATGTGAATAATTAAATGCATTAACCATATTATTGAAAGCAATAGAACAAGAGGGATGATCAAGGATTGAACTTTATTTCTTAATGAAAGCTTGCGATAACATTCAAATCTGCTGAAATTGCAATCATGGCAATAACTTGTGTTACCTGCCATTGTTATTTCCATAAGAAGCAAAAATGGAAAAAAAAAAAAAGCATTTTATTATGCTCATGAAAATGGATATTTATGATGGAATTTATCATCTTCATTTCAATTTTTTCTTATTTGGATTTTTGCATCCATTGATAAGTGTGAATTATATATTATTTTTAATATGTTTTAAGTGTTTTTATTTAGTTAATTTGGTGCAATTTTGGTTAATTTAGAGTTAAAATGTTGATTTGTGTGTTTTAGAAGTTAATTTAAAGTTTTGGTGCTTTTCAGATATATTTTGCTAAGAAAATGACTTAATTGCAACAAATCAGGAAGATTTGGATCAAAACTGTGAAATTGGAAAATTTTTGTAAGAAAATAGATGTGGAGTACAGTAGACTCATGAGTGGCCATGCATTTCATTGCTTGAAAACTTAAGTGGCCGTGTGTCACCTTTGGCTAGAGAAGTGAGTGGCCGTGTGATTTAATGCAAAGAGATCATGAGTGGCTGTGTATCCCAAAATAAAGGATACACGGCAGTACATCCAATAAAGGCAAAAATTCAAGTGGTCGTGTATTATTCTTTCCTATAAAGTGAAGGATTTTTCAGACTTTCCAATCAAGAAAACTTTACTTCCTAATTTAGTTCTGGAATTTTAAAAGGATTCTACCACTATTTTTGCCTATAAAAAAAGAGTCTGAAGCACCAAAGAAGGGAATCAATCACTCATCAAGCTATTTATCAACATTAGTTTGAAGAGTTCATTAGTTTTAGTTTCTACGTAGTTTTCAGTCTTTATTGTTTTTACTGTTTTCTTCAAAGCTTTGTTTTAATTTTAAACATGAGTAGTGAGTAGTTTTTTTAACTTTTACTAAATGATACTTGAATCCTTAACTTTTTATTATTATGACTTAAGCTTGTGCTTCAATTTAATGCAAGTTTGATTATTTCTTAGTTTTTAAATATAGTCTTATCATTATTTAACTGAAGATTGGTAGTTAACTTGATTAAACACTGGTTAGTAATTAGTTTTTGGTTTGATTATTGATATGCATGTTCTTAGGTTAAATTATTTGGGTTAATGCATGATTATAATCTGAGTAAGATATAAATTTGTGTTAATTGAAGTAAGTTTAGATTAAGAAGGGAGTAACTAAGAATAGGTGAAAGTTGAATTACTTGAGAAAGGATTTAATAGACATTTAGGAGGATTAATTCAGATTTTTATACTAAGTGTTGGATTGTTCTGAATAAAGGAATTTTAATGCTTGGAATGATAATCTTGAGTAAAGTTATCTGGCTTTATTTATCTGAATTCTTCATAATCACTTGTGTTTATCTTTTGATTAAGTTATAATAATATTGGTTAAGGTGGATAGTCCTTTAGTGAAAGTTATTTTTTAATATTGATTTTTACCTCAATTAAATTGCTTGCTTTTATTTTACGTTCAATTATTTCAACTCTTTCAATTGTTTTATTTTATTTTTAATTTTAAAATTCTGTTTTTAGTTTTTTAATCTTCAACTATCACAATTTTGGGATTTGTCTTCTTTTCTCTTCACACAAATTCTATTTTAAAATTAAAATCACACAAACATAGGTTTTCCTTGGGTTCGATATTAAAGGGTCATAATTATATTTTCCTATATTACTAGCCGATCTAGTATACTTGCTAGACACCAATCAAGTTTTTGGTATCGTTGCCGGGGATATATTGGCGTTTGTTTATTTATTTTAATTTTAAAGTGGATTTTTGTGTGTTTTTATTCTCTTCTTCATCTATTTTCTGATTTTGTTTTAAAATTTTCTTAGGTGCTAGTGGTTTATGGTGAGAAACAATCCCATTTTACTTGTTGACCCTGAAATTGAGAGGATATTTCATAGGATTAGAAGGCTAAGAGGCAACATGAATGACCCGAAAACAGAACAACCTATGAATGATCCACCACCACCTAGAATCGAAGAGCAAGATGTACCCCATCAAGCTCCCGAAAATGGGTATAGACCTAGGACTATTAGGGATTATGCTATCCTAGGTGGAACGAAGAACATAGAACCATTAGAATTCCTCATAACCAGCCTTTTAAGATTAAACCTACTACCATCATGATGGTACAAAGAAACCAATTTTCAAGCTCGAACATAGAGGATCCTGCACAACACTTAGATATGTTCTTAGAAGTTAGCGACACTGTGCAAATTCCAAATGTATCAACTAATGCAATTAGGCTGAAACTTTTTTCATTCACCCTCATAGAAAAAGCTAGGGATTGGCTACAAATGCTACCTAATCAATCCATCATTCTTGGCAACAAATGCAAGAATAATTTCTTTGCAAATTTTTTTCACCTACTAAAATAGCCCTCATTATAAAATAAATCAATGATTTCTAGCAATTTTATGAGGAGCCATTTCATGAAGTATGGGAAAGATTTAGGAGACTTTAAAAAAGCTGTCCACATCATGAGTTTTCTATTTATCAATTAATGCATATTTTCTATGCAGGTGCCAATCAACCAACAAGATCCTTGTTAGATGCAGCCTCAAACTGTAGCTTTATGAACCAAATTTCGGAAGATGCATTCCTACTTCTTGATGAGATGGCTACCAATGATGCTCAATGGGCAACTTCTAGAGCAGCACAACGAAAACAGGGAGTTCATAATATAGATAAAGTAGCTATGTTAAAAGCTTAAATGAAATTAATGAGAAAAGAGCATTTAAGAGAAATAAATGAGCTTAAAATGACAAATATTTCTATGTTATCTAATGAGGATAATTCTTATGCAGGAATTCAAGGAGCATCGAGAATGAAGAATGGTGAAGGAATGGTAGAAGAAGTAAATACCTTAAACCCATATAGCAATACCTACAACCCGGGATGGAGAAACCATCCAAATTTTTCATGGAGGGAAGGTAATCAAGCTTCTTCTTCTAACCCTCATCTTAGACCTTCTTTTAACCATAATCAACCTTCAAATAACCATCCCCCATACCAAAATTAAGCTCCACCACATTACCCAAACCAATACCCATCCCAATCATACCATCAACCACCTAGTTTTCAAAAGTCTCAATCTCCCCCTCCACAAGAGAAGAAATCCAACATAGAAGAGATGATTACAAACTTCATGGCCTCCCAAAACTCAATCTTGGCCAGCCAAGATGCTAGATGAAAATCACAAGATATTTGGATGAGAAACCAAGAGGTATCCATTAGGAATCTATAAAACCAAATGGGACAACTTGCTAGTTCATTATCTAACTGGACTCAAGGGACATTTCCATCAAATGTTGATCGAAACCCAAAGGAGGAAACTAAAGCAATCACTTTAAGGAGTGTAAAGGAGTTAGAAAAGACTGAAATTGGTAAAAATTCTTTCCCAAGGGTTGAATCGACAATGGAGGTAAGTATTCCTAACTCTGAAAATATTGAAAAAGTGCCTCCTACGGTTGAGAAGGATAAAGGTAAAGAAAAACTTGTTTCTACTGTACTTGATGAGTCTCAATTACCCTTCTCTGTTCTAGCTACAAAAAAGAAGCAGAATGAACAATTAAGTAGATTTTTAAACATATTTAAGAAGCTACATATAAATTTACCATTTACTGAAACTTTATTACACATACCTAAATATGCTAAATTTATGAAGGAACTTTGCACTAATAAGAAAAAGCTAGAAGGTATAAGAACGGTTCAATTATATTGTAGTGCTATATTAACAAACAAAATTCCTAAAAAATTAGAAGATCCTGGTAGTTTTACATTGCCTTGTGAATTGGGAGGAAATTTTGTTGGACATACTTTATATGATTTGGGTGCTAGTATTAACTTGATGCCTTATTCAATTTGCAGGAAATTAAACCTAGGTGATCTAAAGAAAACCCGAATGACACTTTAATTGGCGAATAGATCGGTGAAGAAACTGAAGGGTATCATTGAGGATTTATTGGTGAAAGTCAAAAATTTTATCTTTCCCATATATTTTATGGTGATGGATATGGAGGAAGATAAAAAGGTACTATTGATAGTAGGAAGACCCTTTTTGAACACGACAAAAGCTCTAATTAATGTTCATGGGCAAACGGTTACCTTATGATTCAATAAAGAAGAAATGGTCTTCAACATGAATAAGGTTCTAAAACATCCCTTATATGATTTTGAAGAGTCCATTTAATTTGTTGACAATGTTCAAGAGCGTGTCAACAAAAAGCAAGAGGAGATCATTCTAAATGACGAGCTTCAAGAATATTTAATGCATCTCAAGGAAATGAAGGAATTGGAAGCAAAGGAAAAAAAATTTGGTACACAATATAGAAAAAGAACACCTTGAAAATGAAAAAATGGAGGATGACCGTCCCCTCCTAAGAGAGATTCTGAACTTAAAACACTTTCATCTCATTTAAAATATGTATTTTTAAGGGATAATGCCGAACCAGTAATCATTTCATCTTTATTGACAAGTTTGGAAGAAGAAATGCTAATTGAGGTCTTCAAAAAGCATAAAGGAGTAATTGGTTGGGCAACATCTGACTTGAAAGGGATTAGCCCCAGTTATTGTACACATCAGATACCCACGAAAGATAATTTCAAGCCGGTGGTGCAATCCCAACGAAGGCTCAACCTAACTATGCAAGAAGTATTGAAACTACTTGATGCAGGTATAATCTATCCTATTTTTGATAGTAATTGGATAAGTCCTGTTCAATGTGTGCCTAAAAAGGGAGGTATGACTGTAGTAATCAATGAAAATAATGAGTTAATTCCTACATGCACGGTAACAGGATGGAGAGTATGCATTGACTATAGGAGATTAAATAATGCCACTAAGAAAGACCATTTTCCATTGCCCTTTATTGACCAAATATTAGAAAGACTAGTAGAAAATAGATTTTACTATTTTTTATATGAATATTCGGGGTATATGCAAATACTTATAGCCCCAGAAGACCAAGAAAAAACCACATTCACATGTCCCTATTAAACATTTGCATATAGGAGAATGCCTTTTGGTCTTTGTAATGCACCTGCCACATTTCAACAATGCATGGTGGCCATATTTCATGATTTTATTGAAAAATTTATGGAATTTTTTATGGATGATTTCACAATTTATGGTCATGATTTTGAATCTTGTTTGAATAATCTTGCATTGGTTTTAAAAAAGTGTCAAGAAACTAACTTTGTCCTAAATTGAAAAAAATGTCATTTCATGATTAGAGAAGGAATTTTTCTAAGGCATAAAATCTCTGAAAAAGGCATTAAGGTAGATAAGGCTAAGGTAGATGTGATAGAAAAATTACCCCCACCGACTAGTATTAAGGGCATTAGAAGTTTCCTTGGTCATGCCGGATTTTATCGTCCATTTATTAAGGATTTTTCTAAAATAGCCAAATCACTTTCTAGTTTGTTGCTTAAAGATGCTACATTAAACTTTGATGCTGAGTGTTTGTAGGCTTTTAGTCCATTGAAGCCAAAGTTAGTAAGTGCACTTATCATAGCATCATTTGATTGGAGCTTACCACTTGAAATTATGTGTGATGCAAGTGATTATGCAGTCGGAGCGATTTTAGGATAGCGGAAGGAGAAAATTTTCTTTACCATTTACTATGAAAGTCATACACTTACCGAAGCCCAAGTCAATTACACAACCACGAAGAAAGAACTCTTGGCAATAGTCTTTTCTTTCGAGAAATTCAAATCTTATCTCCAAGGAACCAAAGTTACGTGTGGTCGGACCATACGACATTAAGGCACCATTTTGCAAAGAAGGATTCCAATCCGAGGCTTATGCGATGGGTTTTACTACTCTAAGAATTCGACGTTAAGATTAAGGACAAGAAAGGAGCTGAGAATTTCGTAGCTGACCATCTATCTAGATTGGATCATGCTAATATTGAAAAGGAAGAAATTTCTGAACTATTTCCTAATGAACATAGTTGTGCTTGTTATACTTATGAAAATTCAATTCCATGGTACGCTAATATAGCTAATTTTCTTGCAGGTGGTTATCTTCCTAAAGAGTTTACTTGGCAACAAAGGAAAAAGCTTAAAGTGGATGCTAAGCACTACCTTTGGGATGATTCGTATCTCATCAAAATATGCTCGGATCAAGTGCTAAGATGATGTGTACCGAAATCAGAACGAGAAGCTATCATGCAATAGTGTTATGGAGGCGAAGTTGGAGGCCATCATGGACCTAACCGAACAGTACAAAAGGTCCTCCAATCAGGTTGTTTCTGGCCAAATTTATTTTAGGATGTCAAATCTTTCATTGAAATATGTGATAATTGTCAACGAGTTGGGAATATTTCAGAAAGGGATGAAATACCTATGAATAATGTGCTTGAAGTAGAAATTTTTGATGTTTGGAGAATATATTTTATGGGACCATTTCCTAATTCCTTTGGTTTTGAATATAGTTTACTGGTTGTGGACTACGTGAGTAAATGGATTGAAGCCATAGCCACTAGAACTTGTGATGCCTGAATAGTGTTGGAATTTATTAGGAAGAATATTTTTACTAGGTTTGGAGCACCAAGAGCCATAATAAGTTATGGAGGCGAACATTTTGTCAACCATTAATTTAAAACCTTGCTTAGGAAATTCGAAGTCAAACACAAGATAACTACCCCATACCATCCTCAAGCAAATGGGCAATAGAGGTGTCTAATAGGGAGCTGAAATCAATTCTAGAAAAAATAATTAGTAATTCTAGGAAGGATTGGTCTTAGAAATTGGATGAGGCTCTATGAGCATATAGAACTACATTTAAGACCCCTATAGGCATTTCTCCTTATAGGATTATTTTTGAAAAAACATGTAATCTTTCAGTAGAATTAGAGCATAAAGCTTATTGGGTTACAAAATTTCTTAACTTTGATTTGAGAAATACAGGAGAAAAGAGGAAATTGCAACTCAATGAACTCGATGAAATTCGACAATGGGCATATGACAATGCAGTACTATACAAGGAAAAGACCAAACGTTGGCATGATAAACACTTGAGGGTAAAATATTTTGTTCCTGGTATGCTAGTGCTTTTATATAATAGTCATCTTCGTTTGTTTCCAGGAAAGCTAAAATCTAAGTGGCTCTGACCTTATCTTGTAGTAACATGCAATGAATTCAGAGTAGTGACAATCAAGAATCCAAAAGACGAACGTGAATATAAGGTGAACGGTCATCGGCTCAAACCATATAATGTTGGACAATATGAGGTTACTGAGACACCTATTGTGTTTCAAAATTCTTAAGACGATTTGGATAGTCTAGCTGAAGACTCTAAACTCAGAAATTCCCTCTTCTCCCTCTATTATTTTTATAGTTTAACTTTTGTGTGTTTCTGTGTGTTTTTGATAATTTTGATTCATATTTTTACAGTTTAGTTTTAATTTTTGTGTATTTTTGTGTTTTTGTGTTTTCGATTCATGAATCAAAGAAAAGAGTGGTCCAAAGTTTTAAAATTACAGATGTTTTGACAAGAAAATTAATGGTATTTGGTTTAAACAAACTATGTTTCCAAGTTTTAAAAGGAAAAATCAAGTTTTAAGAAGGCAAAACAAGTTTTGAAAATCAGATACATTACACAGATTCTTGTGTGTTCAATCATGAAAAATGAGAGATATGGTTTAAAAATGTTTTAGGAGAACATTATGGTTAATTGGTTTTTCATACAAAACAATTAGGTTTTTAAACAGATATATTTCAAGTTAAGGATGAAAAATCAAACTTTTCTTATGGAAAATTCAAGTTTTAATGGGCAAAAAAATTTTTCCAAGTGTGCAGCCCTGTCTCACCCAGAAGATGCGCGGTTGCATGTCATTCTTTGCTTGCACACACATGCCCACACATGGGCATTCTGCCTAGGGATTCCAATTTGCACGCCCATGTACATTCCCTCACCAAAGCATACACTGCCGCATAAAGGGCTGCTACCTTTCTTGCCAAAATGATGCATGCTCGCATATTTTTCCACCTTCAGCTTGCGCGCCCATGTGAGGAGATACTGCCTCGCCCCTTGGCCAGCACACGCCCATGCAAGGATTCTTGTCAGCTGCAACACGGCAGGGTATGACACCACTGCCTTTTCTCCCTTGCCCCATGCATGCTCGTGTGTGGGTGTGCTTACACCCATGTGTGAGGCCACTGTCCTTCTTTTAAAATCCCACGTTCTTCATTCATTTTTCATTCTTCTTCTTTCTTTCATTCTCACACTCCCACATCTCCCTCATCCACAAACACCTCCACGGCCACACAACACCACCCACCACCCTATTTTCATCTCCGATCACCACTTTCTCTCCTTGCATATTTCTCTCTCCTCTCTCCATTTTTATTCTCTTTTTTATTATTTTCTTCATATTCCTAGGGCATTCATATTCACACACTTCACTTACTTATTGTGCTAAAAAATTGGTTGGGTTTTCACTCTCAAGTATCCACTCTCTTTATCTCTTTAACGTTATTTCAAGGTCATTACATGCCATGATTTGTTGAGATTTTAGCCTATGCACTTACATTTTTAGGTTTTTTTTCATATAAGATCTAGACTTCATGCTAGTTTCTTTTGCAAATATGATTTATTGTGGACCAAATATGCATGTAATAGATGTTTAATGTTCAATTTGGTAGAGAATGCTCTTTATTATGCACTTCAATTTGATGCTCAAACATGTGCACATAACATGTTCGATGAAATGTCCCAATGAGTTTATCTTTAATTTGACTTATTTCTGACTCTTTGGTTGACATCTCTTCGTTCATTATTTATGATTCATCACCTCTCCAATACCTTGCATGCTTATTTATATGCATTATCAATACATGTTGGGCTCTATTTTGACTTATACATCATGCACTCCTCTTGATAAATTGACCTACATAATTCATTGTTTAAAATCATGTGCTTCCTATTTTCAGTTACCTCTTTCCACTATGCTTACATTGTTATCTCCCATTAGTTTTCTTGCACAATAGGTGTATTTAGTTCATGGTTTGTCATATTACACTCATAATTTTTTTTTAATTTTTTTAAGTGGCACCTAAATGGACCAAGTATCCTAATGTTGCAAGCTCCTCCGAAATCCGTATTCCATCATATGTGGACCGCACTAAGGTTGATAAGTTTGATTACTTTAGTGTGTGCACATATGTCCAGCATGCTTATTTGAGCCAGTACTTCTACAACATTCTAGCTGGAAATTTATGGGATGAGTTGCTCCCATTGCTTTAACTCATTGGATGGAAGTAATTCACGGATAAGAAACCTAAGCTGTATCCTAATATGGCATGAGATTTCCTTTATTTATTTGAGTGTTATTTTAAGGGAGACACTGATGCCGATACTATAGGATTTAAGTTAGGCAAGAGGGGATATTCATTGACTTTTAAGTAATTCTCTAAAATTTTAGGATTTATGCTGGATGCCCCTGTGGAATTGGTCGATGTATCTGTTGAGGACAGTTGGAAGAGAATATGAGATCATCAGAAAGATGAGCCATGGAGAGGAGGTCAGTGAAAGGTCCATGCTTTAAGGGATCATACGTTAAGGATAATCCATCTATTTTTGACAAAAAAGTGTTTACAACAATCTGAAGAATGCAAGTACCATCAGTGTTTCTCAAGCCATGGTCCTTCGATGTATGGTAGATGGCATTTTCATTAATGAAGCGTTGATCATAGCCAATAGGATTAAGGAACTACAAAAAATTTCGGATAACATAAATAATATTTCTATTGGTTGGATCGCTATGATTTTGGCTGATGCACTTGGGCACCCCGCCATTAGAGATCCGCTTGCAGGAGATTTACCATACATTGACAACAAGATGCTCAAAAGAATGAAAATCCTGATTCTTAGGCCACGTAGCCATTGGGCTACTCATGATAAATATTTAAGGGAAAACAACATTTGGATTGAGGAGCAACAAGATAAGCCAAATGAAGAACCGCCTGCACCAACTGACAATTAACCTATCCATGAGCCAGCAACACCTAAATGGGAAGCCCCTTTTAATCAATTGAGTCAGCGGATGGATATACAACAGATTCATTTGATTGCTTTATAGGACACTATTTTGAACATCAATAACATAGTGTATACTTTTGTGCAGTAGTATTGGTTGGGAGCGAAATCCACCGCCGCCTTCACCTCCATCACCATAGATTGTCTTCATTTGCTATGGACAACAAAGTTTTGAGGAGAGGGTAGCATAACTTTCAGGGAGATTGACTTTTAACCTTCTTTATTTTTATTCATGAATTGATTTTATGTTTTATTTTGTTTTGTTTATGTTTCTTTTGTTTTATTAAGTATATAAAACCTATTAAAAACTTATGTAGTTCATTTTTTCATCTAGTTTGCATGAGAACTAAGTTTGCCATGGTTTCCTTCAAAACTATGAACATGTTGAACTTGAATATTAGAATATGTATGTTTAGAACCTTTGCTTAGCAATAGAACAAATATGTTGTTTAATGAATCCTTAGATAGTTTAATCTTCAACTTGATACATATTTGTTGGTTTCCATTTTCTTGAAAGCACTTAAAACCAGTTTTTGAACTTAAAAAAAGCAATACAATGAAGTAGTGAAGTAAGAAAATTTAGAGCACTAGAACCTTTCTCATCACCTTTCAAAGCATATAAGCAACTCAAACAACTTAGAAAATGATCTAGGCAACAATTTTTCTTGATAAGCTTTCTAAAAGACCTTTTTCCTACCCTTGTAAAATTTTATCCTTTGGAAGCCAATTTGAGACTAAAAGGGTATGCTTAATGCGTACCATCAATGTTTTCGTGTTACACTCAAATATTTACCATATAACCTAAAAAGCTTTTATCTTACCATATGGAATTGGCCACTTTAGGATTAAATGGATTTATGTGAAGTTAATGTTTTATTGGGTGTAGTAAGAAAATTCTTGGCAAAAGTTATCGATAAAGTCAAGTGAGAAATTTACCTTGTATCTACCTTAATATTATTCAAGTAGCTTGTAAATGCTAGGATTATGTGTTAAAAAAAAGGATTGAGGAAAATAAAAGCTAGCAATTATGAAAAAATCTAACTGTGGGGTAGTACAAGGAAGGAAAATATTGGTGACTTCTAAAAGGGTATGACTTGGGGTACATTTTCTTTCAAAAAGAGTTTTTGATTAAGGAAGTTTAATTAAGTTTGAATAAGATATTCATGGCTCAAGTTAATGGGAATATTAATCTGTTTTGTCTTAAAGTGGCTATTCATTTTGATTATCTTCTATCCATTCTTTGATAACCATAACCTTAGCCCCATTACAACCTTTGAAAGACCTATGTGATTTTAAGTTTGTTTTGAGTTGTTTAGCGAAGATGAACTTTAGGTTCTGGTGCTAAAGGAGTGGCTTATGGTGTATCTAGAGTTTCAAGGGTGAAATCGGTTGTATGCATATGCATTCATATATTCTACACTTCACTATCTAGTTGTGGTGATTGTTTTGATTTACAAAATGCTTAAAAATGCTTTGGTCTTGCATACACTTAAGAAAATTAACTTATATTATCTTGATTGAAGTTATTCAATTTAGAGATTAGGTTAAGTACTTTTGTTAAGATGCTAAGCATGGTTGTAAAATTTATAAATTCTTTGTTCAAGTTTGATTGTTTTGAGGGGTGGATTGTTCTAACTTACTCGAGGGCGAGCAAGTTTAAGTGTGGGGTATTTGATAAGTGTGAATTATATATTGTTTTTAGTATGCTTTAAGTGTTTTTATTTAGTTAATTTGGTGTAATTTTGGTTAATTTAGAGTTAAAATGTTGATTGATGTGTTTTAGAAGTTAATTTAAAGTTTTGGTGCTTTTCAAGTATATTTTTCTAAGCAAATGACTTAATTGCAACAAATCAGGAAGATTTGGGCCAAAACTATGAAATTGAAAATTTTTCTAAGAAAATAGACGTGGAGTACAGTAGACTCATGAGTGGTCGTGTATTTCATTGCTTGAAAACTTAAGTGGCCTTGTGTCACCTTTGGCTGGAGAAGTGAGTGCCGTGTGATTTAATGCAAAGAGATCATGAGTGATCGTGTATCCCAAAATAAAGGATACACGCAGTGCATCCAATAAAGGCAAAAATTCAAATGTCCGTCTATTATTCTTTCCTATAAAGCGAAGGATTTTCCAGACTTCCCGATCAAGAAGAATTTACTTTCCACTTTAGTTATAGAGTTTTAGAAGGAGTCTACCACTATTTTTGCCTATAAAAAGGAGTTTAAAGCACCAAAGAAGGGAATCAATCACTCATCAAGCTATTATCAACATTAGTTTGAAGAGTTCATTAGTTTTAGTTTCTACGTAGTTTTCTGTCTTTATTGTTTTTAATGTTTTCTTCAAAGCTTTGTTTTAATTTTAAACATGAGTAGTGAGTAGTTTTTTTTTAACTTTTGCTAAAGGATACTTGAATCCTTAACTTTTATTGTTATGACTTAAGCTTGTGCTTCAATTTAATGCAAGTTTGATTATTTCTTAGTTCTTAAACACAGTCTTATCATTATTTAACTGAAGATTGGTTGTTAACTTGATTAAACATTAGTTAGTAATTGGTGTTTGGTTTAATTATTGATATGCATGTTCTTAGGTTAAATTATTTGGGTTAATGTATGATTATAATCTGAATAAGATATAGTTTTATGTTAATTAAAGTAAGTTCAGATTAAGAAGGGAGTAACTAAGAACAGGTGAACGTTGAATTACTTGAGAAAGGATTTAATAGACATCTAGAAGGATTAATTCAGATTTTTATGCTAAGTGTTGGATTGTTCTGAATAAGAGAATTTTAATGCTTGAATGATAATCTTGAGTAAAGTTATCTGGCTTTATTTATCTGAATTCTTCATAATCACTTGTATTTATCTTTTGATTAAGTCGTAATAATATTGGTTAAGGTGGATAGTCCTTTAGTGAAAGTTATTTTTTAATATTGATTTTTACCTCAATCAAATTGCTTACTTTTATTTTACGTTTAATTATTTCAACTCTTTCATTTATTTTATTTTATTTTTAATTTTAAAATTCTGTTTTTAGTTTTTTAATCTTCAACTATCACAATTTTGGGATTTCTCTTCTTTCCTCTTCACACAAATTCTATTTTAAAATTAAAATCAGACAAACACAGGTTTCCCTTGGGTTCAATATTAGAGGGTCATAATTATATTTTTCTATATTACTAGCCGATCTAGTACACTTGCTAGACACCGGCCATCCATCGTTCTGAATGTGATTTTTATATTGGCTTTTAACTTGGCATCGGTTATTTTACTTTTCTCTAAGGTCTCTCAAGGCTTACCCTAGCAACATCGATATTTTCATTTTGTGCTTCAAGGCTTTCATTCTTAGATATCGAGTAGCTCCAGTACAATAAAAGAACTATTTTAAGATAGAAAGCTAGAGAATCCAATAGCTAGTAATTGGAAAGGCATTATGCAGTATAAACAAATTATAACATATTAGGGAAGCAGAAATCAAATTATAATCAAGAACAAATCATACCAACTAAATAATAAGAGAAATGTTAAAAAATTATCTACCAAGAACTCAAGTTAAAAGATGCAAAATCTGGAAAGAGAGAATTGCTTTGCATGCATTTTTTTTTATTTATTTATGTATGTGTAGAGTAGTGGAACATCCTAATATTGCAGTAAGGTTACATGACTACAAATAGAATACCAAAACATAAGATTATCATATTATCAGTTATGATAAGTATAAAGCTTTTCAAAACTACCAATTGGCATTGCCATTAAGTAAATTAATTAAAAATTAATATTTCTTCAGCAACAATTGGTAGAATGCCAGTTACATTCTTTTAGTGGAAAGAGACAGCTTTTACTAGCATTCAATACAAATTACAAAATTATTCATAATACTTGTTTTTGGAAAATTAAGATAATATTCTTTCTTAACATGTCTACATATGCATGAGGGCTTTACATCAGTTGGAATCGAACCTCAAATTAGAAGCAAGAAAATGTCAAAAAATTGAGGAAGTCACATGATAAAAAAATTTCCGCAACACTTTAACTGTGGCTTCTGAAGCATGGTATTACTCAGAAAGAAACACAAATCAATAATTATAATTGTTTTTATCTTTTATCTTTTTTCTTCAAAAAAAAAAAAACACTAAAGGGACGTTTGGAAAGAGTAATTTTAAATGAGGGATCCGAATTATTTTATCTAACATTGCCAGAATTAGTGTTAGCGATAAAAGATTCTTTGAACTGGGCACAAATATATCTTATAAGCATTTCAACTTCCAGATTCAAATGAAGGTTTTCTCCGCATTCATGTACCAAGTTTAGATTCATTAATCTAATAAAACGGAGAAAACCTGTAAATATTACATTGTATATAAATTTTAAAATATCAAATCTTCCATCTAAATTTGAGGTGACAAAATTTGGTTGCGATGTAATTTCTTCATACCTTCTAACAAAGCTGCTAAAGCAATTGTAAGCTGCAAACTTTCATTCCACTCTCCATTGGTTGACAAGTCACATTCCTCTATGATAGTTTGAAGAAAATGTTGGAAATTGAATGTCTAAATTGTTAATGCTTAATTACTGTATATAATCTTGGATGGATGGATGGTTTTAGAACTCTTAAGAGGCAACGTTTAGGAAAATATAATAAATATTTAATTTTTGCTCAAACTAAATACACTGTATTGAGTTTAATAAAATTTAATACATTATTTTCAATTTTTGCTTAAAGTTAAAAAAATATGAATATATACGTAATTTATTTACAATGAGTTCACTTTTGGCATCATGTGGGGGCAATAAGCCATTTACCAACAATTTGTCCCAATTCCTGTCATCTTCTTCAAATAAATCAGAAGCTTTTAAACTTTCCATGTTATTAAGTGGCTCATATATGAAAGCCGCCCGTTAATTGTTTTGGTATCATTGGTTCCTCAAACGTGTTGATTAATTAGGACATTAGTCTTTATGAAAATTCTTTTATTGTAACATTTTTTTGTTTAAAACTAGGGACTTTGGTAGTTTCAATTTAATTATTACTAATTATTTGGCCAATTTAAGAAACACTTTTTAGTGTGATTTTTGGATTAAGAAATCTAGTTAACTGATCAATACAAAAAACCTTTTTTCAGTCATTCATTAAATACCATTTGATGTAATTTTTAGAATGAAAAATATGATATTGGTCCATTTTACTAAGAAAATATTAAATTTTTAATTACTATCAAATATTTTGTCTATTTTAATAAATATTATTTTTGTGTAATTTTTAAATAAGAAAATTACGATATTGGTCCTATTTTATTACCATAAATTTTCATTTTATTACTATAAATTCTTCTGTGCTTTTTTATTTATTTTACTTTTTATAGTGTAAGTTATTTCTAAAAGATAATAAATAAATACATGAAATTAAATCTATCTATTACAAGATAAATGTAAAATTACATAGAAAGGAATAATATAAATTAAATGACAATAATTAAATAAAGCACATAAATCAAAGTAGTAAATAAATGCACTATAATAAATCAAATTTTTATATCAAATAGAGGTCTACAAAACTAGTCCGAAATCAATTAAATTTTTCCGGTTAACTGATCCAATAGATTTGATTATAATTTTTATATTTTTGATTTTTAATTATGGCTTCAATTTTTGAATATTGGTTAACCGTTACTCCAAGGTTAATCCTCCATATATATATATATATATATATATATATATATATATATTTATATTTATACTTTGAATATTTTCTATTTCTCTTTAAAATTTACATAAAATAATATTTTAAAATATATTTTTATTTTTATACCTTAATTTTTATATTTTTCTATAAAATTTATATAATATTTTTGTAACACTCCAAATTTTTCATTTGCATTGCATAACATGTTGTAAAATATGAATAATTATCCTCGGTCAAAATTCGAATTAATCGGGATTGACTAGGATTGAAAAATTTGAAATGAATGCCTCGTTAAACGTGTCAATCCAGAAAATCCGAAGAGGGGTGACTTGGTGGGTAGTATGAGTTTAACATAAAATATGAAAATACATGTTAAGTAGAGTTAAATGGTACAATTTAGGTGGAAATTGAGGTCAAATAGACTTTCAAAAGGGCAAAAGAAGAATAATTTTATTGTTGGGTGCAGGTTTGACCAAGACTTTGACTGACTATTTAGAGACCTTAAGGATCTCTGATTGACTTCAAATTTTATATATATGCTAGAAATAGTATAGTGTCATCAGAGGAACTGAAAAATGATAATCCTGGTAATTTTGAAAATTTAGGTTTCGGACTGGCCGCAAAGGCTATCTAAGCTAAAAGTATATCGAAACGATATCAGAACGGGTTAAAATTTTTACCACATATTTTATAATATATAATGGCACTTGAAAAAAAATTTTAGGATAATCCGACATCGAAATCAAAAATTCATATTTCGGAGTAAAAAATTAAAATCGGGTCAATCGGAGGGTCAAATTAGAGAATTTGACCATAAAATTTTGTGGGAATGGTTAATTTATGGCTTTAATCAAGTGGGTGTGAGCTCAAGTAAGTAGTATAAGCTTAAGTGCTTAGATGAGTGACATGTGGAAAAAATTATAGCCATTGGATTCAATAGTTACACATTGAATCTTGGCCCTTCCTTTTGTATGATTAAAGTAACCTATATAAGCAAAACAATATCTAGAATTCACCTCAAAAGTCCATTGTTTTCCTCTCTTTTTTCTGGCATAATCGAGACACCATTTTCCTTTACCTTTCTCCATTTTTTCTTCAACTAAGCTTTCTCTCTCTTGATTTTAGCCCCCAAATTTTATTCTTATAGTCAGAAATTAATCCTCTTTCACTCTAATTAGGGCTTGCAACAAGCAGAGGCCAAGAGATCAAGTGATTAAGGTAAAAACTCTAAGATGAAAATTTAGGGTTTTATGAGATTTGAGTAGAAATTAAAAGGGACATTGTAATAACATGTAGTATAGGACTAGGAGAGTGTATTAGTAATTTTATATTATTTAATTTGATGAGCTAATGTGGTGGTTAAATTCTTTGAATTTTTGGCCATTAAGAGGAAAGCAAGGAAAACAAGGAAGGAAAAGAGGGAAAGGGCAAGGAGAAGAAGCACTAGGTGCCAAACAAGCTATAGTGAGGTTAGTGGATGTTTATTACATTTAATTTCACTATTTTAATTGAAATTCCCTAAATTTCCTATTATGTAACTATGTTTAATTATATGTAAGTGTGAAATAATTTAAGATAATATGATATAATTCTATAATAAGTTGTTAGAAACTTAATTAATTGAAGAAATTAAAATAAAAAGACATGGGAGTCATGTGGCCAAATATGGTACCTTAGGATGCCTTAATGTAGAAAAATATAAAATTGGGCATTTGATGATAAATAACTAATTAAAGATATGAAGAATGAAATTATGATGAAAAAACTTAAATATGAGAATTTATACTAATTATGTAATAGTTACATAATGAAGGAAAGTGTGGTAACTAAGGGATAATTACATGAATTTGATGTAATTCTTTATATTATGTTATGAGATAAATATTAAAACATGTGTGGCTTGAAATTTGAGGAATGAAGAATTTAGAAGTTGAATTTTCCTTTGTGGATGAATGGGATTATATGTGGAATGGTATGCTTAATTAAATTTTATGGTATGAAATACAATTATATGAAGATGTACTATGTAACAAATTTATATAAGAACAATTTATGCTAAAAAGTAATTATAATATTGTGATAACAATAATTGAGATATAAAAATATCATGAATGTACTGCCCTTAGTGTTCAATCGGGTAACTAGGGCTTTAGGATAGTGTGGCTAGCCATAGGGGTACTTACTATCCCACGGATCTCTGATTCTATTGTTGTATCTGATATGGGTATTGTAATTGTAACCGTATGGGACTGATATTAGCCGACTCACTCTGATATGATACTGGAGTAAAATATCATAACTTCATGGTATGGCCCCTCTAGCGTATGGGATATTCTGTTTCGTTTATCCAGTCTAGTGGTAGCCCACTATTATATACTAGGGGTAAAATGGTAAATGTTAATGTATACCAGGTAAAAAGAAAGATAATGATGATAAAAATATTATTAATGTGAAAAGAATTGGAAAATAATGAAAAATGAGATTAATTAAGTAATTAAGGTAAAATTGTAATTATGCAGATATTCAGGGGTAAAGCAATCAACTATATATATATATATATATAGTAATAAGGGGTAAAATGGACATTTTGATAAAAGGGGTAAAATCGTAATTAATTTAAAGTTCGAAGACTAAATCGTAATTTACTATCCCAAAGAAAATTTTAGGGACTAAAATGTAATTTAAATAATTAAAGTGAAATGCTAATTAAAAGAAGTTAATTGGGTTTAATTTGAACTTAAATAGGTTAGTTTAAAGAAAAAGTCAAAATTGGTGTTTTCTCTCTAAGAATAGCCTCTACATGAAACCCTAAAAAAATCTCCTTTAAAAATAGACAACTCTGCAGCTTTTATATAGGTATCCAGGAAGGCACGGGTAGGACACTTTTGTCTCAGTCGAGACATGAGAAGAAGAGTGGTACTTTGCTCTAGACATGTCTGGGACACTTTTCTCTCGATCGCAGCAAACTTCTGGACTAAAACTTCTTGGCAAGTTGCATTGGCCATGGCTGGGACTAGTTAGTCTCAACCGTGGCTATTGGTGAAACAATGAGTTTTGAGCTCTACAAGGGACACGGCTGGGACTAGTTATCACAAGGCACTTTATCCAATCTAATGATATGGATTGTTGAGATATTATTGAGGATGGATATGAGCATCCATAAAAGAAATTTGATGAGGAAGGTGCTTCAGATTTTGCTACTATTCCAAAGACTATAAAAGAGTTCATAGAAGCTAACAAAAGAAAAGTGGAGTGAAATTCTAAAGCTATGAGTATACTTTTCTGTTTACAACATACAAATGAGTTCAACATAGTTTCTGTATGTGATATAGCAAATGAAATTTGGGACAAGCTACATATGAAGGTACGATTCAAGTTAAGGATACTAGACTTTATGTTTTCATTATTGATTATGAAGCATTCAAAATAAAGCCAGAAGAGTTAATTTCTGAGGTAATCAATAAGTATGTTAAACTAACTAATGAAATTAAAGCTTTTGGTAACAAACTTGATGATCATAATAAAATTGCTAAGCTTGTTGGAGATCTTACTCTTAGATGGGAAGCAAAAACTTCAATTTTGTTAGATAATGATCTTAGTGCTCTTAATTTTGATAATGTTTGCAAATCTCTTATTTCTCATAAGCTTTATATTAAGTGTTAAGATGCAAAAAAAGAAAAAGATAGAAAATTGAAAGCTATTACTCTCAAAGTGGAATTTGGAAGTGATTATTCTATAGGTGATGATGAGATGGCCTTAATTACAAAGAAGTTCAAAAAGCTATACATAAAAGGTAAGAAATCATATACAAAATAACACTAGAAACTCTCTCATCACAAGGCAAAAAATTCATCAAAATCTGCCAGAGATGTGGTCTGCTATGAATGTAACAAACCTGGTCACATCAAATCTAAGTGTCCAAATTTAAGAATAAATGAGAAAAGGTTCAAAAAGAAAGCTAGGAAAGCTACATAGAGTGATAGTGAAGATTCAAGTACAAGTGAACTATAATTTGCAAATTTTGATTAGGGGCATAGCTAGGAATTAAATTCAGTGGGTTCAAAAATTATTACTGATAAAAACTCTTCAATCTATTGAATTCGCCTCTCATGTTACTAGCTCCATTATAACCTTGTGCTCGTAACTACGACATACTTAAACCATACTTCGCAAATAATGACTCGATCGAAATTTTAAAAGATGAAGTACTAGTATCATGAACATGAACAATACTAAGAAATCTTTCATCCATTTCACCTTTATTATTAACATAAGGCAAAACAACAATCATTTGTTCTTTCACCGATACATCACGAGATTCGTTAACTAAAATTGAAAATATGTCATCACCTAAATTATTAATGATGGTATCAATAGTCTTAATAGCACAAGCATTTATAATCTCATGTTGAATAGTAGGAGATGATAACTTGAGATTATTTGGAGAATTTTTATGAACAACATCATCAATACTTTTATTGTACATAGCTAAAAACTTTAGAAGTTCATTTAAATTACTTTCTTATTTGGAACCTTAAGATTCATCATGGCCACAAAAAAGAAGCCCTTGTCGCAAAAGAAATCGAGTGAATCAATCGAAGTTATATTCTGTTCTCACTTGATCTGTATGTCTATTAAAAATGACTTATGTATTTTGGTCTTATTTTAATAGTGCTCTACATTTTCTCCAAGCTACATTATGAGCACTATTAGGGCCTCCCACATGAATATCTAAACTCTCTTTTTTATTCCAAGCATTAAAACCATCTATAATAAATGAATTACCTCCTCTTTGCTTCCCAATCTCAATTCTATAAAGATAACAACATAAGCAAAATCCTACATCTTTTTGTATACTATACTCCAATCAATTAGAATATTCCTTGTACCACTTAGGATTAAAATGATGAAAAACATTCCCAATATTTCGTTGTTTAAAATTATAGTTTTGTGGTTGGTAAGGTCCTTTTTGAATATATGCTCTCCTTACTTTATCCCGATCATTGGGATGATATTCTGAGATTTTAATTCTCAATCCGGGATCAATAGGAAGATGATCTAAATTAATCTCATGACTAGCTTTTTTTAAACTACTTTATTGATCTTTAGTTCTAATTTCTTGGTTAATTGGTTGCTAATAGGGTGATTTTGTGAGGCCCCTAAATGACCCTAATTGAAATTTTCATGATTTGAGTATGATTAAATCAAAAATAAAAATCTCATATAAAGTATGAGACAAGTGATAAATTATTGTGTTATTATATTATTTGCATGAAAATAAAATTTAATGTTATAGTTTAAAATTACTCAAGGGTATAATTTAAGTATAAGTATTAATTTGGGGTAAATTTGTAATTATGGCATCTTGAGGGGCAAATGTGAATAAATGAATAATTGAGAGGTCAATGTAAAAAAGGGGATTAGATGGAGTGGTCAATTTAAAAGAAGAATTAAGTGGAGGGGTCACTTTATATATTGCAAAAAGAAAAGAGATATTAGTAGGACATAGAAATTGTTAAAGGACTAGAAGGGATTTTTCTACTATTATATATATGTTGGTTTTAGTGGAAAGAAAGAGAAATGGGAGAGTGGGACGGCACCAAGGAAACTTTGATAGATTTCCTTTTCATCTCTTACAATTTTATTTTCATCTCTCAATTTATCTATGAATTCATGAAGAAAATTTCATGCATGTGGGTTGTTCAAGAAAATATTGATGTAAAATATTGAGGTATGGTTTTAATTGTGGTTATCATCATCATCATCATCATCATCTTCTTCTTCTTCTTCATCCTCTATTTGGAATTTTTTTGGGAAGGCTGCTGGAAATGATGAATTAGAGAATGATTTATATTGTAGATAAAGAAGGAGAAGGTAGAAGAGACAAAGGAAAAGGTCTTGAAAAGGATTAATTGGCTAAAGGAAATTAAGCCAAGGTATGTAAATTAGGATTTTCATACTTCCATGTAGATAAATTAGAGTTGAAATGATGATTTCAATGTTGGGTATGATTAATTGAAAAGAGAAATAATTTTAGGAAGTGTTATTATAAGTGAAGACATGAAAAAAAAACCTTATGGAGTAATGGCTGTAATTTTATCATAAACTGAGTTAGAAAACTCTAATTGAGGCCCTTCTAGTTCCTAAAGTCATATAAGAGATATGTCTACAAATTTGAGGAAGGGACCTAGCACTAAATTTTCCTTTAAGCCATTCTAATATTTAACTGAAATACATGAGAGCTGTTGTTTGTGATTCTGGAACAGTTTTTAGAAATTATAGTGTATTTTCGTGTACAGTGGTTGAATTGCTATGAGGTCAGATTCTTTGAAAAATATACTTCTAATTATACATTTCATATGAAGGAAGTAATGCCTAATTTCATTTCCAAGTATGTCAAATATTAGCATGAAATTCGTTGAATCTGTTTGTACTGTTAAGGTACAAATTTTGGTATTTTGGGCATAAGTACTAGTACAGAAGTCAAAATTTAATGCTGTAAAATTATGGATAAACTAGATACCTATGAGCACGTTTTTGATGAAGGAATTATGTTCTCATATTATTTTATGAATTTTGTGACTTGGTGATAAAAGAAAAATAAAACTGGTTTTGGAAGTTTGAACAGCCTATAATGTTTCTCAGATATCTCGAGTTACAGATGTGATATTGAGATGAATCTTGATGTTTTGGAAACTGGATAGATAGGGGAATAAGTTTGTAGAGACCATTTGGCTTAAAAATGATGTTTTTCTAAATTAAAAATGACATGCAAGTTTGATCCAGAATTCTGCCCTGTGATGAATTTTGTAGATAGAATTTTTAATGTATTTTTCTATTAAGTTTTAAATGTGACTATGCTAAATATGTAACTATATGAAAATATATTGAACTATATATGGTATATAATATGATTTTTGATAAAGGTTTATATAAATAGTCTTATATATATACATAAGTAAAGAGCAATGTTTGATATAAAATAATTATACATGATTAATCTTGTGTACATGATTATTTTATGCAATTAATCTTATATATTCATACTCTAATGATAGAGTGAATTATATTTGAACCTGCACTTATAATGTGAAATAAGAAATACTATGTATGACTATGTTAATGTTGTTAGTGTAAGCCCTAGCCCCAATGCATTGTAAGAAAACACTTGAAATTAATAAAATGAGGCATTTGTTTTATCTTTTGTATTCCTGTGCATATCAATTGATAAAACTATCCAAGAATGTCGTTTCGGTTTAAGTTATCATATGTGAGGCACATAGTTGTAAGACCTTGAAACAAATGAGACTTCATTCTAAACATCCCTAGTTAGTCATTGTTATGGGAATAACAATGAATTAAGACTAGTATGCTCTCTTTGATATAATGAGTTCTGTCTTACGGATCATTAGGACAAGAGTGTCAATCAGAGATCATAGATACATGTTAAAGTACATGGTATCTGGATATGATCCGCTCATGAGAACACTACATGGTACAAGTCATAAGTGTTTCTCATATGCAAGTTTTGTATCGGAGTTCTTAGACCTGAAATCTCTATAAAACTCTTTATGAATTACTGTGTACTTTGACATACACCTAACGTGCTCGTAACAGAGTGACAAGTACGGGTATGATTGGGAATGCATTGATTCATGTTACAGAGCATGAGAGAAGTGAAGGGATTACCCCTCTCAATAAGAGAGAAAATATCATCGGCCACTTGATCAGTGAATTGAGAAGTGTATGGCCATACCGAGATGAAATAATGAGTAATCATTATTTATCTGAGAGTTCAGTGTCACTGGAATATCAAGAAAGGAATTAATATATATAAGGATGACTAGTTCTATGCCTTATATTAATTTTGATATTTATGGGTAAGGGACTATGCAAAATTGCATTAGGTCACTAAATGCCATATGCATTTTCATTTAATTTGAATTGCTATAATATCTTGCTAGAGAATATATATAGCCTTTGAATTAATTTATTAATTCATTGCCAACATTAAATGGACATATAGGATCGCAACAAAGCATTGGGCTTAAAATATTTAAATTAAGTATGGGACATTAATTTGGGCTTTTAATTAAAGTCAAATTAATGTGTGTAATGGGTTATTAGATTGCTATTGGACCTTGGCCCATGAGAGAGAGAAATTCAGCCCACAAGGTTTAATTTTAATTAATTAAATGTCATGTATTAATTTAATTAATTGAGTATTAAAGCCTAAAGACATATTTATCTAATTAAATCATCTAAATGAAATTTGATGTGGCCGAAATTCCTAGAGAAATAACAAGGAATTTCGGCACATGTATAGTTTTATTTAAGTGGTTTATTAGATTTAAATGACTTATCTTTTATCCTAAATTAAGTGATATTATTTTATCAAATGTCTTTTGTTTTTATCTTGGATAAATTAAAAGAGTTTTTGTCAATAAATATTACTTATTTTAATTAAGTGATAAAGGCAAATATTAATTATCTTTAGCAAATATTAATTATCTTAAGGTAGTATATTTGAGATCTATCACTTAAAGGAAAAAGAGATATATACATTTTGTGGGAAAAACGTGAAACCCTAGGAATTTCTTCTATGTTTTGCGTGGACTCTCTCTCTCTCACAAAGAATTTCTTTTAGCCAATTTTCACAAGGAGAAAGGATAGTTCCTCATTCTCTTGTGATCTTGGGTAGTAATAGCAACCTAAGAGAAGTACAAAATCAAATTTTGTAGCTTCAAACCATAGCCATTACACAATACTTTAAAAGAGAGCTAGCAATCTCGATTTTAAGCCATCGGTGCAATTGTGTGTGTGAGAATAGAGGGAGTGGCGTAAAAGGCTGTTCCTTGGCATTGGTGATCGAGATCTAAGGTGGATAGAGTCATCTTAGTTGCTGGCCATCACCAAACTCAATATTTAAAAGGCATCAAAAGTTGTAAGTTCTACAACCCTAAAATTGCATGTTTCGTTTCTTGCTTTGGAATTGTATGGTATGTATGATAAAAATTTTTGTTTTCCGCTGTGCTATCATCACATTCATACCATGTCATATTCCTTCAGTGGTATCAGATCCTAAACATGCTTATTTTAGTGCTTTAGATGCATGAAAAAATTAATTAAAATCGTCATTATGAAAACATGCAAATCTGAAATTTTATGTTTTGAGTTTTTTGCATTGTTTTGGTGTAAAAATGATTTTAATTGATTAGATAGGTATTATAATTAATATGACATGTTAATATACTGTCCTAAGATATTATTAGGGCTGGTAATGGTTGGATTTAATTATTTATACCTGATGGTACATGTTAATTATGAAACTAGGTGCTAGTTGGCATGTAAATTGCTAGTTTAACAACTAGTTTTCAAAATTAAATGTAAAATTGATTTTGGTATGTTTGTAAGTGATTTTTATAGATTAAATATCAGGTATGGACATGTTTTAAATTTGGTTTTAATTCTGGTCCATGACAATTTAATTGATTAATTTTAAAATTACTTAAAACTATGACTAGTTTGTGTTTGTCACATGTTTAATCAACATTGTTTATTTTGTTTTGATTAAAATGGTAAAAACACATTTGGATTAAAATGGTACAGAATATTAAATCAATATTTATGGACTTATTTAGATTATTAAATGACTCATAAAATTGATTTAAATGTTTGTGCATTTTATGGCATTACATAAGCATTAAACAACTAGTTTTTGTTATTTGTTTGTTTTTGCATGAATGCCGTGTACTATATATGTGTTCTTCATGATTTTATTTTTAATTCATGTTAGCACATATTATATGTATTTTTAATGTTTATGGGTTATATGACATGAAATTAAAAATGGCAAAATTAAAAATTATACTAGAGTTGATTTATGGCACAAATCTAACTAGTTTGTGTTTTGGGCTTTTAAGAGAACTTATTCAATAAGAGGATTTAGTCCATTGGGCTTCAGCCCAGACCCATCACGGGGTCATCTCTTAAAGGTTCAAGTACACAATTTCCATTAATAGGCTTGGCTAAATTAATTAAAATTGGACTTTGTTTGATCCATGAATGCTATGTATATTTATTTGCTTGTTTGGTGTGATGAATGGATTTGCATGGTGCATTCATGGGCCCTGAATTTTTGTAATTAAATATGGCCTACGAGCCATTATGTTTTATTGTAAAAGTTTCATTTATTTCTTAGAATAGAATATACTTGAAGACTTTGTAAATCAAGACGAAGCCCACCGGAGTGGAGAAGCCCAACTCGAAGATTCTTATGTAATAGTATAGAATCTTAGTTGTAGGTTTTTGGGCCCATGTTTGTCACGCTTTACTTTATGCAATTATATATATATGCATGCTATGTATGGATGACAAAGCATATGCCATGTAAGCCGTAATAAAATGAATCCCTAAAAATAGTAAGTCACAAAGTTGCCTTCCTAATTCGAAACATGTCAAGGCATTGATCATCGGTCACGTAGACTAGGAGTCCTAGATGCGCTCGATTATCTTTGTGAGGCATGGGTTGTGAATGTAGGTTGGACTTAACATGGAAAGGGATACCCGGACCTAGGCAACTAATAAATGGGTTGTGCTATAACATCTTAAGATGTTAACCCATTTGATCCAAGAGTCATGTACGAGATATGATTGGAGTTTTCCTACCTAAGTAACTTAACTTATTAGGTGTACAGGCTCAGCTTGACTAATAAGTTGTTGTGAAAAGTGGATCTTGGCCCACATCAAATCACTAACGTGAATTATTTAAAGGGATATTAATTTGGTTTGTGGGATCATAAATAAGACCTCATTTAATCTTGCTAAATTTTATTGTAGATTGAAAATGGCATCTTCAAACAACAATTTCTCATTGCGATCGGTCCTTGAAAAGGACAAATTGAATGGCACCAATTTCATAGACTGGTCTCGAAACTTAAGAATAGTTCTTAAGCAAGAGAAGAAGTCGTATGTTTTGGATGCACCCTTGCCTGAAGAACCAGGAAGGAACGCCTCTACGGTTCAAAAGGAAACTTTTGAGACCAAGAAGAGCGACTCCAATGATGTGACCTGTCTGATGCTGGCCACTATGGTGCCTGACTTGCAAAAGCAATTTATGGACCAAGAGGCTTATGCGATCATGGTGCACCTTAAGGAGATGTTCCAAGAGCAAGCTCGTCACGAAAGGTTCGTGACAACAAAGGCTTTGATTTCTTGTAAGATGGCTGAGGGTACTCCTGTTAGTACCCATGTACTCAAGATGAAAGGGTATCTTGATACTCTTAAGAAGCTTGAGGTACTAGTGCCAAAGGAATTGGCCACTGACTTGATCTTAGGATCATTGCCTGCTGCTTATGATCCATTTGTGATGAATTATAATATGCATGCAATGAACAAGTCAGTCACTGAGCTTCATGGGATGCTTAAGAATGCTGAAGAGAACATTCGAAAGACCAATCCCATACTAATGGTTCAAAAGGGAATTAAGAAGGGACCCGCTAAGGGAAAGGGAAAGGGAAAGGGAAAACCCAAGTCAGTTGGGAGTGCACCTCAGGCCCAATCCAAGCCCAAGGTGCCAAAACTCAAGGAGAGTGAGAGCACTTGCTTCCATTGCAACAAGATAGGGCATTGGAGGAAGAATTACGCTCTCTTCAAGGAAGAACAAAAGAAGAATGGAGCCAAGGCGTCCAGTTCTGGTATTTTTGTTGTTGAAATTAACCTTTCTATTTCTACCACTTGGGTATTGGATACCGGTTGTGGTTCTCACATTTGTTCAAATGTGCAGGGGCTAAGAAATAGGCGGTTACTTGGGAAGAATGAAGTGGACCTCCGTGTGGGGAATGGAGCACGAGTTGCTACCATGGAGATAGGCGACTATCACCTCACTTTACCTTCCGGACTTTGTATTATTTTGAATAATTGTTATTATGTGCCTGCTATGAGCAGAAACATTATTTCAGTTTCATGTTTGGATAATGATGAATTTGATTTTGTTATTAAAAAAGGCAATGCTCATATTCGTCGCCAAGGCATTTCTTATGGCAATGCCATGTTGCAAAATGGCCTTTATATCCTTGATTTACAAAACAGAGAGTCCATATACAACATTAATACAAAGAGGGTTAAATCAAACGAATTGAACCCTACTTACTTCTGGCATTGTCGTTTAAGACATGCAAACGAAAAACACATTTCAAGACTCCACAAAACTGGAGTGCTTGGGTCATTCGACTTAGAGTCTTATGATACATGCGAGCCATGTTTGCATGGAAAAATGACAAAGAGTCCTTTTAACAAGAAAGGTGAAAGGACTAATGGCTTATTGGAACTAATACATACCGATGTATGTGGACCATTAAGTACACAAGCTAGAAGTGGTTTTAGCTACTTCGTGACATTCACAGATGACTTCAGTAGATATGGCTATATCTATCTAATGAAATACAAGTCTGAAACTTTTGAGAAATTCAAAGAGTTTAAGAACGAAGTAGAAAACCAACTTGGCAAAAGTATAAAAGCAATTCGATCAGATCGTGGTGGTGAATACTTAAGCCAAGAGTTTGATGATCATCTAAAAGAGTGTGGTATTATTTCACAGCTCACTCCTCTTGGAACACCGCAATGGAATGGTGTGTCCGAAAGGAGAAATCGAACTCTGTTGGACATGGTTCGATCTATGATGAGTCAAGCTAATCTTCCTATCTCTTTTTGGGGTTATGCATTAAAAACTGCTACGTTTCTATTGAACCGTACTCCAACTAAAGCAGTTGAGAAGACACCATACGAGGTATGGACTGGGAAAGAACCCAATATGTCTTTTCTCAGGATTTGGGGTTGTGAAGCACATGTTAAGAAATTAACATCTGACAAACTAGAGTCCAAATCCAGTGTCTGCTTGTTTGTGGGTTATCCTAAAGAAACAAAGGGATACTACTTTTACTCACAAGCCGAGAACAAAGTATTTGTTGTTCGCAAGGCTATTTTCTTGGAAAGGAGTTCCTTCTCAAGAAAGACAGTGGGAGTAAAGTAGAACTTGGAGAAATTCAAGCACCACAAACTTCTATAGAGGATGAGTTGGAAATGGGATCAAGTTCACAACCAGTTGTGGAACAAGAACCCATTACACAAGAACCTAGAAGGTCTGGTAGGGTACGTCAGAAGATTGAGAGATATGGATTTCTAATCACTGACAGTGACACTATTGAGTTAGTAGATCGTGAGGATCCTACTACCTACCGAGAAGCTATTGAGAGCCCAGACTCGGAAACTTGGCTTGAAGCCATGAAATCCGAGATGCAATCAATGTACGATAACTAGGTTTGGACCTTGGTTGATCCATCGAAAGGTGCTAAGGTAATTGAATGCAAGTGGCTATTCAAACTCAAAGCTGATATGACCTACAAAGGTAGATTAGTAGCAAAAGGTTTTCGACAAACTCATGGTGTAGACTATGACGAGACCTTTTCGCCTGTAGTCATGCTCAAGTCCATTAGGATCTTGCTTACCATAGCTGCATATCATGATTATGAGATATGGCAAATGGATGTCAAAACTGCTTTCCTTAGCGGAAATTTACTTGAGGATGTGTATATGACACAACCTGAAGGTTTTGTCAATCCTAAGCATCCTAAGAAGGTTTGCAAGCTTCAAAAATCCATTTATGGATTAAAGCAAGCATCCCGAAGTTGGAATCTTCGTTTTGATGAGGCAGTCAAAGAATTTGACTTCATCAAGAACGAAGATGAGCCTTGTGTGTACAAGAAGGTTAGTGGGACCATAGTAGTATTTCTGGTCCTATATGTGGACGACATCCTTCTCATTGGGAATGACATTCCAACATTGCAAAAGGTTAAGCAATGGTTGGGAAAATTTTTCTTAATGAAAGACTTAGGTGAAGCCGAGACAATACTTGGTATTCGAATCTATAGAGATAGATCGAATCGGCTTTTGGGACTAAGTCAAGAAAAGTACATAGACAAAGTACTAAAGCATTTTAGTATAGGAGACTCAAAGAAAGGGTACATACCTTTGGCTTTGGGAGTTCCTTTGACTAAAGAACAGTGCCCTAAAACCAAAGAGGAAAGGGACAACATGAGTAGAATCCCATATGTATCTGCTATTGGATCTATCATGTACGCTATGTTATGTACTAGGTTGGATGTTGCTCATGCACTGAGTATAACCAGTAGGTTTTAGCAAGACCCTGGTGAGAAGACTGGTCTGCTGTAAAAGGGATTTTGAAGTACCTGCGAAGGACTAAGGATCACCTCTTGGTGTATGGTGGTCAAGAGGAGCTCGTCATACAAGGTTATGCCGATGCTGCTTTTTAGACCAGCACTCAGGATTCTAGATCGCAATCTAGGTTTGTTTTTGTTTTAAACGGTGGTGCTATCAGCTGGAGAAGCTCAAAGCAAGAGACCGTTGCCGACTCAACTACAAAATCTGAGTATATTGCAGCAAGTGAGGCTGCAAAAGAGGCTATTTGGATTAAAAATTTCATTACTGGATTAGGAGTGGTCCCAAGCATCCTAGATCCATTAGAAATTTTCTGTGACAACAACGGGGCCATCGCATAGGCAAAGGAGCCCCAGTCACACCAGAAATCCAAACATATACTCAGGAGGTACCACCTGATCAGAGAAATCATTGATCGTGGGGACGTCAAGGTTAGCAAGATAGCAAGTGAAGACAATGTAGCAGATCCTTTGACGAAACAGTTACGTCCAAATCTGCACGAAGCACATTTGAGAGCGTTCGGTCTTAGGGCTATGCCCAATTGGGACTAGTGCTAGTGGGAGATTGTTAGTGTAAGCCCTAGCCCCAATGCATTGTAACAAAACACTTGAAATTAATAAAATGAGGCATTTATTTTATCTTTTGTATTCTTGTGCATATCAATTGATAAAACTATCCAAGAATGTCGTTTCGGTTTAAGTTATCATGTGTGAGGCACATAGTTGTAAGACCTTGAAACAAATGAGACTTCATTCTAAACATCCCTAGTCAGTCATTGTTATGGGAATAACAATGAATTAAGACTAGTATGCTCTCTCTGATATAATGAGTTCTGTCTTACGGATCATTAGGACAAGAGTGTCAATCAGAGATCATAGATACATGTTAAAGTACATGGTATCTGGATATGATTCGCTCATGAGAACACTACATGGTACAAGTCATAAGTGTTTCTCATATGTAAGTTTTGTATCGGAGTTCTTAGACCTGAAATCTCTATGAAACTCTTTATGAAATACTGTGTACTTTGACATACACCTAACGTGCTCGTAACAGAGTGACAAGTACGGGTATGATTGGGAATGCATTGATTCATGTTACAGAACATGAGAGAAGTGAAGGGATTACCCCTCTCAATAAGAGAGAAAATATCATCGGCCACTTGATCAGTGAATTGAGAAGTGTATGGCCAAACCGAGATGAAATAATGAGTAATCATTATTTATCTGAGAGTTCAGTGTCACTGGAATATCAAGAAAGGAATTAATATATATAAGGATGACTAGTTCCATGCCTTATATTAATTCTGATATTTATGGGTAAGGGACTATGCAAAATTGCATTAGGTCACTAAATGCCATATGCATTTTCATTTAATTTGGATTGCTATAATATCTTGCTAGAGAATATATATAGCCTTTGAATTAATTTATTAATTCATTGCCAACATTAAATGGACCTATAGGATCGCACACAAAGCATTGGGCTTAAAATATTTAAATTAAGTATTGGACATTAATTTGGGCTTTTAATTAAAGTCAAATTAATGTGTGTAATGGGTTATTAGATTGCTATTGGACCTTGGCCCATGAGAGAGAGAAATTCAGCCCACAAGGTTTAATTTTAATTAATTAAATGTCATGTATTAATTTAATTAATTGAGTATTAAAGCCTAAAGACATATTTATCTAATTAAATCATCTAAATGAAATTTGATGTGGCCGAAATTCCTAGAGAAATAACAAGGAATTTCGGCATATGTATAGTTTTATTTAAGTGGTTTATTAGATTTAAATGACTTATCTTTTATCCTAAATTAAGTGATATTATTTGATCAAATGTCTTTTGTTTTTATCTTGGATAAATTAAAAGAGTTTTTATCAATAAATATTACTTATTTTAATTAAGTGATAAAGGCAAATATTAATTATCTTTAGCTAATATTAATTATCTTAAGGTAGTATATTTGAGATCTATCACTTAAAGGAAAAAGAGATATATATATTTTGTGGGAAAAACGTGAAACCCTAGGAATTTCTTCTATGTTTTGCTTGGACTCTCTCTCTCTCACAAAGAATTTCTTTTAGCCAATTTTCATAAGGAGAAAGGATAGTTCCTCATTCTCTTGTGATCTTGGGTAGTAATAGCAACCTAAGAGAAGTACAAAATCAAATTTTGTAGCTTCAAACCATAGCCATTACACAATACTTTAAAAGAGAGCTAGCAATCTCGATTTTAAGCCGTCGGTGCAATTGTGTGTGTGAGAATAAAGGGAGTGACGTAAAAGGCTGTTCCTTGGTATTGGTGATCGAGATCTAAGGCGGATAGAGTCATCTTAGTTGCTGGCCATCACCAAACTCAATATTTAAAAGGCATCAAAAGTTGTAAGTTCTACAACCCTAAAATTGCATGTTTCGTTTCTTGCTTTGGAATTGTATGGTATGTATGATAAAAATTTTTGTTTTTCGCTGTGCTATCATCATAGTCATACCATGTCATATTCCTTTAAATGTGTGGTGCCTGAATGATAAAATAATAAAGTATATTATTATGATGTTATATGTTCAATTTTTGATGCTCGTATCGTTATATGACTATGCTTTATTGTGTGTGTGTATATATATATTCATATTCACTAGGGATTATGTATTTGTATACATGATCACATATATACGATATGCTATATTGTAAATTTTTAATAATGAGCACTTGAATAGGTATGATGCATTACTTGATTAACATATCATGATTATGCTAATATGAGATATCTAATGATGGTATGTAAAAAGTAATTGTATCATTAAATGAACTTACATATGCAGTTATGTCATAGTAACAATAAAACTATCATATGATTATACATGTTCAAAATGAACACTATAAGTGCAAGCATGATATACGAAAAGAAAGATTAAATAGAGTTTTGCCTGCAATTATAGTTCAATTGTCGATAGATAGGCTCCTATAGGGAATTGTAGCTACCACAGTCGACGTTTTTTAGGTCCACAGTATTGTTGATCCTACTGGATCTTGCACAGCCCATTTGGGCTATTCCTTGAACCTGTTTGGGTCCTTGACCGGTCCACCGTACAGTTGGCCCTGATTGGGTCCATAGTTGTGATATCTTCGGATATCCACTGTTTTGATACCCTCGGGTATCCACCTATCCCGTTATCCACCTTTAGAACTTAAGCAGACTAAATTAAAAATATAAATGTTTCACAGTTAAATCACAGTATGATTTGTGCATATGATATATTAATTATCACGTTAAACTGTGGTTTCAATTACATGTATGGATATTTATTTATATTATGTACAGATCATCTATAAACTATTTAGATTCAAAGATGTTGATTTAAATGAAGAGTTACATTGTTGCTAAGATATTGTGCTTTATTTTATACTCATTTCTATTATGTAAATTATATTATTTTCTATTTTTTTGTATATTAAATATTTATGGCAACCATTGTGAGTAGTGGTCTTTCATGTTTAGTTTTCCCCACTATGCTTTATAGCTTAGCATGAGTTATTTAATCCGTATAGGTACTGCTGTAAAAGGTTTTGCTCAAGAACGATCTTTGCATCAGGACAGGCCAACACCTATGTCGTAGAAGTTGATGTAGGATTCTTTTTGGTTATTTTTGGTGTAAGTTCTTTTGCACGTTTAATATGTATAAAAAGGGCTATTATATATATATATATATATGTAATATGAAGTAAGTGATGTAATAAATTTAGTAAAAGAATGCTAAAGCAAGCATGCATATAGTAGCTAAAATGCTTAGTCATAAATATTATAGATCAATTGATAAATGTTATACATGATAAGATATGAAATTAAGATAGTTATAACTAACATGAAAATGATGAGTATGTTATAGAATAAGCCATTATGCATACATAATTAAGAGACTGAAGTTGTGGGAAATATCTAATTGATGTATAGGATACCTATATAAATAGACTATTTGATATGATAAATGTATACAACTTTGGATTAATAACCTACTATTATGTGATTAAAAGGTATAACATGATACATGATAAAGGCATTAGATTAGGGTGTTTCAGATTTTGTCTTAATCACAAATTTATCCATGACTGTTTCAAAAAATAAAAATGTCAATTTTAACTACAATGCTCATCACTATCTCATATATTGAAAATTTTGAATCCAACTCCAATTAAAATTGAACCTAATTTCTATTTACACAATATCACACTAAAATAAAATCAATTACCATCTATATGATCTAATTTTATAAACCATATTCAATTTCGATTTCTCACATACCAAAGAATTGCAAATAATTATAATTTTCATGCATTGATATTTGAGAATAAAACTATAAGAAAAAGAGAGAAAATATTATATTATTGTGTACCTTTATAAAATCGAAGAAAAGAACTTGCAACTAAATTTTGTCTTGTCCTTTTTGAATCACCTCTTGTGGACCTCCACTGTCAATGGCATTTTCAGTGTTCTTGTGTTGTTTGGACCACTCTTTCAAAGAAAAGAGTAAATTTACTTTTCATTTGTTTTCTTTTTCTTTTTCCCAACATGCCACATCTATTTATTTTCTTTTTATATTTATATTAAGTGTGTCATGTTCCTCACACTTCTTCCCCTAATACCCATCTATTTGTTTTTCATATATATATATATATATATATAACTCCAAAACTTAATGACAATTATTTTCCCATTTATTTCTATTATTGTTGTTGTAAAGCACAAATAATAATTTTAAGTTTTTAAAAATTTTTAAAAATTTAATTTTTAATGAAAATACTTAAATATATTAGTGGGGTCAATTTTTTAATGGGATCAATTGTTAATGAAATTATTTAAAAATTTTAGTGGGGTCAATTTTGAAAAAATAAATTTACCAAGGCTATAAAAATTTTGCTAGATTGAGTGGGGTCAATTGACCCCACATATGACCAGGTGGCTACGCCCCTAATTCTAATGATGTTGGTTTGATGGCAATTTCTGATCATGAAAAGTAGAATTCTAATTCTAATAAAGAATAGAATGCTACAGCTGACAAAGGCCAAATAAAAAATGACTTAAAAAATTCTGAGGTAAGTGATTTTTATTCAAATGAAAATGGTGATGAATATGAAAAAATGCTTGAATGTTTTGAGAATTTGTATCATAAATATCATATGCTTAAAAAGACGAATATAAAAATATAGAAGAAATTTGATGTATCAAGTGAGGAACATGAAAATGCTAAGGAAAAAAAAATTAAATTAAAAAATGAATATTCTTACTTGGAAGGTAAATTTATTTGTTTGCAAGAAAAATGCAATGTAAAACAAAAACAAAATTGTGTATGTAATGAAAATTCTATTGAAAATCTAAGTGTAAAATCTGTTCATAAAATACATACAAGTACATCAAAAAATTATCACAGAAATTACACCTAGAAAAATCTAAAAATTTTAAATCTTATAATATAATGGTAATTAGCTGTTCTGCTACATGCTTTTATTGCTGTAGGAAAGGACATATTTCAAAATTCTGTTATTATAAGAAGAATACTAATTCTACCAAATAGAAATGGGTGGTTAAGAATTCTACAAATGTGTTCACTAAACATGATGGATCCAAGAAAGGTTGGGTACCTAAAAATACATAATTTCATTGTAGATTTGTCTAAGGAGTGCCAAGACAAAAAATGGTATATGGATAGTGATTGCTCTAGGCATATGAAATGGGACAGAACTAAGTTTTCTAAGCTAAAAAATTCTGAAGATGGTTCTATCAATTTTTGTGATAATAGAAAAGGAAAAATTATTGGTATTAGATCTAATCTAATTATTGAAGATATCACTCTTATTGAAGGTCTAAAGTATAATTTATTAAGCATTAGACAACTTTGCAACAAAAAGAGGAGAATAATCTTTGAAGTGGATCATTATAGAGTGTAAGATATTGAAATGAGAAAATTTATCCTAAAAAGGAAAAGATTTGGAAACATCTATTTAGTTAGCCTAAAAGATATCTAGAAAAGTGAGGCTAAATTTCTAATTTCTAAGGAAAATCTAAGTATTCTATGGCATAGAAAATTGGGACATGCAAGCTTCCATGCATTAGAAAAGTTGGTCAGAAAAGATTTGGTGAAGGAAATTCCAAAAATGAAGATTGATAAATATTATGTGTGCAAGATGTGTCAACTTGGGAAACAAACTAAAAATTTTCATAAATCTAAAAATGAGATTTCCACTAAGAAATCCTTGGAGCTTCTACATATGGATTTATTTGGACCAATAAGTCCTTCAAGTATTGGTGAAAAATTATATGTTTTTAATGTGGTGGGTAATTACACAAAATACACTTGGGTAATATTTCTTGCTCATAAGGATAGGGCTTTTAAAGCTTTTAAGAAGTTGAGTAAGAAAATTCAAAATGCAAAAGGATACAAATCACAAGTATAAGAAGTGATCATAGAAGAGAATTTGAGAATAAAAAGTTTAAAGAATTTTGGAATCAGTCACACCTTTTCTGCTCAAAGAACATCCCAGCAAAATGTGTTGTAAAAAGGAAGAACAAAACTCTTTAAGAAATGGCTAGAATAATGTTGAACAAGAATAATTTTCTAAAGTATTTTTAGGCTAAGGTGATTAACACTATGTGCTAAATTTTGAACATAATTATGTGATACCATATATAATGGTTTATATTTTTGATGCATGTTTTCTTTAGTTTAAGTAACTAGTAGTTTAAATTATTTATATTTTATGTTTTTTGTCTAGTTTATGTGTTTGTTTGTATTTCGGGTAAGTTTAGTCTAAAAGGAAGAAGAAATAGTTGAAGAAGCAAGCCAAAGCATGACTCGTGAAGGAAGACACGACTCATGATGAAGAGGAAAAAGAAGCAGCACGACTCATGAACTACATCTGAGTCGTTATAGAGAGCAAGGTTGTCCGACTCATAAAGGGAAGCTAAAAGAAGAAACACAACTCGTGACATTTGCATGAGTCGTTACAGAGAACAGGGGAGCATGACTCGTGAAGGAGGACACAACTCATGAAGTGAAGCAGCAAGAAAGACATGAGTCGTGAAGAGTGTTTGAATCATTACAAAAGCAAGAGGGACATGACTCATGAAGGCTGTGCGAGTCGGTCCAAGCACCAGTTCTGAAGCAATAAAAATTTTCATCTCACCTCTTCTTAACCACCAAGTGTTTTCATCAGGACTTTTCATGGCAACTTTTCACCATGACACCTATTTAGAAGAGGCATTGTTTGGGATGCAAACTTCTTTATAAATATAGACTAAATATGCATTTGTAAGGGAGAGTTTTTTTTGTGATATACAATTGATGTTTATATAGTTGTTATACTTAGTTTTTAGTAGATAATGACAAAGGAACAAAGCCAAAGGAACAAGAGATGCATTAGAAGGTTTAAATAGAAAGTACATTTTCTGAGGAGTTTATTTTACTCCAATTCTCCTGTTTGATTTTAATTCAATTCTATATCTTGGCTAGTTCCTTTGTATACTAGAAATGTGAAATGACATTATTAAAGATCAAGTTTATGTTTATTATAAATGAAGTGTGATTTAAAGCCATTTGTGTGATTGTTTTGCTATGTATGCTTGATCACCATATTTAGCATGTTAGTCAATTGATTTGTAATGAAAATTGGAATTTATTGATGGAAAGACAAGTGAATTTACTTAAAGTATTGAATTCACTTAGAGATAAAGAATTCTCTTTGAGGGATTAAAGAATTGACATTGAGCTTCATAATTTTTGGTTATTTCTATAATGACATGAGAGTGCTTATAGACTCTAAACAAGAACATCTTTAATGATAATGAGAATTGTTTTAAAGAATCTTTGGTTAAATTCTCCAATCACTTCAATTATATAATTATTTTTACTTGTTCTTAAATGACTTATCATTTCTATTTCTATGTATTTTTATACTAATTACTAAGTCATCTTTAATCCAACTTGATTTAATCTATATATATTAGTTTAGAAATTAATTAAATACTTAATCTTCATTATTGGTGATAAGTGTGGATTATATATAGTTTTTGATACTTTTTTTAGTTGTATTATTTAGTTTTTTTTGTTTTATTTAGGTTCAATTCAAGTTAATTTGTTAATATTTATGTTTTTGAAGTTAATTCTATGTTTTGCTTGATTTTCAGGTTTAAATTGTTAATAAAGGGCTTAAATTGCAAAAAGGACAAAGTTTAGGACCAGAAGTGCAAATATGAAGAATTGTTGCGAGAAAATTGACAGTCCAAAGCCTTCACATGTGACCACGTGAAAATACTGAAGAATTCCACCTGTGGCCACGTGAAGGCTTGATACTTAGAGGACATGGCCACGTGAAGACATAAAACATGAAAAGCCATGGCCACGTGAAGGAATTCTGGAGGAAGATAAGGCAAACACGTGACCATGTGGATTCCAAGTGAAAGACCACACGTGGCCACGTGTGAAGAAAGGCCTAGAGAACACGTGACCATGTGTTCAAATACACAATGAAGGGCGTGGCCACGTGATGCTATTCCCATTTCACGAAGGATTTTTTCGCACTTCATATTTTGGGCAAAAATTGCTTCCTATTGAATTCTAAGAGTTTGAGAAGGAATTTATGACTTCTTTGGCCTATAAATAGGAAGCTAAAACACAGAAGAGGGGGGTCGATTCTTAGAATTAAACTTTACTTTTCTTTAGTTATTTTACGTTGCTTTGTTTTTATTGTTTTGTTGAATACTTTGTTTTAATTTTAAGAATGGTTTGTGAGTAGTTTTCTTTAACTTTTGCTGAAGGATACTTGAATCCTTAAATTGTATTGTTATGACTTAAGTTGTTCTTCAATTCAAATACAAGTTGATTATTTCTTGGTTCTTAAATCTAGTCTTGTCTTTTCTTAATTTTAAGTAGATTATTAACTTGATTAAGCATTGGTTAATTAATTGGTTTAAGTTGATTAATGACTTGCATGCTCTTAGGTTAATTTAGTTGGATTAATGCATGATAATAATCTGAATAAGCTATAATTGTATGTGGATTTGAGTAAGTTAAGATTAAGAAAAGTGTAACCAAGAATAGGTTGAAGTTAAATCTCTTAAGAAATGCTTTAATAGACATCTAGGAGACTTAATTCAGTTCCTTATGCTAAGTGTTAAGTTTATCTGAATAAGAAAATTTGATACTTGGAATGATAATCTTGAATAAAGTTATCTGGTTTTATTAAATTGAATTTTCCATACTCACTTGTATGTTTTCTTTTATTTAAGTCATAGCAATACTTGTTAAGGTGGATAGTCCTTTAGTGAAAGTTGTTTTTAATATTGATTTTCACCTCATTCAATTTACTTGCTTTCAATATATCTTTTCTTTACTTTAGCTCTTTCAATTGTTTTAGTTTGGATTTAAATTATTTTTTTTAGTTTTAATTCTTCAATCGTCATAAATTTAGGATTTCTCTTCTTTCTTTTACACACAAAAATTGGTTTTGAAATTGAAATAACACATTCAAGCACAAGTTTCCTTTGGATTCAATATTTTGGGTCATAATCTTATTTCCCTATATTACTAGCCGATCTAGTACACTTGCTAGACATCGGTCAAGTTTTTGGCGTCGTTGCCGGGGATACATTGGCGTTTGTTTATTTATTTTGATTTTAAAGTTATTTTTATGTGTTTTTCTTCTCTTCTTCATCTATTTTCTTATTTCCTTTTTGGGTGACCAGTGGTTTATGGTGAGAGACAACCCCATCCTACCATTAGACCCTAAAATTGAAAGGACATTCCATAGGATTAGAAGGTTAAGAGGCAACATGAATGACCCAGAAATAGAACAACCTATGAATGATCCACCACCTAGGATCGAAGAGAAACACATACCCCACCAAGCTCCCGGAAATGGATATAGACCTAGAACCATTAGGGATTATGCTATCCCTAGGTGGAATGAAGAACATAGAACTATTAGGATTCCTCACCACCAACCTTTTGAGATTAAACCCGCTACCATTACTATGGTACAAAGAAACCAATTTTCGGGTTCGGACATAGAGAATCCTGCACAACATTTGGATATGTTCTTAGAAGTGAGTGACACTGTGCAAATTCCTAATGTATCGACTGATGCAATTAGGTTGAAACTCTTTCCATTTACCCTAATAGGAAAAGCTAGGGATTGGCTACAAATGCTACCAAATCAATCCATCCATTCTTGGCAACAAATGCAAGAAAAATTTCTTTGCAAGTTCTTCCTACCTACTAAGACTGCCCTCATTAGGAAACAAATTAGTGACTTCCAGCAATTTTATGAAGAGCCATTCCATGAAGCATGGGAAAGATTTAGGAGACTTTTAAAAAGTTGTCCACATCATGAAGTTCCTATTTTTCAACTAATGCATATCTTCTATGCAGGTGCCCATCCATCAACAAGATCTTTGCTAGATGCAGCCACAAATGGTAGTTTCATGAACCAATCCCCAAATATGCATTTTTGCTTCTTGATGAGATGGCCACCAATGATGCTCAATGGGCAACCTCTAGAGCAACTCAAAAGAAACAGGGAGTTCATAATATTAATGAAATAGCCATGCTAAAAGCTCAATTAGAATTAATGGAAAAAAGACATTTAAAAGAAATAAATGAGCTTAAAGCTAAAAATGTTTCTATGTTATCTAATGAAGTTGATTCTTATGCAAGAATTCTAGGACCTTTGGGAATGAAGAATAATGAAGGAATGATGGAAGAAGTAAATGCCTTGAACCCATATAGCAACACTTACAATGCGGGATGGAAAAGCCATCCAAATTTTTCATGGAGGGAAGGTAATCAATGTTCTTCTTTTAACCCTAATCCTAGACCCTAATTTAATCATAATCAACCTCCTAATAATCAACTTCTATACCAAAATCAAGCTCCACCACATTATCCAAACCAATACCCATCACAATCATACCACCAACCACCCGGTTTTCAAAAATCTTAACCTCCCCCTCCTCAAGAAAAGAAATTAAATATTGAAGAAATGATTGCAAATTTCATGGCCTCCCAAAATTTAATTTTAGCTAGCCAAGATGCTAGATGGAAATTAGAAGATATTTGGATGAGGAACCAAGAGGCATCAATTAGGAACTTAGAGAACCAAATGGGACAACTTGCTAGTTCCTTATCAAACCGTACTCAAGGGACATTTCCATCCAATGTAGATCGAAATCCAAAGGAGGAAGCCAAAGCAATCACCTTAAGGAGTGGGAAAGAGTTAGAGAAGACTGAAATTAGTAAGAATTCTTCCTCAAGGGTGGAACCGACAACGGAGGTAAGTAATTCTAACTCAGAAAATACTGAAAAAGTACCTCCTACAGTTGAGAAGGGTAAAGGTAAGGACAAACTTGTTTCTACTGCTCTTGATGAATCTCAATTACCATTTCATGTTCTAGCTAGAAAAGAGAAACAAAATGAACAATTGAGTAGATTTTTAGACATGTTTAAGAAGCTACATATAAATTTATCATTTGCTGAAGCTTTACTACACATGCCTAAATATGCTAAATTTATGAAAGAATTGTGCTCTACTAAGAAAAAGTTAGAAGGCATAGGAACGGTTCAATTATCCGGTAATTGTAGTGCCATATTAATCAATAAAATTCCTGAAAAATTAGAAGATCCAGGTAGTTTTACATTGCCTTGTGAACTAGGAGGAAATTTTGTTGGGAATGCTTTATGTAATTTGGGTGCTAGTATTAATTTGATGCCTTATTCAATTTGCAGGAAATTGAATCTAAGTGATTTAAAGGAAACCCGAATGACGCTTTAATTGGTGGATAGATTGATAAAGAGGCCAAAAGGAATCATTGAGGACTTATTGGTAAAAGTCAAAAATTTTATCTTTCCAATTGATTTTGTGGTTATGGACATGGAAGAAGATAGGAAGGTGCCATTAATTGTGGGGAGGCCATTCTTGAACTCAACAAGAGCGTTAATTGATGTTCATGGACAAATGGTCACTTTAAGATTCAACGAGGAGGAAATGATTTTTAATGTTAATAAAATTTTAAAACACTCCTCATATGATTTTGAAGAATCCATTTACTTTGTTGATGAAGTTCAAGAATGTGCCAACACAAAACAAGAGGATATCATTCTCAATGATGAACTTCAAAGTTGCTTAATGCATCCCAAGCCAATGGAAGAGTTGGATACAAAGGAGAAAGAGTTGATAAAAAATTTGGAATAAAAGCATAGTGCAGATAAGGAAATGGAGGATGAACCATCCCCTCCTAAGGGAGATTCTGAACTTAAAACACTTCCATCTCATTTGAAATATGTATTTTTAAGTGATAATGCTAATCCGATAATTATCTCATCTTCATTAATAGATTTGGAAGAAGAAATGCTCATCGGAGTCCTCAAAAAGCACAAAGGAACAATTGGTTGGGCAACATCAGACTTGAAAGGAATATAGCCCCAGCTATTGTACACATCGTATACCCATGGAGGACAATTTTAAACCGGTAGTGCAACCTCAACGAAGACTCAACCCAACTATGCAAGAGGTAGTGAAAAAGGAGGTATTGAAACTACTTGATGCAGGTATTATCTATCCTATCTCTGATAGTAATTGGTTAAGTCCTGTTCAATGTGTGCCTAAAAAGGGAGGAATAACTGCAGTGATCAATGAAAATAATGAATTAATTCCTACACGTATAATAACAGGATGGAGGGTGTGTATTGATTATAGGAGGCTGAATAATGCCACTAGAAAAGACCATTTTTCATTGCCTTTTATTGACCAAATGTTAGAAAGATTGGCAGGAAATAAATTTTATTGTTTCTTAGATGGATATTTGGGGTACATGCAAATACTTGTAGCCCCAGAAGACCAAGAAAAGACCACATTCACATATCCATATGGAACATTTGCATATAGAAGAATGCCTTTTGGTCTTTGTAATGCACCTGCCACATTTCAACGTTGCATGATGGCCATATTTCATGACTTTATTGAAAAATTTATGGAGGTTTTCATGGATGATTTCACTATTTATGGTTATGATTTTGAATCTTGTTTGCATAATCTAGCATTGGTTTTGAAAAGGTGTCAAGAAACTAATCTTGTGCTAAATTGGGAAAAATGTCACTTCATGGTTAGAGAAGGCATTGTCTCTGGGTATAAAATTTCTGAAAAAGGCATTGAGGTTAATAAAGCAAAAATTGATGTGATAGAGAAACTACCTCCACCAACTAGTGTTAAGGGCATTAGGAGTTTTCTTGGTTATGCCGGGTTTTATCATCAGTTTATTAAGGATTTTTCTAAAATTGCTAAACCACTTTCTAATTTATTGCTTAAAGATGCTGTATTTAACTTTGATGCTGAGTGTTTACAGGCTTTTAACCTATTAAAGCAAAAATTAGTTAGTGCATCGGTCATTGCATCACCCGATTGGAGCTTACCATTTGAAATTATGTGTGATGCAAGTGATTATGCAGTTGGAGCAGTCTTAGGACAGCGAAAGGAGAAGATTTTCTACACCATCTATTATGCAAGCCATACACTCACCGGAGCCCAAGTAAATTACACCACTATGGAGAAGGAACTCTTGGCAATAGTCTTTTCATTTAAGAAATTCAGATCTTACCTCTAAGGATCCAAAATTATAGTGTGGTCAGACCATGCTGTATTAAGACATCTTTTTACGAAGAGGGATTCTAAACCAAGACTTATCCGATGGGTGCTACTACTACAAGAGTTTGATGTTGAGATAAAAGACAAGAAAGGAGCAGGAAATTTTGTAGCTGACTATCTATCTAGATTGGATCATGCTAGCATCGAAAAAGGAGAAATTTCTGACTTATTTCTCGATGAACATATTTGTGCTTGTTATACTTATGAAAAATCGGTTTCATGGTATGCTAATATAGCCAATTTTCTTGCAGGTGGTTATCTTCCTAAGGAGTTTACTTGGCAACAAAAGAAAAAGCTCATAGCGGATGCCAAGCATTACCTTTAGGACAATCCATATCTTATCAAGATATGCACGGATCAAGTACTAAGAAGGTGTGTACCGGAATTGGAACATAAATCTATCAGGCAACAATGCCATGGAGGTGAAGTTGGGGGACATCACGGGCCAAATAGAATAGTTCAAAAGATACTCCAACCAGGTTTTTTCTGGCCTACTTTGTTTGAAGATGTGAGATCTTTTATAACAACTTGTGATAGATGCCAATGAGTAGGAAATATATCCAAAAGAGATGAGATGCCTGATCGGTGTCTAGAAAGTGTACTAGATCGTCTTAGTAATATAGGGAAATAAAATTATGACCCAAAATATCGAACCCAAGGAAAACTTGTGCTTGCATGTGCTATTTCAATTTCAAAAACAAATTTTGTGTGTAAAGAGAGAAGAGAAATCCCAAAGTTGTGATGTTTTGAAAACTAAGTTAAAACGATTGCAAAGACTAAAGTAAATAAGAGATCTATTTGAAAACAAGTAAATTGAATGAGTTAAAAAAATCAATGATAAAAACAACTTTCACTAAAGGACTATCCACCTTAACAAGTATTGTTATGACTTAATTAAACAAAAACATACAAGTGATCATGGAAAATTCAGTTTATTAAACCCAAATAACTTTGTTCAAGATTATTATTCCAAGTATTAAATTCCCTTATTCAGAACAATTCAAAACTTAGCATAAAGAACTGAATCAATTTTCCTAGATGTCTATTAAAACCTTTCTCAAGAGAATTAACTTCCACCTATTCTTGGTTACACTTTTCTTAATCTTAACTTACTCAAATTAACACAAAATTATAGCTTATTCAGATTATAACCATGTATTAATCAAACTAAATTAACCTAAGAGCATGCAAATCATTAATCAACTTAAACCAATTAATTAACCAATTCTTAATCAAGTTAATAATCAATTCAATATTGAGAAAAGACAAGACTATTTTAAGAACCAAGAAATAATCAACTTGTATTAAATTTTAAGAGCAAACTCAAGTCATGTCAATATAAGTCAAGGATTCAAGTATCCTTTAGCAAAAGTAAAGAAAACTACTCACAAGACATTCTTAAAAACTAAAAAACAATGTTTTGGAAAAAATTGTAAAAACAATGAAAACAAAGAAAGCTTAAAACTAACTCTAAGGCTTGATGATGATGAATGATAATTCTCCCTTTCTTCTGTGTTTTGGACTCCTATTTATAGGCAAAAGAAGACATGGATTCCTTCTTAAACTCTGAAAACCAAATAGGAAGTAATTTCTGCTCAAAATAGGAAGTTCGTAAATCCTTCGCGCAATTGGAGAATCAAATCACGTGGCCACGCCTCACTCTTCCTTATTCTTCACGTGGCCACGCCTCATGTGAGTCTTCTTCCACACGTGGCCACGTGATTTCTTGTGTAAGAACACACGTGGTCACGTGCTTCATATGTCTTCTTCAATTCTCCCTTTCACGTGGCCATGTGTATCTACTCTTTAATTCCTTCTTTCCCTTCACATGGCCACGGCTTCTCAAGCTTACTTATTCATGTGGCCACGTGTGAATCTCTTCAAGAATTCACGTGGTCACGTTTCAGGGCTCTGGACTGGACGCCAACTTTTCTTATATCAATTCTTCAAATTTGCACTTTTGGCCCTAAACTTTGCCCTTTTTACACTTTAAGCCCTTTTATGTATAATTAACCCTAAAAATTAACCAAAATACAGAATTAACCTTAAAATCATAAATAATACAAATTAACTCTAAATTAACCTAAATAAAACCAAAACAATTAAATAATTTAACTAAAAACATATTAAGAACTATATATATTTCACACTTATCAATGCCTATGAACAATGTGCTAGAAATAGAAATCTTTGATGTATGGGGCATTGATTTTATGGGACCTTTTCCAAATTCATTTGGGTTTGAATATATCTTGGTAGTAGTGGATTATGTGAGTAAGTGGGTAGAGGAAATAGCTACTAGAACATGTGATGCAAAAATTGTGCTGGAATTCATTAGGAAGAATATTTTCACTAGATTCGGAGCACCTAGAGCTATTATAAGTGATGGAGGCGAACATTTTGTCAACCATCAATTTAAGACCTTGCTTAAGAAATTTGGTGTTAAGCATAAAATCACAACCCCATACCACCCTCAAGCCAATGGACAAGTGGAAGTATCTAATAGGGAGTTGAAATCAATCTTAGAAAAAACAATGAATAACTCTAGAAAAGATTGGTCTTTTAGGTTAGATGAGGCTTTATGGGCTTATCGAACTGCATTTAAAACTCCTATAGGTATGTCTCCCTTTAGAATTGTTTTTGGAAAAGCATGTCATCTTCCAGTCGAATTAGAACATAAAGCATATTGGGCTACAAAATTTCTTAACTTTGATTTGAGAAATGCAGGAGAAAGGAGAAAATTACAGCTCAATGAACTCGATGAAATTCGACAATGGTCATATAACAACGCTGCACTTTATAAGGAAAAGACCAAACGATGGCATGACAAGCATTTAAGGGTAAAAGATTTTGTTCCGGGAATGTTAGTACTTTATAATAGTCGTCTTCATTTGTTTCCAGGAAAGCTAAAATCGAAATGGCTTGGACCATATCAAGTGATATCAAGCAGCAATTTTAGGGTAGTGACGATCAAAAGCTTACAGGATGGACGTGAATTTACAGCCAATGGTCACCGACTCAAACCATACCAAATCGGATAACAAGAGGTTGCGGAAGTGACCATGGTTCTTCAAGATACTTAAAAAATAGTTTGGAGAGTCTAGCTGGAGACTCCAAAAACTCAGAACTTCAACTTTCTATCTCTTTTATGTTTTCAGTCAAATTTTGTATTTTTGTTACATGTTTGTGTGTTTGTGTGTTTTGATTCATGAAAAAGTACATTAACAAGGTTTTAAAATGAAGACATGTTTTTCCTGGAAAAGATTTGGTGTTTTCAAAGCTTGAAATGGAAAAATTGCATTTATCGAAGTTTAATTGTGCATATAGGTTCAAAGATGTAGAAAAAATACATGTACACGTGACCACGTGTGGCTTTCCCTTAGCCATCACGTGGCCACGGGTTGCCAAGACTAGTTAAGACATGTGACCACGTGTATTTCACAAGAGAACTTCACGTAGCCACGGTTGAAGTTACTGTCCTATCTTCTAAACATCGCGTTACCACGTGTATTTTATAAGAGAAACATCACGTGGCCACGGCTTGAAGTTCTGCCCTTCCATTTTCAAATCACGTGACCATGTGAAGTTCAAAGGAGAACCATCATGTGGCCATGCATGCCCAAAGAGTAAAGGCACACGTGACCACGTGTGGTTCTTCCCATGAACCTCACGTGGCCACGCCTTCACCTTCTGCCTATATACACATCTTCACGCCAGTTTTTTTTTCTTCTTCCTCATTTTCTTTGCTCTCACCCGTGCCCACACTTCATCACCATGAAATTAACCCGTGCCCATGGATTTTCACTCATCACCGATCATCACCATCTCTATTTGCTTTTTTTTTATTTTTCTCTCTCTCCTACCCGTCATCTCTTCCTTCTCCACATTTTCTTCATTATTTTAGGTTTTTCACAACTTACACACACCACCTCAACTTTGTGCTGCAATTTTGGTGTGATTCTCACTTCCAAATAAGTATTTACTCCCATTGCTCCTTACGTATTGTTTGCTTATCATCCATTGTTGTGTTTTGTGCTATTATTGTTCATGAATGTTTAGTTTTTAGGTTACTTTGCACTTAACATTTTGTTTACATGATTAATTCTTTTTGCTTCTTTGGATGATTATGAGTATTATATGCATGTTATAGATGCTTGGTATGCAATTGGGTAGTGAACAATCCTTGTTATGATCTTTAAATTAATGCTCAAACTTATGCCCACAACATGTTCGATGAAATGACCCAATGATTTTTTGTTCTTGAAAATCATTTCACTTTCAATCTTTGGTTGGCATGTTTACGAGTTGCATTAATGCATGACAACTTAATTCACTTCTTGAAAGATTAGTTCATGAGTCTAGTCATGCATGATAGGCATTGTGTTTAACATAGTCTTTATGCTCAACCTTTGAATATCTTTTATGCATATCATTTTGATCTCCGCATATGCTATCAACATTTCTCATTGCATCCAAGTGTGCTTCAATTCATTCGATGCATGCTTCCTGTGCTTACACCTTAGTCTATTGTGGGTTATGAGTTGATACTTACATTGTGTTTTTCTTTCTTTATAGTGGCACCTCGAAGGACTACTTCAGCAAATGTAGCTATGTCCAGCCCGCTTATCTCAGTCAATTGTTTCTCAATGTTTCGACTAGAAATCTATGGGATTATGATATAGAACCATTGATCCAAAATATTGGCTAGAGGAAGTTCATTGAAAAGAAACCGAAAGTATATCCAGATATGGCATTAGATTTCTTGTATTCTTTTGAATGCTACTTTAAGAGAGATGCGGAGGACAGCACAGTTGGTTTTAAGTTTGGTAAGAAAGTATATTCCTTGACTTTCAGTCAGTTTTCTGAAATTTTAGGATTTATGCCAAATGCCCCAACTGAATTGGAAGATGCATCCCCTATGGAGAATTGGAAATGAATCAAGGATCCGAATTAGATGAGCCATGGGTAGGGAGACAATGCAAAGTCCATGCTTTATGGAATCATGCATTAAGAATCGTTCATCGGTTTTTAGCAAAGAGTATGTACAATAATTTGAAGAATGCAAGCACTATTAGTGTGTCTCAAGCAATGGTTCTCCAATGCATGATGGATGGCATAGCAATCAATGGAGCGGGCATTATAGCAACTCGGATTAAAGAATTGCAAAAAATGCTAGGACATATGGATACTATTTCCATTGGATGGGTAGCTACAGTGATGGCAATTGCAGTTGAACATTCGGGTTATGGAGATTCGCTTCCAGCAGAATTACCTTGCATTGATAACAAGATGCTTAAGCGGATGAAAATTTTGATTATTAAGCCTCGAGCTCATTGGGCAACCCGAGAAGAATACCTAAGAGAGAACAATATTCAGATTGAGGAGCAGTAAGAGGAGCCAAATGAGGAGTATATTGCCACAGCTATGCCTTCCCCCATCAATGAGCCTACAACACTGGAATGGGAAGCACCATTTAATCAATTAAGTAGCCGGTTGGAAATAGGAGAGTTGGCCATTTTATCCATCACTTTTGGCAGCGGTTTCCTCCACCACCACCTTTACTGGAATAGATCTTCATTTGCTGAGGACAAAAAAATTTTGAGGAGGGGGTAGCCTTATTTCAGGGAGTTTGTCTTCAACTTTTCTTTTCTTTTTCATGAATCAAACTTTGTTATTTTATGTTTTGTGTGTTGTTTTCTTTTCTTTTGTTTTGTTTATGTTTTGTTTTCTTTTCTTAAGTTTGTAAGATATATTAAAGACTTATGTAGTTCACCTTTTCATTTAGTTTGCATGAGAACTTAGTTTGCCCTAGTTACTTCAAAACTTTGAACAAATTGAGCTTGGATATGGAATATGCATGTTTTTAAGCCTTTGCTTAGCAAGAGAACATTTATGTTGTTTAATAAATCTTTGGATAGGTTAATCTTCAACTTGATAAATATTTGTTAGTTTTCAAATTCTTAAAAGCACTTAGACCAATTTTTGACTTAAAGAAAAATCAATACAATGAAGTAGTGAAGTAAGGAAATTTAGAGCACTAGAACCTTCCTCATCACCCTTCAAAGCATATGAACAACTCAAACAACTTAGAAAATGATATAGGCAACAATTTTCTTGATAAACTTTCTTAAAAGACTTGTGTCCTACCTTGATAAAATTATCCTTTGTTAAGCCATTTTGAGCCTATAGGGTATGCTTAATGCTTACCATTAATGTGTCCTTGTTGCACCTAATATTTCAACCATATAACCTAAAAAGCTTTTATCTCACCCTATGGAATTAGCCACTTTAGGATTAAATGGATGTATGAAAAGATTAAAGTTTTATTGGGTTTAGCAAGAAAATCTTATGAAAAGTCATTGAAAGTGAGAAATTTACCTTGTATTACTTTGAGGTTAGCTTGTGAATGCTAGTTTATTTCTTGGTTAAAAACATGTTTGAAGTTTGAAAAAAAAAACAAAAAAATGAGAAAAAGAAAAAAGAGAGCTAGCAAATAAAAAAAAAATATAAGTGTGGGGTAGTACAAGGAAAAATGAAAAAAATAATGACTTCTTGATAAAGGGCATAAAGAAAGTTTGGAATCAAGGCAAGGATGAGCAAAATATATATTGATTAAGTTATGGGATTTAGTGATCTATTTTTTTTAGAGTGGCTATTTCTTTTGATTATCTTTTATCCATTCTTTGGTAACTATTCCCTTAGCCCCATTACGACCCTTGAAAGACCTATGTGATTTTAAGCTTGTTTTGAGTTACTTAGCGGAGATGACCTTCGGGTTCCGGTGCTAAAGGAGAGGCCTATTGTGTTTTTAGAGTTTCAAGCGTGAAACCGATTTTATACTTATGCATTCATATATTCTATACTTCATTACCTAGTTGTGTTGATATTTTAATTGTTAAAATTGCTTAAAGAGATTTGGTCTTGCACACACTTAAGGAAACTAGCTTATATTCTCTTGTTTGAAATTGATCTATTTAGAGGTTAAATTAAGAGCTTTTGTTAAAAATGCTAAGCTTGGTTTTGAAATTGCATATCTTTGTTCAAGTTTGATGGTTTTGAAGGAGGGTTTGTTCTAAATTGCTTGAGGGCAAGCAAGGTTTAAGTGTGGGGTATTTGATAAGTGTGGATTATATATAGTTTTTGATATATTTTTAGTTGTATTATTTAGTTGTTTTGGTTTTATTTAGGTTAAATTCAAGTTAATTTGTTAATATTTATGTTTTTGAAGTTAATTCTATGTTTTGCTTGATTTTCAAGTTTAAATTGTTAATAAAGGGCTTAAATTGCAAAAAGGACAAAGTTTAGGGCCAGAAGTACAAATATGAAGAATTGTTGCGAGAAAATTGACATTCAGTCCAAAGCCTTCACACGTGACCACGTGAAAATACTGAAGAATTTCACCCATGGCCATGTGAAGGCTTGATACTTAGAGGACATGGCCACGTGAAGACATAAAACATGAAAAGCCATGGCCACTTGAAGGAATTCTGGAGGAAGACAAGGCAAACTCGTGACCACGTGGATTCCAAGTGAAAGACCACACATGGCCACGTGTGAAGAAAGGCCTAGAGAACACGTGACCACATGTTCAAATACACAATGAAGGGCGTGGCCACGTGATGCTATTCCCATTTCGCGAAGGATTTTGTCGCACCTCCTATTTTGGGTAGAAATTACTTCCTAATTCTAAGAGTTTGAGAAGGAATTTATGACTTCTTTGGCCTATAAATAGGAAGCTAAAACACAGAAGCGGGGGGTCGATTCTTAGAATTAAACTTTACTTTTCTTTAGTTATTTTACGTTGCTTTGTTTTTACTGTTTTGTTGAATACTTTGTTTTAATTTTAAGAATGGTTTGTGAGTAGTTTTCTTTAACTTTTGCTGAAGGATACTTGAATCCTTAACTTGTATTGTTATGACTTAAGTTGTTCTTCAATTCAAATACAAGTTGATTATTTCTTGGTTCTTAAATCTAGTCTTGTCTTTTCTCAATTTTAAGTTGATTATTAACTTGATTAAGCATTGATTAATTAATTGGTTTAAGTTGATTAATGACTTGCATGCTCTTAGGTTAATTTAGTTGGATTAATGCATGATTATAATCTGAATAAGCTATAATTATGTGTGGATTTGAGTAAGTTAAGATTAAGAAAAGTGTAACCAAGAATAGGTTGAAGTTAAATCTCTTAAGAAAGGCTATAATAGACATCTAGGAGACTTAATTCAGTTCCTTATGCTAAGTGTTAAGTTTATCTGAATAAGAAAATTTGATACTTGGAATGATAATCTTGAATAAAGTTATCTGGTTTTATTAAATTGAATTTTCCATAATCACTTGTATGTTTTCTTTTATTTAAGTCATAGCAATACTTGTTAAGGTGGATAGTCCTTTAGTGAAAGTTGTTTTTAATATTGATTTTCACCTCATTAAATTTACTTGCTTTCAATAGATCTTTTCTTTACTTTAGCTCTTTCAATTGTTTTAGTTTGGATTTAAATTATTGTTTTTAGTTTTAATTCTTCAATCATCATAAATTTGGGATTTCTCTTCTTTCTTTTACACACAAAAATTGGTTTTGAAATTGAAATAACATATTCAAGCACAAGTTTCCCTTGGGTTCCATATTTTGGGTCATAATCTTATTTCCATATATTTCTAGCCGATCTAGTACACTTGTTAGACATCGGTCAATTGGTAGCCTATCCATCTACTTCTTATGGTTTCAATGCTAGATTTACCTCATTTTCTTTGGAATGATATCCTACTCATCCTATACTCAGTCTAGAAGGACTAAGGGTTCAAATAATCACCTATTAGATTTTGGCACAGTTGTCGGGGAATGATTGATTTAAATCTTTATTAATTAAAATAAAGAAGTGGTATTTTTAGTAATATATTAGTTTTATAGTTACTCATTTTTTGTATATGAGTTTTTATTGTTTATTTTAATCTCTGTGCAGGGAACTTAGGAGAAAACAAGAAGAAGAACTTAGATTGAAACAAGAAGAAGAACAAAGGTCCAAATTGGAAAAGGATCAAAATATCCAAAATATGGCAGATCAAGAAAGGAGAACCCTTGGAGATTTTGTTGTGCCTAATATATTTGAAAGTTTTAGAGGTATAGTGGCACCAGCCATTGGCAACAATAACTTTGAGATCAAGCTTGCTATCATACAAATGGTTTAAAATAACCAGTTCGAAGGTTTGTAAGGGGAGGATCTTTATGCTCATATTCTTACATTTCTTAATGTGTGTGCTACTTTCACCATGAATAGAGTAACATTATGCTATAAGGCTTAGGTTATTCCTATTTTCTTTAAAAGATAAAGCACAGATTTGGCTTGCTAGTATTCCCAGTGAGTCAAGAACAACGTAGGACCAACTTAAACAAGCTTTTCTTGACAAATATTTTCCACCCCATAAAACAACAAAACTTAGAAATCAAATATCTACTTTTAAGCAATTGCCAAATGAAATTATTTATTCCTCTTGGGAAAGATTTAAGGAATTCCAAAGGCAATGTCCTCACCGTAGCTTGCCAGATTGGATGATTCCTCAAATCTTTTACAATGGCTTAATGAAAGAGAATAGGAATATTGTAAATGCTGCCTTAGGTGGAAAGTGGTTGGAGAAAATGATGGGTGTCGAAGCCACCAAAAATAAATTCCTAACTTATCCTAACAAATAAATTACAAATAGGGCAAGAAAGGGTCGGATCCACAGAGACTAGTATAGAAATAATTCTAAACAACTTGATTTCTTTAACCACAAAATTAAATGGAGGGGAGGTTTTGAATAATAAAAACAAAATAAAATAAATAAACTGAAACAAATCAATAAACAACCAGGAAATTAATAAGAGAGAATTCAATGGATGATAAATTCCAGTTAAAGATATTCGCAGCACAGGATTAATTCAACTGATCACTGATGAAGAAATAATTCTAAAAATCAAACAATGGGCCAGTTATAGTTATCGGTTTCGCGCTCTCGACCTAATCTTTTTGTATTAATGAATTAAACAAGTAACACTATAATTAATTCCTAGCCAATAAACAACCCTTAACAAGCTCAAGAATTTAATCTATTGACAGCATTAAAAAATAAAAAGACCCAACCTAAGCCAACCAATCTACGAGTGAGACCGGTTTAGACCAAATCATGTATCTACTCAATATAACAGCCCTTGTGAGGAAGCTACACTGATTGCTACTTGTTATTGAATTTACCAAATAATTACGGATTTGATATCTTCAATTAGCAGTATGTTATTTAATTAAATGAACAACGATGCCTCATTAAAAGTGAAATAAATAACAATTGAGATAAAGTTTCTCTAAGTTACAGTAAATAACATGAACACCATATGAAATTAAGAAAAAAAAGTAGGCACAACAATCTCACAGTAAAATAAAACCTGGCTTTGAATTAATCTTTAACTGAAAATAATAATTTAGCCACTCATGGCCATGAAATTCACAAAACAAAAATTAAAAACTAAGGAGTACTTCTTGTTACAGAATTGGAGTTATAAAAATTGCAGAAGAAAAAATATCCCTTAAACCAGAAGACCCTTCCCTTAAATTATCACCAAAAGAAAAGAAACCTAACCAAACGAGGAAATTTAAAATAAAATTCCTAAAGGAGTTCTAAATTCCTAAAATCACTATCTCTTTACTCCTAAAATAAAGTCTTAACATTCCTAAATATTAGCTAGGGTGTAAGTTGCGGTTAGGTTAACTTCGCTCAGAATCAACTTGAAAAATCGTAGTCTACTATCAACTTCCCTTGGGCAAGTCCCTAGGGCAACTTGGGCAAAGGTACTGGACAAGGCTCAGCTTCCTGCCTTGGGCAACTAGGCAATTTCCCTTGGGTAAGGGAACTTCTATAATTTTCAACTATCAGCTCTTTGCCCTAAATTAACCCCAAAAATTCCTTTATTCTCCAGATCATCAACAATTAGCCCCAAAATTACAACTTCCTCGAAATCTGCTCTTACAATCAGAAAAAATGAAAAGTACCTAAAATTGACTGAAAAGAACCCAAAATAATAAGAAAAATTCAATCAAATATATGTTCTTTTAGCAGTTTAACAAATTCCCCCACACTTATCCCATGCTTGTCCTCAAGCATTAGTCAAACAACACAATTAATTCCATCAGAAGCATTCCCATCCTCAACCAAAACACAATCCTAAAGGCTCCAACCATATTAAAATGCAAGGCAAATAAGAGAACGACATTCAAAATAATTTCCTACTAATTCAAATCATAGCATGGGTTCCTCAACAACCTTTTTAAATCAGAAACAACAAGGCTCAAAAATAGTTTAAACATGCAAGAGATTTTAAGTCTAAGTTTAAAATTAAATTAGTGCAGATAGAAGAATTGTCAAACTAGAATAGACATCATACACATAAATTTCAACAAGCAAGAGAATCAAACTACCAAAACTTCTAGTTTTGGGCATCCTTTTTACTTTTGATGCTTTTATTTTATTTGTTTATTTTTTTATAGGGAAGATTGGGATTTCTTACAAGGAATGTAGAGTTCCTTTTTATGTGAGGGCACCCAGTTTTGACCTGCATACACCCAGTTACTCAAACAACATAAATCCAAGCGGCTACTAGCTTTACTCATATCCAAATTTGTAATGGATAATAGAGTAAAAATTTTATTTGCTAATCTCCCCTTTTTTTTTGCAACTAGATTCCCAAACCATAAGCACACAAAGATTTATTTAATGTCTCAACTAGTTTTAACAAATATCTAAAATGCAAAGATTTCAAATTAAATTTCATGTAGAGATTTATTTCACCTATTTAAATCAAGCCTTGAATTTTTTTAATTCAAAAGGGTATTGAGGCAACCATGAAATGCCTAAAAAAGAGTAAATTATCAAGAAATTGACTCATTTTTGGCTAACATCCAATAGGTTAAAACTATATGGTCAAGGAATTGATCTAAGATAAAAAATTTCTTCTAGAAAAGAGAGTGTAATTCAACAGATGCTAAGAACAATGAACCAGAAAACAAATCATTTAAATCCATGGGACAAGTGCTAACTCATCACCTAACTACAAAATATGCACAGTTATGCTTTAACAAAACAAAAATTTTCCATCAAATTTAGTGCAGTAAATTCCTAAAATAACCAAAAAAACCAACTACCCAAACTATTCACACAACCTAAGAAGCCAAAAGTATGTCTTAAGAAAGCAACACAGCATCACAAAAACACAGCACTTCTATCTCAACCCCTCCCCTACACTTTCTCTTCGCATTGTCCTCAATGCGAAATTAGCACACAACGTGGGGCAAAGGGCATCAAAATAAAAAATCAAAAAGAGAACTAATACTGCCTTGATGGAGGAGGAGGAGTCTAGTAGATCAATGCTGCAAAGGAGGAGGTAGGGCAAACCCCGCATGCTTAAAGTAGGCCAGAAGATGCGCCTGCAATTGATGGACAACAGTTTCAATACACTCTAAGCTGGTTTCAATAGCAATGGTGGGTGTGGTGGTATTGGGAACTGTTAGTGTAAGCCCTAGCCCCAATGCATTGTAACGAAACACTTGAAATTAATAAAATGAGGCATTAGTTTTATCTTTTGTATTCCTGTGCATATCAATTGATAAAACTATCCAAGAATGTCGTTTCGATTTAAGTTATCATGTGTGAGGCACATGGTTGTAAGACCTTGAAACAAATGAGACTTCATTCTAAATATCCCTAGTCAGTCATTGTTATGGGAATAACAATGAATTAAGACTAGTATGCTCTCTCTGATATTATGAGTTCTGTCTTACGGATCATTAGGACAAGAGTGTCAATAAGAGATCATAGATACATGTTAAAGAACATGGTATCTGGATACGATCCGCTCATGAGAACACTACATGGTATAAGTCATAAGTGTTTCTCATATGAAAGTTTTGTATCGGAGTTCTTAGACCTGAAATCTCTATGAAACTCTTTATGAATTACTGTGTACTTTGACATACACCTAACATGCTCGTAACAGAGTGACAAGTACGGGTATGATTGGGTATGCATTAATTCATGTTAGAGAGCATGAGAGAAGTGAAGGGATTACCCCTCTCAATAAGAGAGAAAATATCATCGGCCACTTGATCAGTGAACTGAGAAGTGTATGGCCATACCGAGATGAAATAATGAGTAATCATTATTTATCTGAGAGTTCAATGTCACTGGAATATCAAGAAAGGAATTAATATATATAAGGATGACTAGTTCCATGCCTTATATTAATTCTGATATTTATGGGTAAGGGACTATACAAAATTGCATTAGGTCACTAAATGCCATATGCATTTTCATTTAATTTGGAATGCTATAATATCTTGCTAGAGAATATATATAGCCTTTGAATTAATTTATTAATTCATTACCAACATTAAATGGACCTATAGGATCGCACACAAAGCATTGGGCTTAAAATATTTAAATTGTGTATTGAAAATTAATTTGAACTTTTATTTAAAGTCAAATTAATGCATAAAATGGGTAAACAGATTTTCTGTAAAAACAGTTTTTTTGCCTAAAATAGCTAGCTGTTTTAGGCAAAACTGTCAAGCAAATCTGTTAAGCCACGAAACAGGCAAATCTGTGAAACGAGTTTTTTGCTGTTTTAGGCAAATATGTTGGTCACGAGAGAAAGTTGTTGGCATGTGCTAGGTTTAATTTCAATTGATTAATTATCTATGTATAATTAAGTTAATTGAGTATTAAATCCTAATTTGTATTTAATCAAAATATAATACTTGAGAGGGAATTAAAGTAGCCAAAATTCAAAATAAAATACTAGTTGAATTCGGCAACTTATTTTACCTTAAATAAGTAAGTTTGTTTTGATTAAATGACTAATGCCATTTGAATTTAAATTCTAATGGAATTTAAATTAGGATATATCTCTTAATTAGGAAGTGATGGAGGCTGAAATTAACACTTAATTTTCGGCACTCACACTTGACCTAAATTGAGTGATATATATTAATGAATTAAATGAATAAAAGGTATGCCATTTTGCTATTTTTCTCTCTTGGCCGAAATACTCACGGGGAAAGAAATCTTTCTTGTTCTCTTGTGTTCTCGGGCTGAAACAGTAACCTAAAGGAAGAACAAGATCAAATCTTGTGGCTTCAAATCATTCCCATTGCCGAATACACAATCATAGAGCTAGCACTCTTGATTTTAAGCCATCTTTGCAAGTGTGTGTGTGAGAATAGAGGGAGTGGCGTAAAGGCTGTTCCTTGGCATTGGTGGTGAAGATCTAAGGTGGACATATCCTTCTTGGTTGCTGATCATCATCAAAATCAAGTTTTAAAGACATCTAAAGTTGTAAGTTTAAAACCCTAAAATTGCATGTTTCGATTCTAGCTTTGGATATGTATGGTATGTATGATAAAAAAAATTTTGTTTTCCGCTGTGCCATCATGATTTTCATACCATGTCATATTCCATCAGTGGTATCAGAGCCTAAACATGCTTATTTTAGTGCTTTAGATGCATGAAAAAATTAATTAAAAATCGTCATTATGAAAACATGCAAATCTGAATTTTTCTATTTTTAGTTTTTTGCATTGTTTTGGTGTAAAAACGATTTTAATTGATTAGATAGGTATTATAATTAATATGACATGTTAATATACTGTCCTAAGATGTTATTAGGGCTGGTAATGGTCGGATTTAATTATTTATACCTGATGGTACATGTTAATTATGAAACTAGGTGCTTGTTGGCATGTAAATTGCTATTTTAACAACTAGTTTTCAAAATTAAATGTAAAAACGTTTTTAGGATGTTTGTAAGTTATTTTTAAAGATTAATTATCAGGTCTGGACATATTTTAAATTTGGTTTTAATTCTGGTCCATGACAATTTAATTGATTAATTTTAAAATTACTTAAAACTATGTCTAGTTTGTGTTTGTTACATGTTTAATCAAGATTGTTTGTTTTGTTTTGATTAAAATGGTAAAAACACATTTAGATCAGATTGGTACAGAATATTAAATCAATGTTTATGGACTTATTTATATTAATTAAATGACTCATAAAATTTATTTAAATGTTTTTGCATTTTATGGCATTACATAAGCATTAAACAACTAGTTTTTGTTGTTTGTTTGTTTTTGCATGAATGCCGTGTACTATATATGTGTTCTTCATGATTTTATTTTTAATTCATGTTAGCACATATTATATGCATTTTTAATGTTTATGGGCTGTATGACATAAAATTAAAAATGGCATAATTGGAAATTATACTAGAGTTGATTTATAGCACAAATCTAACTAGTTAGTATTTTGGGCTTTTAAGAGAACTTATTCAATAAGAGGATTTAGTCCATTTGGGCTTTGGCCCAGGCCCATCATGGGGTCTTCTCTTAAAGGTTCAAGTACACAATTTCCATTAATGGGCTTGGCTAAATTAATTAAAATTGGACTTTGTTTTATCCATGAATGCTATGTATATTTATTTGCTAATTTGGTGTGATGAATGGATATGCATGGTGCATTCATGGGCCCTGGGTTTTGTAATTAAATATGGCCTGCGAGCCATTATATTTTATTGTAAAAGTTTTTCATTTATTTCTTAGAATAGAATATATTTGAAGACTTTGTAAATCAAGACGAAGCCCACCGGAGTGGAGAAGCCGAACTCAAAGATTCTTATGTAATAGTATAGAATCTTAGTTGTAGGTTTTTGGGCCCATGTTTGTCACGCTTTACTTTATGCAATTATATATATATGCATGCTATGTATGGATGACAAAGCGTATGCCATGTAAGCCATAATAAAATGAATCCCTAAAATAGTAAGTCACAAAGTTGCCTTCCTAATTCGAAACATGTCAAGGCATCGATCATCGATCACGTAGACTAGGAGTCCTAGATGCGCCCGATTATCTTTGTGAGGCATGGGTTGTGAATGTAGGTTGGACTTAACATGGAAAGGGATGCCCGGACCTAGGCAACTAATAAATGGGTTGTGCTATAACATCTTAAGATGTTAGCCCATTTGATCCAAGAGTCATGTACGAGACATGATTGGAGTTTTTCTACCTAAGTAACTTAACTTGTTAGGTGTACAAGCTCAGCTTGACTAATAAGTTGTTGTGAAAAGTGGATCTTGGCCCACATTAAATCACTAACGCGAATTATTTAAAGGGATATTAATTTGGTTTGTGGGATCATAAATAAGACCTCATTTAATCTTGCTAAATTTTATTGTAGATTGAAAATGGCATCTTCAAACAACAATTTTTCATTGCGATCGGTCCTTGAAAAGGACAAATTGAATGGCACCAATTTCATAGACTGGTCTTGAAACTTAAGAATAGTTCTTAAGCAAGAGAAGAAGTCGTATGTTTTGGATGCACCCTTGCCTGATGAACCAGGAAGGAACGCCTCTGTGGTTCAAAAGGAAACTTTTGAGACCAAAAAGAGCAACTCTAATGATGTGACCTGTCTGATGCTAGCCACTATGGTGCCTGAATTGCAAAAGCAATTTATGGACCAAGAGGCCTATGCGATCATGGTGCACCTTAAGGAGATTTTCCAAGAGCAAGCTCGTCACGAGAGGTTCGTGACAACAAAGGCTTTAATTTCTTGCAAGATGGCTGAGGGTACTCCTGTTAGTACCCATGTACTCAAGATGAAAGGGTATCTTGATACTCTTGAGAAGCTTGAGGTACTAGTGCCAAAGGAATTGGCCACTGACTTGATCTTAGGATCATTACCTGCTGCTTATGATCCATTTGTGATGAATTATAACATGCATGCAATGAACAAGTCAGTCACTGAGCTTCATGGGATGCTTAAGAATGCTCAAGAAAACATTCGAAAGACCAATCCCGTACTAATGGTTCAAAAGGGAATTAAGAAGGGACCTGCTAAAGGAAAGGGAAAGGGAAAGGGAAAACCCAAGTCAGTTGGGAGTGCACCTCAGGCCCAATCCAAGCCCAAGGCGTCAAAACTCAAAGAGAGTGAGAGCACTTGCTTCCATTGCAACAAGATAGGGCATTGGAGGAAGAATTGCGCTCTCTTTAAGGAAGAACAAAAGAAGAATGGAGCCAAGGCGTCCAGTTCTGGTATTTATGTTGTTGAAATTAACCTTTCTATTTCTACCACTTGGGTATTGGATACCGGTTGTGGTTCTCACATTTGTTCAAATGTGCAGGGGTTAAGAAATAGGCAGTTACTTGGGAAGAATGAAGTGGACCTCCGTGTGGGGAATGGAGCACGAGTTGCTTCCATGGAGATAGGCAACTATCACCTCACTTTACCTTCCGAACTTTGTATTGTTTTGAATAAATGTTATTATGTGCCTTCTATGAGCAGAAACATTATTTCAGTTTCATGTTTGGATAATGATGAATTTGAATTTGTTATTAAAAATGACAATGCTCATATTCGTCGCCAAGGCATTTCTTATGGCAATGCCATGTTGCAAAATGGCCTTTATATCCTTGATTTACGAAACAAAGAGTCCATATACAACATTAATACAAAGAGGGTTAAATCAAACGAATTCAACCCTACTTACTTCTGGCATTGTCGCTTAGGACATGCAAACGAAAAACGCATTTCAAGACTCCACAAAACTGGAGTGCTTGGGTCATTCGACTTAGAGTCTTATGATACATGCGAGCCATGTTTGCATGGAAAAATGACAAAGAGTCCTTTTAATAAAAAAGGCGAGAGGACTAATGGCTTATTGGAACTAATACATACCGATGTATGTGGACCTTTAAGTACACATGCTAGAGGTGGTTTTAGCTACTTCGTGACATTCACAGATGACTTCAGTAGATATGGCTATGTCTATCTAATGAAGTACAAGTCTGAAACTTTTGAGAAATTCAAAGAGTTTAAGAATGAAGTAGAAAACCAACTTGGCAAAAGTATAAAAGCCATTCGATCAGATCGAGGTGGCAAATACTTAAGCCAAGAGTTTGACAGTCATCTAAAGGAGTGTGGTATTATTTCACAGCTCACTCCTCCTTGAACACCTCAATGGAATGGTGTGTCCGAAAGGAGAAATCGAACTCTGTTGGACATGGTTCGATCTATGATGAGTCAAGCTAATCTTCCTATCTCTTTTTGGGGTTATGCATTAGAAACTGCTGCGTTTCTATTGAACCGTACTCCAACTAAAGCAGTTGAGAAGACACCATACGAGGTATGGACTGGGAAAGAACCCAATATGTCTTTTCTCAGGATTTGGGGCTGTGAAGCACATGTTAAGAAATTAACATCCGAAAAACTAGAGTCCAAATCCACTGTCTGCTTGTTTGTGGGTTATCCTAAAGAAACAAAGGGATACTACTTTTACTCACAAGCCGAGAACAAAGTATTTGTTGCTCGCAAGGCTGTTTTCTTGGAAAAGGAGTTCCTTCTCAAGAAAGACAGTGGGAGTAAAGTAGAACTTGGAGAAATTCAAGCACCACAAACTCCTATAGAGGATGGTTTGGAAATGGGATCAAGTTCACAACCAGTTGTGGAACAAGAACCCATTACACAAGAACCTAGAAGGTCCGGTAGGGTACGTCAGGAGATTGAGAGATATGGATTTCTAATCACTGACAGTGACACTATTGAGTTAGTAGATTGTGAGGATCCTACTACCTACCAAGAAGCTATTGAGAGCCCAGACTCAAAAAATTGGCTTGAAGCCATGAAATCCGAGATGCAATCAATGTACGATAACCAGGTTTGGACCTTGGTTGATCCACCGGAAGGTGCTAAGGTAATTGAATGCAAGTGGCTATTCAAACTCAAAGCTGATAAGACCTACAAAGGTAGACTAGTAGCAAAAGGTTTTCGACAAACTCATGGTGTAGACTATGACGAGACCTTTTCGCCTGTAGTCATGCTCAAATCCATTAGGATCTTGCTTGCCATAGCTGTATATCATGATTATGAGATATGGCAAATGGATGTCAAAACTGCTTTCCTTAACGGAAATTTACTTGAGGATGTGTATATGACACAGCCTGAAGGTTTTGTCAATCCCAAGCATCCTAAGAAGGTTTGCAAGCTTCAAAAATCCATTTATGGATTAAAGCAAGCATTCCGAAGTTGGAATCTTCGTTTTGATGAGGCAGTCAAAAGAATTTGACTTCATCAAGAATGAAGATGAGCCTTGTGTGTACAAGAAGGTTAGTGGGAGCATAGTAGTATTTCTAGTCCTATATGTGACGACATCCTTCTCATTGGGAATGACATTCCAACATTGCAAAAGGTTAAGCAATGGTTGGGAAAATGTTTCTCAATGAAAGACTTAGGTGAAGCCGAGACAATACTTGGTATTCGAATCTATAGAGATAGATCGAATCGGCTTTTGGGACTAAGTCAAGAAAAGTACATAGACAAAGTACTAAAGCATTTTAGTATGGGAGACTCAAAGAAAGGGTACATACCTTTGGCTTTTGGAGTTCTTTTGACTAAAGAACAGTGCCCTAAAACCAAAGAGGAAAGGGACAACATGAGTAGAATCCCATATGCATCTGCTATTGGATCTATCATGTACGCTATGTTATGTACTAGATTGGATGTTGCTCATGCACTGAGTATAACCAGTATGTTTCAGCAAGACCCTGGTGAGAAGCACTGGTCTGCTGTAAAAGGGATTCTGAAGTACCTGCGAAGGACTAAGGATCACTTTTTGGTGTATGGTGGTCAAGAAGAGCTTGTCATACAAGGTTATGCCGATGCTGCTTTTCAGACCAGCACTCAGGATTCTAGATCGCAATCTGGGTTTGTTTTTGTTTTGAATGGTGGTGCTGTCAGCTGGAGAAGCTCAAAGCAAGAAACCGTTGCCTTCTCAACTACAGAATCTGAGTATATTGCAGCAAGTGAGGCTGCAAAAGAGGCTGTTTGGATTAAAAATTTCATTACTGGATTAGGAGTGGTCCCAAGCATCCTAGATCCATTAGAAATTTTCTGTAACAACAACGGGGCCATAGCACAGGCCAAGGAGCCCCGGTCACACCAGAAATCCAAACACATACTCAAGAGGTACCACTTGATCAGAGAAATCATCGATCGTGGGGACGCCAAGGTTAGCAAGATAGCAAGTGAAGATAATGTAGCAGATCCTTTGACGAAACAGTTACGTCCAAATCTGCACGAAGCTCATTTGAGAGCGTTCGGTCTTAGGGCTATGCCCAATTGGGACTAGTGCTAGTGGGAGATTGTTAGTGTAAGCCCTAGCCCCAATGCATTGTAACGAAACACTTGAAATTAATAAAATGAGGCATTAGTTTTATCTTTTGTATTCCTGTGCATATCAATTGATAAAACTATCCAAGAATGTCGTTTCGGTTTAAGTTATCATGTGTGAGGCACATGGTTGTAAGACCTTGAAACAAATGAGACTTCATTCTAAATATCCCTAGTCAGTCATTGTTATGGAAATAACAATGAATTAAGACTAGTATGCTCTCTCTGATATTATGAGTTCTATCTTACGGATCATTAGGATAAGAGTGTCAATCAGAGATCATAGATACATGTTAAAGAACATGGTATCTGGATACGATCCGCTCATAAGAACACTACATGGTACAAGTTATAAGTGTTTCTCATATGCAAGTTTTGTATCGGAATTCTTAGACCTAAAATCTCTATGAAACTCTTTATGAATTACTGTGTACTTTGACATACACCTAACGTGCTCGTAACAGAGTGACAAGTACGGGTATGATTGGGTATGCATTAATTCATGTTAGAGAGCATGAGAGAAGTGAAGGGATTACCCCTCTCAATAAGAGAGAAAATATCATCGGCCACTTGATCAGTGAACTGAGAAGTGTATGGCCATACCGAGATGAAATAATAAGTAATCATTATTTATCTGAGAGTTCAGTGTCACTGGAATATCAAGAAAGGAATTAATATATATAAGGATGACTAGTTCCATGCCTTATATTAATTCTGATATTTATGGGTAACGGACTATACAAAATTGCATTAGGTCACTAAATGCCATATGCATTTTCATTTAATTTGGAATGCTATAATATCTTGCTAGAGAATATATATAGCCTTTGAATTAATTTATTAATTTATTGCCAACATTAAATGGACCTATAGGATCGCACACAAAGCATTGGGCTTAAAATATTTAAATTGTGTATTGAGAATTAATTTGAACTTTTATTTAAAGTTAAATTAATGCATAAAATGGGTAAACAGATTTTTGCCTAAAACAGCTAGCTGTTTTAGGCAAATATGTAAAAACAGTTTTTTTGCCTAAAACAGCTAGCTGTTTTAGGCAAAACTGTCAAGGTGTGATTTTGCCTAAAATAGCTAGCTGTTTTAGGCAAATCTGTTAAGCCACGATTTTGCCTAAAATAGCTAGCTGTTTTACGCAAATATGTTGGTCACGAGAGAAATTTATTGGCATGTGCTAGGTTTAATTTCAATTGATTAATTATCTATGTATAATTAAGTTAATTGAGTATTAAATCCTAATTTGTATTTAATCAAAATATAATACTTGAGAGGGAATTAAAGTAGCCAAAATTCAAACTAAAATACTAGTTGAATTCGGCAACTTATTTTACCTTAAATAAGTAAGTTTGTTTTGATTAAATGACTAATGCCATTTGAATTTAAATTCTAATGGAATTTAAATTAGGATATATCTCTTAATTAGGAAGTGATGGAGGCTAAAATTAACACTTAATTTTCGGCACTCACACTTGACCTAAATTGAGTGATATATATTAATGAATTAAATGAATAAAAGGTATGCCATTTTGCTATTTTTCTCTCTTGGCCGAAATACTCAAGGGGAAAGAAATCTTTCTTGTTCTCTTATGTTCTCGGGCTAAAACAGTAACCTAAAGGAAGAACAAGATCAAATCTTGTGGCTTCAAATCATTCCCATTGCCGAATACACAATTATAGAGCTAGCACTCTTGATTTTAAGCCATCTTTGCAAGTGTGTGTGTGAGAATAGAGGGAGTGGCGTAAAGGCTGTTCCTTGGCATTGGTGGTGAAGATCTAAGGTGGAAATATCCTTCTTGGTTGCTGATCATCATCAAAATCAAGTTTTAAAGGCATCTAAAGTTGTAAGTTTAAAACCCTAAAATTGCATGTTTCGATTCTAGCTTTGGATATGTATGGTATGTATGATAAAAAAAATTTTGTTTTCCGCTGTGCCATCATGATTTTCATACCATGTCATATTCCATCAGGAACAAGGGCAACATCTTGTGATGATGTTTTGGGGGCTTTCTTCTTGGAACCCTTTTTGAAAATTCTATCTTTAGCCAAAGCACCTGCATCCATAAAAAGAAATTGCTCCTTTCTCGCCACATTGAAATAAGTGTAATTTATCCAAAAATATTAAATCCGGTAGTGGCATTGAACAAGCAAAACGTATTGTTGTATTACTTACATCCAACAAACCAACCTTAATAGCCAAACACGTGACAAAAGACCCTAAATAAAGCTTTTTAGGTTTCAAACAAAGTTTATCCAATTTAACTGCAAGCTAATAGCCCAAATTAACCCTTTTTTCATGAACTATGCTCCACAAAAAGAATAATTCAGCTTTAATGACAACAGTGCTATCATCATTTCGTGTAGAGTAATTAATGGCTAAGTAACGATGGATGATTTGTAAAGCAGCACTTTGTTTATAAAATGCCTTAGATTTTCCAGGAAGAAACTCAACATTAGGCTTACTAGTTAATTCTCTATATACTGCTAAGGCATCAAAATCTACAGGATAATCACAAATCATATCCAAATAATAATTTGTTTTAGACTTATCTTTAGTGATAAAAACCAAAGCAATGTTAAGTGTAGTGATGGAAAAATATTTAAAAGTGCCAAGCAGTCTATAAGTCAAAGTAAATGGATAAGCTAAATTAAAATTTGGTCCCTGATAGTCAAACTTAAAAGTGCTAAAAAATTCTTTTACTACGGCATCATACACAGGAAAGTTAATCGTGAAAAACAACGCCAACCAATGCCATCAATTAATTCCAACACGTCATCATATAGTCCCAAAGCACGCAAAACAGAATCATCAAAAGATCTACCAAGTACAATATCTAAAGTGTCAAGAGAATAGTACCTTGTCGTGTGCTCTTCTCTATCAAATTCAAGATTTCCACCTAATTCATGTGCCACTGGAGGAAATCGACTCTTATCGATCACAAGTCATGGTAATTTTTTAGGTTTCTTGTTAGGAATTGGTGTATTTTCTTGCTCGAGCTCATCATCTGAAGTGCTTTCATCAACTAACCCAGCCTTCACTTTCCTAGATATATAAGTTAGAGGGTTTTTACCTTTGTTTGGTGCATGAGATGTAGCAAAATCGCTAAATCTGGTCCGACGACGAGTTTGGTAAGTAGAGATGGTCGGATCCATGGCCACAAAGAAAGGAAATGGAACTATAAAGTATGGTGGCACGTGAGAAGCATCGGTGGAGATCGATGATGGTGAGGAGGTGGGCTGGGCGTGTGGTGCTTGCGGTATGCTTGGGCTTCACGCCTGGGTGCACGGCGGCTGCTGCACACCTAAAAAGTTATTGTTGCATGCCTGGACTCACCTGGGTTTACAACAGCAGCTGTTGTTGCTGCACGCCTGGGCTCACCTGGGCCTACGGCGGCTACTACACACCTGGTCTCTCCTAGGTGTGCGGTGGCTACTGTTGTTGCTCGCTCTGGCATGCAGCGGTTGCTGTGCTGTGGCGTTGTTCACTGTGTGTCGTGGCTTCGCATGCGGTGGGGCGGTGGTTTTTCGACGGGTTATGGGTGGTGGCTACTGAATTTTTTGCAAGTGATGAAAAAGAAATGTTAGGGTTTGGTTGTGGGGAAGATGATCAACAGTGAAAGTAAATGTTATTTTACTTGGGTTAAATTTAAAACAAATTAAATTGGATAAAATTGTGATGAGTTAAAATTGTTGAAAACCAACGAAAATAAATCCCATCAACATAGTAAAAAACCTAAACAATTTTGTTTTAAAGCCACAAAAAAAAAATCAAACCCAATAAATTTAAATAATAGGCTTCCACCATTAAAAGTCCAATTGAAGCTTTGAAAAAAAATTCTAGCAAACCAAACCTTTAAAAGATATGCCCAGAAAATTTTAAACCCTTATGAACAATTTAATTTTTTAATTTTTTAATTTTTTAATTTTCACAAAAAGCCAATTAGCTTCTCACTTCACCTGTAAAAAAAATTTAAAGACTAATAAAATAATTAAAAAGCATAGAACTAACTAAAAAAACAAAAAAATACTGAAATTCAAATCTAAATAGTAACAGTTCAGCCTTGGGCAAGGTTGAATATTGGGTTGCCTCCCATTAGCGCCTTTCTTTAAAGTCTTTAGCCAGACAAGCCTGGAATTAATTCTCCACTCCAAACATGGCTAGTTGAGGCTCCTTATTGCCTTGAGCTAAAAATCCTTCATAGAATGGTTTTAGGCAATGTCTATTAACTTTAAAATTTTTGCCATTTTCCAAACTTTGAATTTCAACTACATTGTGAGCAAAAACATTAGTAACAACAAAAGGTTCTATCCATCTGGACCTTAATTTCCCTGGGAATAATTTCAAACGTGAATGGAATAATAAAACTTTATGTCCTATTTTGAAATTCTTTCCTAGAAATCATTTTATCATGGAACGTTTTTGTTTTCTCTTTATAAATTCGCAAGCTCTCATATGCCTCATTTCTTAACTCTACTAGCTCCTGCAACTCTAATTTGCGATTTTCACCTGCTGCTTTTAAAGCCATGTTGTAACGTTTTATGGCCCAAAATGCTTTATGCTCCAACTCCACTGGTAAATGATATGGTTTACCATACACCAGTCGATATGATGACATGCCGATAGACATCTTATAGGCATTCCTGTAGGCCTAAAGAGCATCTTCCAACTTCAAACTCCAGTCCTTTCTAGTTGGATTTATTATATTTTCCAATATAGACTTCACCTCTCTGTTTTAAATTTTAGCTTGTCCACTTGTCTGGGGATGGTAAGCAGTTGACAAAACATGCGTAACTCTATATTTCTTTAGCAATGCATCTATGATTTTGTTACAAAAATGCGTCCCTCTGTCACTCATGAGTACTCTTGGAGTACCAAACCTACAAAATATATTATTTTTGACAAAATTCACAACAGTTTTGGCATCATCAGTCCTTGTGGCTTTAGCTTTAACCATTTAAAAACATAATCTATTGCAAGTAAAATGTAAGTATTTCTAAAAGAAGAAGGGAAATGACCCATGAAATCAATACCTCACACATCAAATATTTCACAAACTAATATAGATAAGAGTGGTATTTGGTCTCTGTGTCCTAAGTTACCTATTTTTTGACACTTGTCAGAAGACTTACAGTATAAATATATATCTCTAAATAAATTAGGCCAAGACAAACCGTATTCTAAAACATTTTGAGCTATTCTCTTCGGACCAAAATGAGCCCTACATGCCTCAAAATGACAAAATTTCAATATGGACTTCACTTTATCGTTAGGAGCACATCATCAAATAATTTGATCAGAGCAGTATTTCCATAAATATGGTTCATCCCAAGTATAGTATTTGGCATCTCTCTTCAATTTGTCCTTCTCAAATCTAGAAAACTCTGCAGGGATAACACCTGTAACCAAGAAATTCATAATGTCATCATACCAGAGGCTGATAGTGTTGACTGCAAATAAGTGTTCATTTGGAAAATCATCATTTATAGGCAATACTTCCTCATTTAATAGCAATATACTGAGATGATCAGCTACTAAATTTTCAGACCCCTTTTTGTCTTTAATTTCAAGATCAAACTCTTGTAGTAAAAGGATCCAACAAATTAGACGGGGTTTGGCTTCTTTCTTCTTTAATAAATACCTTAGTGCTACATGATCAGAGAAAACAACTACTTTAGTACCCAATAAATATTGTCTAAATTTTTCTAAAGCAAAAATAATAGCTAAAAGTTCTTTTTTAATTGTGGAGTAGTTATTTTGGGCACTGTCCAGTGTTCTTGAAGCATAATAAATCACATGTGAATTTTTGTCAATTCTTTGACCAAGAATAACTCCTATGGCATGGTTACTTGCATCACACATTATCTCAAAAGGGAAATTCCAGTTAGGGGGCTAGATTATAGGTGCAAAAATCAGCTTATCCTTATGTTCATCAAATGCATCCTTGCATGCTTGATCAAATTCAAATGCCACATCCTTTTGTAACAATTTACACAGAGTTAGGTGATTTTGGAGAAGTCTTTTATAAAGCACCTGTAAAATCCTGCATGCCCACGAAAAGAACGAACTTTCCTCACACTTGCAGGGTAAGGAAGAGATTGAATAACATTTATTTTAGCCTTATCTACCTCTATTCCTTTTGAAACACTATATGACCCAAAATCAATCCTTGATTTACCACGAAATGGCATTTTTCATAACTAAGAACCAGGTTAGACTCTAAACATCTCTTCAAAACCTTGATTAAATTAGATAGACATTCATTGAATGAGTTACAATAAATTGTAAAATCATCCATAAATACCTCTATTATTTTCTCAACATAGTCTGAAAAGATGCTTACCATATAGTATTGGAAAGTTGCTGGAGCATTGCAAAGTCCAAATGGCATCCTTCGGTAAGCAAATGTGCCAAAAGGATAGGTAAAAGTTATCTTTTCTTGGTCCTTCGGTGCCATCGATATTTGATAAAAACCTATGTAACCATCAAGGCAACAATAATAAGATTTTCCAGCAAGTCTTTCTAACATTTGATCAATAAAAGGAAGCAAAAAATTATCTTTTCTAGTAGAGGCATTCAACTTCCTGTAATCTATACAAACCCTCCACCCATTTTGGACTCGGGTAGGTACCATCTTGCCATTTTCATTCTCTACAACTGTGATTCCCATCTTTTTGGGTACGACTTGGACTGGACTCACCCAATTGCTGTCCAAAATAAGGTATATAACTCCTGCATCCAGTATCTTTTGGATTTCCTTTTTCACAACTTCTATCATCGGTGGGTTTAAACGTCGTTGTGCTTGTCTACTGGGCTTGATATCTTCTTCCAAATGAATCTTGTGCATGCAAGTTGAGGGACTTATACCTTTGATATCAGCAATGGTCTATCCAATTGCCTGCTTATGCTCTTTCAAAGCTTGAATCAATAACTTTTCTTCCTTAGAAGTCAGCTTATTGGAAATAATCACTGGAAGTATTTTCTCTTCACCCAAGTAAGCATATTTCAAATGTTCGGGCAATACCTTGAGCTCCAGTTTCGGTGCCTTCAAAACAAATGGTAAAAGCTTTTTGTCAGTGCTAGTTAATTTTATAGGGTTAGATGCATTTACCACTGGCTTTAAAGCTTTCAACTCCAATACTATTTCTTCCAGCTCTTCTTCAATATGCAGCTCCTCATCTACTACATCAAAGCTATCCCTGTGAACACTTTTATTTAAAGCAACTTGCAACTTATCAGTTCCATTCATTTCAAACACTTTTTGAGTCAAGGGTTCAATAACATTAATTCCACAAAAAAAGACATGCACATGGATATTTCATAGCATCATACACATTGAATTGCATAATTTCACCATCAAATTCCATAGTAAGAGTACCTTCGTAAACATTAATTTTAGTCCAAAATGTTTGAAGGAATGGCCTACCTAATAGAATATCATATGACTCCCATGAATTTCTATCATCTTTCATATCAATCATATAAAAATCAATAGGAAAAATCAGACCATTAACCTGAACTAACACGTCTTCTAGCAATCCCTCAGGATAAATAATAGACCTATTTACTAATTGAATGACTATTCTTGTTTCTTCTAAAGGTTCAACATTTAAAGAGGAATAAATAGACTTAGGCATGACATTTATAGACGCACCTAAATCACACATGGCTCTTTTAACACTTAAATTACCAATTTTACAAGAAATAGCAAACATACCTTTATCCTTGCATTTTTGAGGCATTTTTCTGTGAATAACAGCATAAACACTTTCATTGATAGTAAGTTTCTCATAACCAACCTATTTTTTCTTCTTAGTACAAAGTTACTTGAGAAATTTTGCATATTTTGGTATCTATTTTATAGCATCAATTAAGGGAATGTTTTCCTCAATAAAAAGTAGGCAAAACAATCTCACAGTAAAATAAACCCTGGCTTTGAATTAATATTTAACTAAAAAAAATAATTTATCCACTCATGGCCATGAAATTTAGAAAATAAAAACTAAGGAATACTTCCTATTACTGAATTTGAGCTACAAAAATTGGATAACGAAAAAGATCCCCTAAACCTAAAGACCCTTCCCTTAAATAATCACCAAAACAGGAAAAGAAAAGAAACCTAACTAAACTAGGAAATTTAAAATAAAATCCCTTAAATAATCAACAAAACAGGAAAAGAAAAGAAACCTAACCAAACTAGGAAATTTAAAATAAAATTTCTAAAAGAGTTCTAAATTCCTAAATCACTGCCTCTTTACTCCTAAAATAAAGTCTTAACATTCCTAAATATCAGATGGGGTTTAAGTGGCGGCTAAGTTAACTTCGCTCAGAATCAACTTGAAAAATCGTAGTCCACTATCAACTTCCCTTGGGCAACTTGGGCAAGGGAACTGGACAAGGCTCAGCTTCCTGCCTTGAGCAACTGAGCAATTTCCTTTAGGCAAGGCAACTTCCAAATTTTTCAACTATCATCTCTTTGCTCCAAATTAATCCCAAAAATTCCTTGCTTCTCCAAATCATCAACAATTAGCACTAAAATTACAACTTCCTCGAAACTCGCTCTTACAATTAGAAAAATAAACAAACCAATGAAAAGTACCTAAAACTAACTTAAAAGAACGCAAAATAAAAAGTAAAATTCAATCAAATATATGTTCTTTTAGCATCTTAACAGAAAATAGCCAAGGAAGCGAAAACTTTATTAGAAGAATTGGCTTTACAAGGTTATATGGGAGAAGAATCAACAATGGCTAGAGCCAAATGACTTTTAGAGCTAAATTCCATCAACATATTGACAGCAAAGGTTAAAGTATTGACGAAATTGGTAAGCAATTCTCATTCTCGTATTGAAAATGTGAGTCAAGTATGTGATAAATGTGGGGGACCTCATTTATATGCTCATTGTAATGGAAATATCAATGAAGATGTGAATTTTGTCCAAGGTAATTACAATCAAAGCTTAGGTCAAAATTCCAATTATTATAATCTTCAATAAAGGAATCATCCTGGTTATTCTTGGTCTAATCCTAATGCTCAATTGAAACCCTAAAATAACCTTACCACCAAAATACCTAACTTATCCAACTCATCCTAGTTGTTGATCATTTTTCTAGATTGAACCAAGGTGGTTTGAGAAATAGTGATGATGGTATACCAATTGATGAAACTTTTCATGGTGAACATCTCTTTAATGTAAATTCAAAGGAAATTCCATGGTTTGCTGATATTGCCAACTATTTGGTAAGTGGTGTTCTTCCCTATGATCTAGATTATAGGCAAAGGAAGAAATTCCTTCATAATATGAAATTTTAGTATTGAGAGGAACCCTTGCTATATAGGAGATGTGCTGATGGGATAATTAAGAGGTGTATTCCTTAAGAAGATGTGAGTGATGTATTGACTAATTGTCATTCTTTGGATGTTGGAGGCCATTTCGAAATTTCCAAAACAGCATCCAAGGTATTGCAAGCTGGGTTTTGGTGGCCTACTATGTTTAGAGATGTGAGAGAGTTTGTGCTTAAGTGTGATAAGTGATAAAGAATGGGTACTATATCTAGAAGAAATGAAATGCCCTTACATGGAATTCTAGAGGTTGAATTATTTGATGTATGGAGTATGGACTTTATGGGACCATTCTTAAGTTCTTTAGGACATAAATATATTTTGGTGATGGTTGATTATGTTTTAAAATGGGTGAAAGCAATTCTAACCATTACTAATGATGCTAAAGTACTGACAAAAATGCTTAAGAAGATTATATTTCCTAGATTTGGAATACCTAGGGCAATCGCTAGTGATGGTGGTTCTCATTTTTTGTAACAAGATTATAGAGCATTTGTTTAAACAATATAGTGTTACCCATAAGATTGCTACTCCTTATCACCCACAAACTAGTGGCCAAGTAAAAGTTAGCAATAGAGAGCTTAAATGGATACTGGAGAAAACAGTCTCTAAGTTAAGGAAGAATTAGGCACTTAAATTAGATGATGCTCTATGGGCATATAGGACTACCTTTAAAACCCCTATAGGGCTTACACCATATCAGTTGGTTTACGGTAAATCTTGACATTTACCTGTTGAAATTGAGCATAAGGCCTATTGGGCTACAAGGGTATTGAATTTTGATATGCAAAAAGCTAGTAACTCCAAGAACTTGAAGAACTTCGCATGAATGCCTATGAAAATGCTAAATTATACAAGGAAAGAACTAAATTATTGCATTATAAGCATTTGTCAAAAAAGGATTTTCAGGTTAAAGACTTGGTCTTGCTATATAATTCAAGGTTACGGTTATTTCCTGGAAAATTGAGATCAAGGTGGTCTGGCCCTTTTACAGTAGTCCAGGTTTATTCTCATGGGGTAGTGGATATTGCTAATGACAAGGGAGAAATTTTTAAGGTTAATGGTCATAGACTTAAGCCTGATTTTATTGGTGATACATTAGAGCCTAACCAATCTATTAATTTGTTAGACTCTTTCACAACATGAAACTTTTCCTTGCTTTTAATTTTATTAATTGTTCCTTTTTACTTTACTTTTACTTTTTCTTTTAGGTTCCTTCTTGTTGATTATTTTTGTTAATTTCTTTCATGATTTAAGTGTTTATTTTGTTTTTATATACGTGTATTTTGGGAAGAAGGAACTTAACACAGTTTTGTAGAGAAGGACATAACTCGTGACATACATCACGAGTAGATACAGAGGCGGCATCTTCACGAGTCGTGCTGATTGTTCGACTCATGTCCTTACTTTTTTTGTGATGTTCAACTCGTGTTCCCTATCTGACTCGTTACAGAGACTTCCTCTTCACGAGTTATGTTGATTGTTTGACTCGTGTCCGACTCTTGTTCCCTATCCGACTCAATTTTGGGTATTTCTTTTTCTAAATTTTGTTTTCTTTTCCATTTTTTCCATTAATTGATTTGTTTTTTCTTTTATTTAACCCCACAGTGGGCCCAAAACATTTTGGAGGTATTTTTATTTCAAAACCCTAACATTGTAAAACGACATGCCCTTTACATCAAGAAGTCATTTCCACTTTTTTCTTCATTCAACTATTTTCTTCTTCTTCTTCTTCTTCTTCTTCTTCTTATTCTTATTCTTATTCTTCTTCTTCTTCTTCTTCTTCTTCTTCTTCTTTTTCTTCTTCTTCTTCTTCTTTCTTTGTTCTCTTGTGTTTCTATCTTTCCACCAAGATGGCACAAACTAAGAATCCTTCTTTTTCTTTTTCTTCTTCAGGTGCTGAACTTGAGGAAGGTGACACTATAAAAAAATCATGAATTAGCGGCGAAAATTAGCAACTATTTTCAATTTTAGTCGTGAAAATGTATTGATCATAAGTTTAGTGACGAAATAGCAATGAAAAACTAGAAACAGTAGCTAAATTTGGCAGCAAAGAATGGCACCATTTTTTACGACAAATTAGCGACGAAATTTTTGTCACTAAATATATTTCGATATTTTTAATTTTATAAATTAAATTCCAGAAAAATAGCAACAGAAATTGCGTCGCTAGAACTATTTTACATTATATCATTTGTCTATTTTCAATTTTATTTTAAAAATATTTATAATTTTATTTATTGATTTTACTAAACATTATAATATTAATTAAAAATATACATATATATTTATTCTTACTAATTATGTATCATAATTTTGTTTTACAATGAAATTATGTGAAAATTCAATGCTTTTATCAATTTTGATAAAATTCACATTTAATTTTTAAATTTTATAATTAAAAAATTCTAACTAAAATTTAATAATTATCTTTTAATTTTTATATTAACCAAACATTATAATATTAATATTAAAAAATTTTAATCTTATTATATTAACCAAGCATTATAATATAAATGAAAAATATACATACATATTTATGTTTACGAATTATTTTTCTCAATCAATTTATCTTTAGTGATTTCTAAATCATCCCATATAAAGCTAAAAAAATAAATAAAATTTTATTTTTTTAGAATTTTAAAAATATTTGATACATATTGATTATAAAAGTAATTTTACATTTAATATGTATTCTTATAATTATGGATAGAAATAAAAAAAAACTCTATATAAATTCATTTACAAATTTATCCGCAATTTAACAAATATTATACATATAAAAGCATGGATATTTTTATCTTTTAAAAAACTCTAATTGTTCCTCCTCTCTTTGTTAGAGAGTATGTGCTAGACCCCATGTAAAAGGGATGTATTTCATATGTATGAATTCATATTCTTAATAAAATGCATCATTCATTTATTAATGCTATATTTAAATACATGAATTTGTAAATCTTAAATTAATAAATGAAGTCTTAAATATTATAAACAAAGTGCAAATGCAATCATGAAAGTGTTCATGATATGAGATATTTATTGCATGCAAATATGTTGATATCTAAATATTCCTAGTCATAGAATTAACAAGATAGGACATTGTTAATTTGGACAGACTAGCATATGTTATGCTTTTTGAATGGTTCAAGCAGTAGTTCTCATAACTGTGATTATGAAAGATAATCAAAGCTAACATGTGGATGCTTGTTAGAAGAACAAGTTTATTGGAGACCTGCAAAGAGAATCCTCACATGGATATTAAATATATGTCAGTGAGGAATCTCTTCATAGCGGTTGTGTAAGTATCCTTAGACTTGAGATCACCAAAGTAATCTTAAGTAGCAAGTGGTATACTTTAACTCCATAACTGATTACTTTCAACTGGGGCTAAATATAGTTAAGAGGTTGGGTATATCATGACCTACTTGAATTTAGTTGAGTGATCGATAAATGATTCAACATCCCAGATTTATTAAGCAAAGTTATCTAGCATGATTTTATAATTGCCTTGTTCAAAAAATCTCCGGCCAGAGTAATATGCCAAGATGGATAGGGATCCATTGTAATGGCCTTAACGTCGGTCTGATCGTGAATAGTACTTTTCGATAGTGAATAGTATTTCTGGACTGAAAATTTTCATCAAAAGTGAAAAATATTTTATTAGACTATTGGAAAGTACTAGTCACGGGTAGTCCAGGGTTGAAATTTGAAGTAAATTTGATGTTAAATAGGCCTCCAAAAACCAAAAGAATGAAAATCGAGATAATTACGGTTTAGGGTTTTTAATTGATTTTTTATCATTTTGGCCATTAAAAATAGCAAATAAAGTTTAAAAATTATCAAAAATTACATATGTGCCTAAAATAATATGTAGATTATTTTGGTAACAAAATGTGAATTTTTTGATAACACCAATAATTTTGAATCGGATCGATAAAATTAATTTGGACCCGAAACAAACTCCGATTGGGCTAAAATTTTATGTATAGTCTATTTTTAATATGATATGAATAATGAAATTAAATTTGAAGTGATTTGATGTTGGGAAGTGGGAGAAATTAATTAGGACCATTTATCGGGTAATTATCGGGCTTAAAAAAATAAATTGTCCAAGCCCAATTAAAGCTCAACCCAAGGCCCATTATAAGGCCATATAAAAGTCCTCATTCTCCAAAAAAAACTCCAACAGCAGCTCTCTTCTTCTTCAGCTTCCTTGGTGGCTGAAATATACCATCTCCATTTTCTTCTCTTTTTCTTTCAATCCTTCACCAAATCTCACCAAATCAAAGCCTAAGAAAGTGATTTCAGCCTCTCTAGAGTACCTTAGCCACCTCTGATCTTTGATTCAAGGAAGGAAATCAAAGAAAACCAAGGGTTAAAGTTTAGGTGTCAAAGTTTGGTAAGTGAAATACTTGATTTTAATTTTGTTATTAGGTGCCTAAAGTTTATTTTTGCTGTTAATTTTAGTATTTGAAGTCAAAATATTAGAGTTTGTTTTGATAAAGAATTTGACCATTGAAGGAAGTCAAAAAGAGGAGCAAATCTCACAATCCAAAGGAAAAGGAAAGGAAGCCTAGGCAAGGATAATCACTAGAAAAAGATTTGTGACTAATTAATCCTTTTATTTTCCTATTAATTAAGTGAATTTCCTTTAGGTTTATTAAGGAAAATTTAATATATTGAAGTATAATTGAAAGTAATGTTATATTCATGTATTTGGAACTTATTTATGCTTATTAAAAACCTTAAATGAATCTAAAATAATTTGTATGGTGTAATTCTAGTTGAGGCCGAATGGAAATGTAAGGGAAATCTATGTTACTCTAAGTTATTTTAATGTATTTAAGCTTTATAATGATAATAATAATGAGTATTGATGTCCAAAAATTTTTATAAAATTTATGGGAATTAAATGAATATTTTTGGAATGAATTTTGGTTAGGTATTAAAGGAAAAATGTGAAATTATGAGGAATTATTGCATAATTTATAGATTAAATGTAAATTATTATGAAATAATTTACAAACTGTATAAAGAAGATTGATTGTATTTGTAATGCACTGGTACAATATTGACAAGTAATAAAAAGTAATGAAAAGAATGGGAAATTGAATAATAAAATAAAAATTAAAGAAATATGTGCACTTAGAAAGAGTCGGACAGTAAAACCTAGTTCAAGATATAACTGGCTGGCTATAGGGATACCTATACCGCGGTGCAAGTTATGGCGACTTGCTTTAGTATGGTTGGATCGTTGATCTACATAGTGTATATATCATACGTACTATCATATGTTCATATGTTATTGAGGGATGATTCTTGGAGGTCATTTCTCATTTTGTTGTGGCTCTGTGGTGTCTACATCCTGCATATCCGATCTGAAAGTTTTCTACCGGATCTGTACTAAGGGCATAATGATAAAAAATGTTAAAAGTATAAAAACAAGGTTAAAATTAAAGTTTAAGAAGAAAAAGAACTAAAATAAAAAGAGTTAAAAGTTTAGGGATAAAATAGTAATTTTTCTATAAGATGAAGTTAATAAGTAAAAGTGAGAAGGAAATAATTAATAAGGGTAAAATGGAAATTTGGTCAACCAGCTGTGTAAAAAGTCAACCTTATAAAGTTAAAGGACTAAAATGTAATTTTATAGGAAAAAGTTAAAGCAAGGATTAATCGGTGAGTTATAAGCCAATTGATAGATTAAATGAAGAAAATAATGAATAAAAAGGGCAAATTAGTAATTAATGGCATAAAAATTATATTTTTGAAATAAATGAAAAGTCTAAGGACTAAATTGAGAATTAAGTAATGTTTTTAAATTAAATCAAAAAATAAGTTGTTAATAATATATATTATGCTTTTAAATAAGAAAAATCGATAATAAATAACTTAATTGAAATTAATTAGGAAAATGTGGTTATAGGGAAATGCAATGATTTTTAGTCACCACTGGGCATTTTAATGCTCAGCATGTAGGATTTACTACGTGCAGGTACTGATGTTGTGGGAGCATAGGTATACAAAGGACAAAAAGGACGCTAAAGAACTATAATGTTTATTTTTGATGGCATGTATATATATTTTTTTACAGTTAAGAAGATTATATTGTATGGTGATAATATTGTACTATATTGTATATAGAAGTGTGGATGAGAAATTGCAAAGGAATGGATTGTATGCTTAAATGATGTGATGGATTAGGTGGTTATGTTATGTGATTGGATATATAAACTGTTGTGCCTCAGAGAGGCTATGTTATTGTCTGCTTTTCAGTGGGCTAGCTAAGAATATAGCCGTTAAATTGCCAAATTTTTGTAAAATACATAGTATAAACTAGACAGTTATAGGTCAGTGGTTAATAGAAGTTAAGTGGAAGAAGGATATTAAGTTTTAATGGAAAAACTATTAGTTGGTTGAAAAAAAAATTCCGACCACTCGCATAATCCGGTAAGACTGTTATAGTAAGGGTGTTACATTTTGTGGTATCAAAGCATTGGTTTAGTCGGTTCTAAGATCGGAGTGGGATTAAGTATGATTTATTTGCCTATATATACATGCCAATTGTAAGTAATAAAGTGTGATGGAAATCTAATGTGTACTTGCTCCTTTCTGTTTTATAGTGTAAAGATGTCATCTGATCGAGATAGGCAGGTGGGGGATGGTGAAAGTGAAGCTTCCGTAGGTACTGGACAGCAGGATGCCCTACAGCAGCAGGCTCTCTCTTGTAGTGTCACCCCCACCTCAACAGCCAGACTTCCTTAATCTTATGGCCGAGTATATTCAACAACGACTACAAGCAGATCAGGCTCAGTCTTCCCATACAATTGTTCAGGTCCAGCTAGCTCCACCTAAAAGAAAACCTATTTTGGAACAGTTAAAAAGGTTGGGAGATGAAGACTTTTCTGGAATGGATCCTTTGACGCCATTGATGGAATATAACATGGTATGAATATCATGATGGCACAGCAAAAAACAAAAAATTTTTATCATACATACCATACATATCCAAACCTAGAAACGAAACATGCAATTTTAGGGTTATAGTACTTACAACTTTTGATGCCTTTTAATGTTGAATTAGGTGATGGCCAGCAACTAAGATGACTTTGTCCGCCTTAGATCTCGATCACCAATGCCAAGGAACAGCCTTTTAAGCCACTCCCTCTATTCTCACACACACACTTGCACCGACGGCTTAAAATCGAGATTGCTAGCTCTCTTTTTCGGTATTGTGTAATGGTTATAGTTTGAAGCTACAAAATTTGATTTTGTACTTCTCTTAGGTTGCTATTACTACCCAAGAACACAAGAGAATGAGGAACTATCCTTTCTCCTTGTGAAAAATTAGGCCAAAAGAATTGAGAGAGAGAGAGAGAGAGAGTTCACGCCAAAAGCAAGGAAATTAGGGTTTCACGCCAACTTCTCTTCCACCTTTTAGGGTTTTATTTCTTTTTAATATATATGCTTATCCTTTGGCAAGTCTTTAATCTGAATTCAACTATCCTAACATAATTAATTCAAACTCTATCACTTCCTAAAGATAAGTAATATATTTTGAATTAAACTCCTTTGAATTTAAAATTCAAATTTGAAATAAAACATAAGACATTTAATTAAATGAAATCACTTAATTTAAATAAATAGCATGTGCCGAAATTCCTTGATTTCCCTCTTGGAATTTCGGCCACTTCATTAAATATATAAGTGATTTAATTTAATTTAAATTCCTTTAAGCTTTAATACTCAATTAACTTAATTAATGTAACATAATTAATTAATTGAAATTAAACCTTGTGGGCTGAATTTCTCTCTCTCATGGACCAAGGCCCAATAGCAATTTTATAACCCATTACATACATTAATTTGACTTTAATTAAAAGTCCAAATTAATGCCCAATACTTAATTTAAGTATTTTAAGCCCAATGCTTTGTGTGCGATCCTATAGGTCCATTTAATTTTGGCAATGAATTAATAAATTAATTCAAAGGCTATATATATTCTCTAGCAAGATATTATAGCATTCCAAATTAAATGAAAATGCATATGGCATTTAGTGACCTAATGCAATTTTGCATAGTCCCTTACCCATAAATATCAGAATTAATATAAGGCATGGAACTAGTCATCCTTATATATATTAATTCCTTTCTTGATATTCCAGTGACACTGAACTCTCAGATAAATAATGATTACTCATTATTTCATCTCGGTATGGCCATACACTTCTAAGTTCACTGATCAAGTGGCCGATGATATTTTCTCTCTTATCGAGAGGGGTAATCCCTTCACTTCCCTCATGCTCTCTAACATGAATCAATGCATACCCAATCATACCTGTACTTGTCACTCTGTTACGAGCACGTTAGGTGTATGTCAAAGTACACAGTAATTCATAAAGAGTTTCATAGAGATTTCAGGTCTAAGAACTCCGATACAAAACTTGCATATGAGAAATACTTATGACTTGTACCATGTAGTGTTCTCATGAGCGGATCGTATCCAGATACCATGTTCTTTAACATGTATCTATGATCTCTGATTGACACCCTTGTCCTAATGATCCGTAAGACAGAACTCATAAAATTAGAGAGAGCATACTAGTCTTAATTCATTGTTATTCCCATAACAATGACTGACTAGGGATATTTAGAATGATGTCTCATTTGTTTCAAGGTCTTACAACCATGTGCCTCACACATGATAACTTAAACCGAAACAACACTCTTGGATAGTTTTATCAATTGATATGCACAGGAATACAAAGGATAAAATAAATGCCTCATTTTATTAATTCAAAGTGCTTTATTACAATGCATTGGGGCTAGGGCTTACACTAACAATCTCCCACTAGCACTAGTCCCAATTGGGCATAGCCCTAAGACCGAACGCTCTCAGATGAGCTTCGTGCAGATTTGGACGCAATTGTTTCGTCAAAGGATCTGCTACATTGTCTTCACTTGCTATCTTGCTAACCTTGACGTCCCCTGAGTATGTGTTTGGATTTCTGGTGTGACCGGGGCTCCTTGGCCTGTGCTATGGCCCTGTTGTTGTCACAGAAAATTTCTAATGGATCTAGGATGCTTGGGACCACTCCTAATCCAGAAATGAAATTTTTAATCCAAACAGCCTCTTTTGCAGCCTCACTTGCTTCAATATATTCAGATTCTGTAGTTGAGTCGGCAACGGTTTCTTGCTTTGAGCTTCTCCAGCTGACAGCACCACCGTTCAAAACAAAAACAAACCCAGATTGCGATCTAGAATCTGAGTGCTGGTCTGAAAAGCAGCATCGGCATAACCTTGTATGACGAGCTCTTCTTGACCACCATATACCAAGAAGTGATCCTTAGTCCTTCGCAGGTACTTTAGAATCCCTTTTACAGCAGACCAGTGCTTCTCACCAGGGTCTTGCTGAAACCTACTGGTTATACTCAGTGCATGAGCAACATCCAATCTAGTACATAACATAGCGTACATGATAGATCCAATAGCAGATGCATATGGGATTCTACTCATGTTGTCCCTTTCCTCTTTGGTTTTAGGGCACTGTTCTTTAGTCAAAGGAACTCCCAAAGCCAAAGGTATGTACCCTTTCTTTGAGTCTCCTATACTAAAACGCTTTAGTACTTTGTCTATGTACTTTTCTTGACTTAGTCCCAAGACCCGATTCGATCTATGTCTATAGATTTAAATACCAAGTATTGTCTCGGCTTCACCTAAGTCTTTCATTGAGAAACATTTTCCCAACCATTGCTTAACCTTTTGCAATGTTGGAATATCATTCCCAATGAGAAGGATGTCGTCCACATATAGGACCAGAAATACTACTATGCTCCCACTAACCTTCTTGTACACACAAGGCTCATCTTCGTTCTTGATGAAGTCAAATTCTTTGACTGCCTCATCAAAACGAAGATTCCAACTTCGGGATGCTTGCTTTAATCCATAAATGGATTTTTGAAGCTTGCAAACCTTCTTAGGATACTTGGGATTGACAAAACCTTCAGGCTGTGTCATATACACATCCTCAAGTAAATTTTCGTTGAGGAAAGCAGTTTTGACATCCATTTGCCATATCTCATAATCATGATATGCAGCTATGGCAAGCAAGATCCTAATGGACTTGAGCATGACTACAGGCGAAAAGGTCTCGTCATAGTCTACACCATGAGTTTGTCGAAAACCTTTTGCTACTAGTCTACCTTTGTAGGTCTTATCAGCTTTGAGTTTGAATAGCCACTTGCATTCAATTACCTTAGCACCTTCCAGTGGATCAACCAAGGTCCAAACCTGGTTATCGTACATTGATTGCATCTCAGATTTCATGGCTTCAAGCCAATTTTTTGAGTCTGGGCTCTCAATAGCTTCTCGATAGGTAGTAGGATCCTTACGATCTACTAACTCAATAGTGTCACCGTCAGTGATTAGAAATCCATATCTCTCAATCTCCTGACGTACCCTACCGGACCTTCTAGGTTCTTGTGTAATGGGTTCTTGTTCCACAACTGGTTGTGAACTTGATCCCATTTCCAAACCATCCTCTATAGGAGTTTGTGGTGCTTGAATTTCTCCAAGTTCTACTTTACTCCCACTATCTTTCTTGAGAAGGAACTCCTTTTCCAAGAAAATAGCCTTGCGAGCAACAAATACTTTGTTCTCGGCTTGTGAGTAAAAGTAGTATCCCTTTGTTTCTTTAGGATAACCCACAAACAAGCAGACAATGGATTTGGACTCTAGTTTGTCGGATGTTAATTTCTTAACATGTGCTTCACAGCCCCAAATCTTGAGAAAAGACATATTGGGTTCTTTCCCAGTCCATACCTCGTATGGTGTCTTCTCAACTGCTTTAGTTGGAGAACGGTTCAATAGAAACGCAGCAGTTTCTAATGCATAACCCCAAAAAGAGATAGGAAGATTAGCTTGACTCATCATAGATCGAACCATGTCCAACAGAGTTCGATTTCTCCTTTCGGACACACCATTCCGTTGAGGTGTTCCAGGAGGAGTGAGCTGTGAAATAATACCACACTCTTTAAGATGATTGTCAAACTCTTGGCTTAAGTATTCGCCACCTCGATCTGATTGAATGGCTTTTATACTTTTGCCAAGCTAGTTTTCTACTTCGTTCTTAAACTCTTTGAATTTCTCAAAAGTTTCAGACTTGTACTTCATAAGATAGACATAGCCATATCTACTGAAGTCATCTGTGAATGTCATAAAGTAGCTAAAACCACCTCTGGCATGCATACTTAAAGGTCCACATACATCGGTATGTATTAGTTCCAATAATCCATTAGTCCTTTCACCTTTTTTATTAAAAGGACTCTTTGTCATTTTTCCATGCAAACATGGCTCGCATGTGTCATAAGACTCTAAGTCGAATGACCCAAGCACTCCAGTTTTGTGGAGTCTTGAAATGCATTTTTCGTTTGCATGTCCTAAACGATAATGCCAAAAGTAAGTAGGGTTCAATTCGTTTGATTTAACCCTCTTTTTATTAATGTTGTATATTGACTCTTTGTTTTGTAAATCAAGGATATAAAGGCCATTTTGCAACATGGCATTGCCATAAGAAATGCCTTGGCGACGAACATGAGCATTGCCATTTTTAATAACAAAATCAAATTCATCATTATCCAAACATGAAACTGAAATAATGTTTCTGCTCATAGCAGGCACATAATAACAATTATTCAAAACAATATAAAGTCCGAAAGGTAAAGTGAGGTGATAGTTGCCTATCTCCATGGCAGCAACTCGTGCTCCATTCCTCACATGGAGGTCCACTTCATTCTTCCCAAGTAACCGCCTATTTCTTAGCCCCTGCACATTTGAACAAATGTGAGAACCACAACCGGTATCCAATACCCAAGTGGTAGAAATAGAAAGGTTAATTTCAACAACAAAAATACCAGAACTGGACGCCTTGGCTCCATTCTTCTTTTGTTCTTCCTTGAAAAGAGTGCAATTCTTCCTCCAATGCCCTATCTTGTTGCAATGGAAGCAAGTGCTCTCACTCTCTTTGAGTTTTGGCGCCTTGGGCTTGGATTGGGCCTGAGGTGCACTCCCACTTGACTTGGGTTTTGCCTTTCCCTTAGCGGGTCCCTTCTTAATTCCCTTTTGAACCATTAGTACGGGATTGGTCTTTCGAATGTTCTCTTCAGCATTCTTAAGCATCCCATGAAGCTCAGTGATTGACTTGTTCATTGCATGCATGTTATAATTCATCACAAATGGATCATAAGTAGCAAGCAATGATCCTAAGATCAAGTCAGTGGCTAATTCCTTTGGCACTAGTACCTCAAGCTTCTCAAGAGTATCAAGATACCCTTTCATCTTGAGTACATGGGTACTAACAGGAGTACCCTCAGCCATCTTGCAAGAAATTAAGGCCTTTGTTGTCACGAACCTCTCGTGACGAGCTTGCTCTTGAAACATCTCCTTGAGGTGCACCATGATCGCATAAGCCTCTTGGTCCATAAATTGCTTTTGCAAGTCAGGCACCATAGTGGCTAGCATCAGACAGGTCACATCGTTGGAGTCGCTCTTCTTGGTCTCAAAAGTTTCCTTTTGAACCGCAGAGGCATTCCTTCCTGGTTCTTCAGGCAAGGGTGCATCCAAAACATACGACTTTTTCTCTTGCTTAAGAACTATTCTTAAGTTTCGAGACCAGTCTATGAAATTGGTGCCATTCAATTTGTCCTTTTCAAGGACCGATCACAATGAGAAATTGTTGTTTGAAGATGCCATTTTCAATCTACAATAAAATTTAGCAAGATTAAATGAGGTCTTATTTATGATCCCACAAACCGAATTAATATCCCTTTAAATAATTCACATTAGTGATTTAATGTGGGCCAAGATCCACTTTTCACAACAACTTATTAGTCAAGCTGAGCTTGTACACCTAACAAGTTAAGTTACTTAGGTAGGAAAACTCCAATCATGTCTCGTACATGACTCTTGGATCAAATGGGCTAACATCTTAAGATGTTATAGTACAACCCATTTATTAGTTGCCTAGGTCCGGGCATCCCTTTCCATGATAAGTCCAACCTACATTCACAACCCATGCCTCACAAAGATAATCGGGCACATCTAGGACTCCTAGTCTACGTGACCGATGATCGATGCCTTGACATGTTTCGAATTAGGAAGGCAACTTTGTGACTTACTATTTTAGGGATTCATTTTATTACGGCTTACATGGCATACGTTTTGTCATCCATACATAGCATGCATATATAAATAATTGCATAAAGTAAAGCGTGAAAAACATGGGCCCAAAAACCTACAACTAAGATTCTATACTATTACATAAGAATCTTCGAGTTGGGCTTCTCCACTCCGGTGGGCTTTGTCTTGATTTACAAAGTCTTCAAGTATATTCTATTCTAAGAAATAAATGGAAAACTTTTACAACAAAATATAATGGCTCGCAGGCCATATTTAATTACAAAACCCAGGGCCCATGAATGCACCATGCATATCCATTCATCACACCAAATTAGCAAATAAATATACATAGCATTCATGGATAAAACAAAGTCCAATTTTAATTAATTTAGCCAAGCCCATTAATGGAAATTGTGTACTTGAACCTTTAAGAGAAGACCCCGTGATGGGCCTGGGCCGAAGCCCAATGGACTAAATCCTCTTATTGAATAAGTTCTCTTAAAAGCCCAAAACACAAACTAGTTAGATTTGTGCTATAAATCAACTCTAGTATAATTTCCAATTTTGCCATTTTTAATTTTATGTCATACAGCCCATAAACATTAAAAATACATATAATATGTGCTAACATGAATTAAAATATAAAATCATGAAGAACACATATATGGTACACGGCATTCATGCAAAAACAAACAAACAACAAAAACTAATTGTTTAATGCTTATGTAATGCCATAAAATGCACAAACATTTAAATCAATTTTATGAGTCATTTAATATTCTAAAGAAGTCCATAAATATTGATTTAATATTCTGTACAAATCTGATCTAAATGTGTTTTTACCATTTTAATCAAAACAAAACAAACAATCTTGATTAAACATGTAACAAACACAAACTAGTCATAGTTTTAAGTGATTTTAAAATTAATCAATCAAATTGTCATGGACCAGAATTAAAACCAAATTTAAAATATATCCAGACCTGATATTTAATCTTTAAAAATTACTTACAAACATGCCAAAAACGTTTTTACATTTAATTTTGAAAACTAGTTGTTAAAATAGCAATTTTCATGCCAACAAGCACCTAGTTTCATAATTAACATGTACCATCAGGTATAAATAATTAAATCCGACCATTACCAGCCCTAATAACATATTAGGACAGTATGTTAACATGTCATATTTATTATAATACCTATCTAATCAATTAAAATCGTTTTTACATCAAAACAATGCAAAAAACTCAAAACAGAAAATTTCAGATTTGCATGTTTTCATAATGACGATTTTTAATTAATTTTTTCATGCATCTAAAGCACTAAAATAAGCATTTTTAGGCTCTGATACCACTGATGGAATATGACATGGTATGAATATCATGATGGCACAGCGGAAAACAAAATTTTTTTATCATACATACCATACATATCCAAAGCTAGAAACGAAACATGCAATTTTAGGGTTGTAGTACTTACAACTTTTGATGCCTTTTAATGTTGAATTAGGTGATGGCAAGCAACTAAGATGACTTTGGCCGCCTTAGATCTCGATCACCAATGCCAAGGAACAGCCTTTTACGCCACTCCCTCTATTCTCACACACACACTTGCACCGACGGCTTAAAATCGAGATTGCTAGCTCTCTTTTTCGGTATTATGTAATGGTTATAGTTTGAAGCTACAAAATTTGATTTTGTACTTCTCTTAGGTTGCTATTACTACCCAAGAATATAAGAGAATGAGGAACTATCCTTTCTCCTTGTGAAAAATTGGGCCAAAAGAATTGAGAGAGAGAGAGAGAGTTCACGCCAAAAGCAAGGAAATTAGGGTTTCACGCCAACTTCTCTTCCACCTTCTAGGGTTTTATTTCTTTTTAATATATATGCTTATCCTTTGGCAATTCTTTAATCTGAATTCAACTATCCTAAGATAATTAATTCAAACTCTATCACTTCCTAAAGATAAGTAATATATTTTGAATTAAACTCCTTTGAATTTAAAATTCAAATTTGAAATAAAACATAAGACATTTAATTAAATGAAATCACTTAATTTAAATAAATAGCATGTGCCGAAATTCCTTGATTTCCCTCTTGGAATTTCGGCCACTTCATTAAATATATAAGTGATTTAATTTAATTTAAATTCCTTTAGGCTTTAATACTCAATTAACTTAATTAATGTAACATAATTAATTAATTGAAATTAAACCTTGTGGGCTGAATTTCTCTCTCTCATGGACCAAGGCCCAATAGCAATTTTATAACCCATTACATACATTAATTTGACTTTAATTAAAAGCCCAAATTAATGCCCAATACTTAATTTAAGTATTTTAAGCCCAATGCTTTGTGTGCGATCCTATAGGTCCATTTAATGTTGGCAATGAATTAATAAATTAATTCAAAGGCTATATATATTCTCTAGCAAGATATTATAGCATTCCAAATTAAATGAAAATGCATATGGCATTTAGTGACCTAATGCAATTTTGCATAGTCTCTTACCCATAAATATCAGAATTAATATAAGGCATGGAACTAGTCATCCTTATATATATTAATTTCTTTCTTGATATTCCAGTGACACTGAACTCTCAGATAAATAATGATTACTCATTATTTCATCTCGGTATGGCCATACACTTCTAAGTTCACTGATTAAGTGGCCGATGATATTTTCTCTCTTATCGAGAGGGGTAATCCCTTCACTTCCTTCATGCTCTCTAACATGAATCAATGCATACCCAATCATACCTGTACTTTTCACTCTGTTACGAGCACGTTAGGTGTATGTCAATGTACACAGTAATTCATAAAGAGTTTCATAGAGATTTCAGGTCTAAGAACTCCGATACAAAACTTGCATATGAGAAACACTTATGACTTGTACCATGTAGTGTTCTCATGAGCGGATCGTATCCAGATACCATGTTCTTTAACATGTATCTATGATCTCTGATTGACACCCTTGTCCTAATGATCCGTAAGACAGAACTCATAAAATCAAAGAGAGCGTACTAGTCTTAATTCATTGTTATTCCCATAACAATGACTGACTAGGGATATTTAGAATGATGTCTCATTTGTTTCAAGGTCTTACAACCATGTGCCTCACACATGATAACTTAAATTGAAACAACACTCTTGGATAGTTTTATCAATTGATATGCACAGGAATACAAAGGATAAAACAAATGCCTCATTTTATTAATTCAAAGTGCTTCATTACAATGCATTGGGGCTAGGGCTTACACTAACAGCCATCATAGGCTGAAAATTTGTTATTTAAAATAAAGAGGCTTTTTGAGATCACAAATAGTTCAGCAGAAGAAAAGTTAGAGGGTATAGTTGCTTTGCTACAAAGGCCAGCTTTTGTTTGGTGGGATTCAGTTAGGAGGCACACCCTAGTGGATTAGTTGACTTGGAATTTCTTTGTGTCTTAGTTTGAGCTTAAATATATTGGGTCTGAGTATAAATTGGCCATGCAGGATGCCTTTTGGAGACTTAGACAGGGTAATAAATCTGTGGCAGAGTATGAGCGCGAGTTTGAGTGCCTCAGTGCATACCTTAATGAGAGTCAGTCTACAGATACAAAGCTACGACAAAGGTTTGAGAAAGGACTGCATACTAAGCTCAGACAGATTATAGAAACCCAGTAGTACCCTACTTTGAGAGCTATGGTGGAGGCATCCATTAAATTAGAGACTATCCAGATTGAGCAGGCTGAGAGACAGTCTAGATTCCAGCAAAAGAGGAAGCAAGGAAAGTCTAGTGGAAAGGGTGATCAAAGTAAGAAGTCAAAGGGATCTTTTACACCTCAAAGCCGTCCTTCAGTTCCAATAGGATGAGGTCGGGGTAGTGCTACACGTGGCAGAGCTCCAGCTACTCTAACAGCTAGTACCCCTTAGGATAGAGATAGTGGGATGACTACATCTTGTAATTATTGTGGCAAATTTCATTATGGGGAGTGTAGTTTCAGACTGGCGCATGTTTCAGATGTGGGTCCAGATAGCATCAGATTAAAGATTGTCCAGTATTACCGACTGCTTCTGTAGCATTTGCTTTGAGTGTCACAAGCAGATTCCAATCCAATTATGGAGAGGAACACTAAGCAACTGTCAAGAATATCCTTAAGTATTTGAGAAGGACTAAAGATATATTCTTGGTATATGGGGAGGGCAGTTTGGAAATAAATGGATATACGGATGCCAGCTTCCAATCTGACAGAGATGATTGTAAATCACAATCTGGTTTTGTATTCATAATGGAAGGAGGGGCAGTTAGTTGGAAGAGTTCCAAACAAGAAACAACTGTTGATTTCACAATAGAAGCTGAGCACATTGCTGCTTCGAAAGCAGCCAAAGAAGCAGTCTGGATCAAAAAGTTCATATCAAAACTAGGAGTGGTGCCTAGCATTGTTAATCTGATTCCTTTATATTGTGACAACAATAGAGCCATTGCACAAGTAAAGGAACCGAGATCTCATCAACAATCCAAGCATGTTCTCAGATGCTACCATCTCATAAGGGAAATAATAGCTAGAAATGATGTGAAAATCGAAAGGATCCCTACAGATGATAATGTGGCAGATCCCCTCACTAAAGCACTTTTCTAGATAAAGCATGATCACCATATAAATTACATGGGTTTAAGACATATGAGTGATTGGTTTTAGTGTAAGTGGGAGATTATTAGAGAGTATGCCCTAGAGCCCATGTAAAAGGGATGTATTTCATATGTATGAATTCATATTCTTAATAAAATGCACCATTCATTTATTAATGCTATGTTTAAATACATGCATTTGTAAATCTTAAATTAATAAATGAAGTCCTAGATGTTATAAATACAGTACAAAGGCAATCATGAAAGTGTTCATGATATGACATGTATATTGCATGCAAATGTGTTAATATCTAAATATCCCTAGTCATAGAATTAACAAGATAGGACATTGTTAATTCGGATAGACTAGCACATATTATGCTTCTTGAATGGTTCAAGCAGTGGTTCGCATAACTATGATTATGGAAGATAATCAAAGCTAACATATGGATACTTGTTAGAAGAACAAGTTCATTGGATACCTACAAAGAGAATCCTCACATGGATATTAAATCTATGTTAGTGATGAATCTTTTCATAGCAGTTGTACAAGTATCCTTAGATTTGAGATCGCCAAAGTTATCTTAAGTAGCAAGTGGTATACTTTGACTCCATAATTAATTACTTCCAACTGAGGGTGAACATAGTTAGGAGGTTGGGTGTATCAAGACCTACTTGAAGTTAGTTAAGTGATCGATAAAGGATTCATCATCCTAGATTTATTAAGGAAAGTTATCTTGCATGATTCTATAATTGCCTTGTTCAGAGAATCTCTAGCCAGAGTAATATGCCAAGATGGATAGGGATCCATGAAGGGCATTTTGGAAATAATGGTTAAATTAATAGAATATACATAATTAGATTTATATGAGTTAACAGAAATCCATACTCAAAATCTAATTGAGATAAGAGTGGTGAAATGAGTAATTGTACGGTAACTGTTTCTATGGAAGCACATAGTCAAACCACTTGACTTTCCTGACATTTGGGTAGTCATGATGCCAGCTAGAGGCCGCTCATGATTTATATAATAGTGTATCATAAATATCAATAGGGATTGATAAAATGATTTAAAGAAGTTTAAATCATGTGAGTTTTGAATAGAACTCATAATTACATATTATACTGCCAATATGGACAGGAACCCAATAGGTCACACACATATAGAGTAAAGAATAAAATGGTAAAATAACAAGGATAATAATATTTGATATTATTATGGGAGAAGAGAAATGAATAAGAGAATAATTAATTAAAGAGTTTAATTAATTATGATCATGTGGAATTATTCGCAGAACTTTTTAGAAATGTTCTGTATAATGGATCTAATTAAAATATTATATTTTATAATTATTTATTATTGAACTATAAGTGTTATAGGATTGATATAATAATTAATAGATTCATTGAAGAAATTAAAGAGGCCCAAAGAATTTATTTTGTTGCAGAAACCCTTTAGAGGAAGGGTTTCATGCCAACTTTAGATAGAAGACCTTAGAGGCCTAATTCTTGGACCAAAATAAATTAAATATATTTCATAAGTGTTATGGAGCCTACATATTTAATTTGGATAGATTTGGAATTAATTTGGGTGATTAAATCCAAGTATATGCACAAAGGGTCTAGTTTATGGGTTTTGTGCATAGTTCTTTATGAATGGACTTAAATTGGATTTAATTGAGCCCAAATAAATTATTAATAATTCCAGAAATTCATTTAATATTTCTCCAGCAATTTTAAAGAGTCAAATCCTATTATGAAGTTGGATTTTTAACCTAACTATAAAAATCCAAGTGATAGGGATTTTAAGATTAAGTGAACAATTAAGAGAAAAATAAATTCTCTCAAAAACCCTAGCCGCCACACCCTTGCTGGCATCAAGGGGAATTCGGCTAGCCTTGTGGTTCCTCCTTTCTTGGTTCATTTATTCCTTCTCTAGTGTGGATTACTAATTGGAGATGTTCAATTTTGGACACTGTGGTTTGCGACAATCCGGTGAGAAGAAAAATCAACTGTTTAACAAAAATCAAAGGTGATTTTTCTTATCTTATTAATATTTATATTGTAAATTCATGACATGATCAGATCTATTGGTTAAAAATTTTTAAATTCTGCTTATATATGTGATACATATAACCAATAATTCCCAACACTCTTTGCCTCATTCTTCTTACAAAACCAATAATAATAAGAGTAAGCAGGAAAAAAAGGAAGAGAAAGGAAGAGGAGGGAGGCGAAGAGAGGAGATCGGGAAAGAGGGGAGGAAAATAGAACAAAGGATGAGATGGAGACCGGAGAAAGCAAAATGGCTCACCAATGCCGACGATCTGATGCCGTTCCAATGCCGCCACCGATTTCAGGTTCTCTCTCACACAAAAGTTTCTATGTGAGATTATGGCCTCCTCCAACTTCCGACGATGACACGAGCAGCACCGATGAGACCTTATAGGTGAGGCGATCATCTCAATGTCCTTCATTCCTCCTCACTTGTCGGCAATAGATAGATTGAAAAAATGGTAAGCTTCAATCTTCTTTTTTTTTTTAATTTTTTATGCATATTCTGATCTCTCTCCCTTTTTCTACTTGTGTCTCTGTATCTTGATGGCGGATTTGATTTATATTAAGAAAAAAAAAACAAAAAAAACAAAAGGGAACAACTTTAATCTAAAAGATCACCAAGGAGGAAGGGAAAGATTTTACTATTTGGACTGGGGACGGAGCTCTCTGGCTTATTATTCAAGGTAAGTGCTGAATACTCTGTATCGCCTTCATTTTCTGCAACTGATTTCTTCTAGTATCTGTCGATTTTTGTTTTTTTCTTAAATGTTGTATACACTAATTACGGCATGATATGTGTAATTTTCAATTTAGGATTTTGTTTTAATATTCTGATCTAAACACAACGTTGTGTAATTGCCTTGGTTTGTATATGCTGGTGATGTTCTCGCTCAAGGCCACTATCGATTTCTTCTTGTTCTTCTTTTTTTTTTTAATTTATTTTAATTTTATTATTGTTATTAGTTTCTTCTTCTTCATGTTTATTTTCTTAATGAATTTAGAAAAATGATTGCAATTTGGATTAGGGAGACGCACGAGGGCTTCATAAAAATTGCTAATTTTGACTCTTTACTTCACAACTTTCTTTGAGACTAACAACACTTTCACACTGGGCCATCGACTTATCTTATGAGGCCAACAACATAATTATTTTGATTCTATTTTCACCGACCTTTCTTTTCTACTCCTCAAATCACTCAATACATTAGCTCACTCTAATTATACAGTAATTAACCCTCTGATTTAGTTCTCATTTCTTGGGTCAATTTAATCACTATATTACAGTTTTCATGAATGTCATTCGCAATATCATTAGGAAGGTTTAGCTATATTAGAGTGATCAATCTATGTTCATGATAACCATACAAGTAAAATTTAATGCTAGGGCATTTACATGGGAGCATATATCTAAGGAATGTTTGATTGGAGAGTGGAAAAATTTTTGTCTTCACTCATTCTAAATAAATTATACATCACCTATGCATGTTAACTACTATATTATTTTTATATAAATTAATTTTACATAAATATCATTAGCTGAATTTATCAAACTTATTTAAAATTTATCTCAAATTAGTATTGGAAAAGAATTAATTGGAGCTTAAATTGTGTAATATATTATATTCTGACTCATACAAGAAAGAAAATGCAGAGAAAAAAATAGTAAAGTCACCACCTTCTCTCCCTTCCGTGCAAGAAGAAATAAAAGGAAATACTTTTTAGAATGCATCTTCATCCGTACACGTGGCACACAATGAATCCTGGTTGTAATCCAATAATTCTGAGACCCACCAAACTGAGTTTTGACCAAAAAGCTTCACAAAAACGGCTAAAAGATAATCCAAAAGCCAAAGGTTGTGTTTAGTTTGGGTGCTTTTTAATTTTATCAAATCTCTCTGTTTTGATTGAAACATAATGAGCTTAATTAGTGATATAATGACTTAATTATTAACTGCTGTTGTTTGGTTGTAGACAGCAAAATCAGAGCAACATTATTCTTTTTACTTATTTTTTTAAAAGTTGTTCTTCCTATTATTATATACCCAAAAAATAATTTAGTGTAATTGTGTATTTTAACAAAACAATATTGAGCCCTTGTGGGTTGGTCCTTTGGCCTGAAAGCCAATTTCGATATTAAAAACTTAATTAATTATGCCTCTTAATAAAGGCACTCTAAGATGCATTATTTAGCCATAAAACATGTTTGGTAAATAGATTTATATAGTTATTGTGAGTTTTTGCAATTAATGGCTAGGCCTTGGAATATTTAAGTCTCAAAGTATTGCTGAAGAGAATCAAAGCATTTCGTAATTGTAATTAGTTCAGTTTAATTTGTATTATTTCATAAATTACTGGCACAAATCATTTTAAAATGCTTCCAGAAAAATAAAAGCATTTATTTTTGTTGCATGTTTAATTTTGAGCAAGATTTTGGTTCAATATGTTGAATTTGTCTGTACTTTTGCTGCTATTATTCAATAATAATAATAATAATAGAGTCGACATCTTGTAAAGTTTCATTAGTGAAATGTTCTTAATATTAATAAATCTTAAGTGTGATTTATAAACATTAAATCAACTGCCAAAATTTGAGAGTGCATAATTAGCCTAGGTAATGTCCAACGGTAAGAATATTCTAAAACTGCTTGTTTGATATATAAAAGCTTCAAAATTTTCATATTATCAAATTTTATTTATTCAATCTAGGAGCTAAGCCTAATGAATTGAAGGCAAATTGTTGTGCCAAAAGTTACCAAATGATAATTGAGTTATTCCATCAACCAACCTTGACCTTTTGCCACTCAGTTACGAAACCAATGGATGAAATTGGCTATTGCGAATTTAAGAAAACATGACAGATTTTGTGTACTTCCAACACTCAGGGCTCAAGCCCGAAGCTTTTAATTATGCAAACAAGTAACCTCTACTTTGAATATATTCTATCATTTCTCTTTTACTTCACATTATATATTAATTACATATAAGAGAGAAGATTAATAAGAAGATAGAAAAAGAATCTGATTATTTTCGTGCATACAGAGACAATCAGTGTCTCTAAACTGAATCCAAGACTTTTACAATCTCAAAAAACTCAAGCCTCTTACTAGGTTCCTCCACAAGCAGTCTTCTAACAAAGCTGTAATGGCAGGGTCACATTCCTTTGGAATTTCTGGTTTCAACTTCTTAAACATCACACCAAAAGCCACCTGTTCACGACTCATATCCTCAAATGGAACTCTTCCGGTCACAATTCTTAAACATCACTTTCTCAATCTTCTGAAGGTATGTCCTTAATGAACCATGACGTAAATACTCTGTCAGAATAATGTAAATAGGTAGATTCCCGGTTGCTGCTATGAATTTTATTACATTAGGATGGTGAAGCCGAGATAAAATGGTTGATTCTATGTCGTATTGGTTGCTTAAACTTGATAAAATTTTAGAATCTAATGTGCTCTACTTCATTGTATCTTCCATATTGTCTTTATTATCTGTATCAACTGTCTTACTATGTGAGATAGTTTTGGTTATTGCCAACATATGCACTTATTTTGCACAGGTCTGACCTTTATTTTCCTCTGTTTATAGATGTCTTTAAAGAAACTAGTTGATTGGCATGGTTCTCTAAGTAAGTATTGTTTGAGCTGTTATGTGTTTTTCATTGCATTTGTATTTATAAAATCTCAAATATGAGAACAAGCCCATATACCTTTTTATGCAACAAACTAGCATGTATTTGATGTGCCAATTGTAGTGTTGCCTTTTTACTTATTATCTCTTTGTAATGGTAGAAAGGGCAAAAATACTTGTCTCTAATTTGTTATGGTGCATTCAGGTCTAGTGGAGCAATTGGATTTTCAAATGGGTATAACAAGAACACGATGGCTGGTGCGTTGGTTGCTGCTTGTGAGGAATGATGATGACAAGTTCTATTTTTTTGATAGCATATTGGATAAAAGTTTGTTAGTAGCAATATTTAGTTTGAATTATTTTTTTTTCCATGTATTATGTACTGCAGAATTTAATGTACTTCTATGATAGTATATTTTTTAAATTAATAGTATTGCTAAATTTTTATTTATATAAATTAAATTCTGAATGTAATAATAATAATAATAATAATAATAATAATAATAATAATAATAATAATAAAATTGGTAGTGATATTAAAATTAATTCTATAATATTTTTAGTGACGGAATGGCGAGTAGTAATTTGTCACTAATATGAAAAACAAATTAGTTTTGGCATCTGATGGTAGAATTTAGTGACGGAAATTTGGTCGCTAATATTTTTTTATTCTAAGGGCGACTAATTTTAGGGGTCAATTAGCGACGGATATTTTAGTATAGCAATGGAATTTTTGTTGCTATTTATAGCGAGTATTTTTACATTTAGTTGCTAAATATGCTAGCGATGGCCAAATTGCGACAGTTAGTCGTTTAATTGCTATAAGGAAATAGCGACGGAATTTCTTGAACTAGCGACGGAATTTTCCGTCGTTAAATCTCAATTTTTTTTGTATTGTGAATCACAGCCTAGGGATATCTCATCAAACTTTGGTGCCAGGTTCCCTATCTATTCTGTTGAAGAAGGTAACCGCTTTCTTGCTCTTAAGCATAGGCCCATCTTGCCTTGTAAATATTTTTCAGAATCTCTCCTTCAGCAGGTTGGTATGTTCGATGTTGTTAATGAAATACTTTCTCAATGTGGATAGTTAACATTTTTTCGTAATCATGGCCACTCACATGCTGATTTAATGTTAGATTTTTATACTTACTTGAAAGCTAATGATGAAAATTCTAGGGTTTTGGACTATCGTTTAGATGGAGAGCATCATTCTCACATATTTCTTCATGCATAAAACATTTGGTTTTAAGCAAACTAGTTTATGTGATCCCCCTCACGAGTTTCATTCAAATGAATTTTGGCAATTTGTCACTGGTTTGACAACTCCATTTAAATATAGGGATGCTAAATCTAAATTTATTAAGGATTTAAAATTTTGGATTTTGCATAAGATTATTGCTTCCTTGGTTTTTAACAAAAATGAATTTAATTGGGTTTCTTATCAGAAGCTTTTCTTAATGTGGTGTATTCATAATAAGAAATTTGTTTGCTAGTCATATTGGATCTTTAACCAACTTTTGCAATGTGTGGATCGAAGAGATGCTCCTCTCACTCATAGGCATGTTATAACTATCATTACTCAGAATCATTCTATTGATCTTAGTAGTTATTCTCGAGTTATTCCTTGTGTGTATTTTACTAAGCATCTCTTCATTGGTGGTGAGGTTATTAATAATGCTTTTCAGCCCATTCCACATCATTCAAGATCATGTTGGAGGGATCTTCAAGGTTCTTCTACTGTTCCTCCTGCAATTGTTGATGATAGTACAGATAATGATGCATATGAGGAGTAGGAAACTAGTGATGATGATATGGCTAATGTTCCTGATGATAGTCCATCATCTCTGCTGTTTCAAGTTCTTCCTTCAAAGACATTCCAACCATGCTTGACCAAATATTGCAGAACTAGTCCTTCATGCAAAATCAACTAACTACCTTGGCTTAACATTAACACAAAATAGAGCACAAGATTGAAACCTTCATTGCACAGGCTGGCTATGTAGTCCTCTCTTCTCCACCTACACCATGATATTCACGGGAGTTCTGTTCTTATCTTTTTCTTTTCTTTTATTTTACCTTTCTTTGTCTTTCATTTCATTTCTTCACATTGAGGACAATGTTTGTTCTAAGTGTGAGGGAAATTAGTATGTTTTGCATGTTTATTTATATGTTGTCTATGTGTTAGTTGCATGTGTTTTAAATGTTGCTTTTGTTTTTCCTAGACCATTTTAGTAGTTTTACTATTAAGCATTGTTTATTTTGCATGTTATATATGTTGTCTTGATAAATCATTTACCCTTTTATGCTCATCCTATTAGTCTTTCAAAGCTTTTAGCACGTGTTTTCTATTTTTCAAGTTATCTCTTTTTACTCCTTTCAAAATTTTAGATTATTTAGTCCCTTCACTAACTATGTTTTAAGGTCAATAATTGCATATTTAGTTTAAGGTTTTAGAGGTTTTAATTGCTTCATGGAAACTATAGCTATAATACTTACCCTTAAGCCTTCAATAATGGATGAGGACTTAAAAGAAAAAGAAAAAAAAAAAGAAGCAATGCAAGATGCATATCCAAAATTTCCAATAAATTATGGGATGGAGCGTAAAATGCACCCATGCTACATTCTCTTGCTATTTAAAATTCATGGGATAAAGTCTAAAAGTATACCCATGTTCTCTTTAAAAAAAAAAGAGAAAAAGACAAACAGATAAAGTCTAAAAATGCCATGAGATTGTTTAAGGGTATGTGTGCTTACAATTGTCCTAAAAAGCAATTGAAAATTTTAGAATCTTAAGGTTTATGAGCATTGTTCTTTCCTCAAGCATGTTTAGTTTTGTGACTTTATGTTCTTTATTTTGAAATTAGTAAGTTTAGGTGACTTGTTAAATTTTGAATACATGCTTTAAGAGTTGATTCACTAGTATTTTGAGTCTTCAAGGTGTTTGATTACTTTTCAATTCTATCACATGTGTATAATGAACAATGCTCTTGTCACGCCCTTCACGAAACAGTCTTTTCCGAAACAAAGATAATACTAAACGGTAAATTTTTTTTTCTATTCACTATTGATCAATTTCGATACACTTTAATACCTTTACTTCAAAATTTTCTATTCATTCAATAATATTTTAAACAATTAAACATATACTAATAAAATTCATGCAAACACTTTTGAGCACCCCAATTATGCACTTATCAGGATTCAATTTCATTTAAAATTGATTAAGAGTGGTGAATACTCTAATTAGATTAGCTGAATGTTGTTCTTGGCTTTTTCCTTTCACAATCATATCATCAACATAAGCTTCCACATTTTTACCAATCTGCTATTTAATATTTTTTTTCATCAAATGTTGATAGGTTGCCCTTACATTTATCAGTCGGAATGACATTTTTCGTCAAATGTTGATAGGTTGCCCCTACATTTATCATTTCAAATGACATTCTTCGTCGACTGTTGATAGATTGCCTCTGGATCAATGTTTAACTTCTAAGTAATCGCCTTTGGGTCTATGCTAAGGATGTTTTCTATTTTCCAAGCGAAAGAGGTATCCTTATTGATTGCATCTTGGACTACTAAGGCATCCTTATGGGGGAATTTCAAACTTTCGGCATCTTCAGTGGAAATAAAGGCATGTGGTAACTTTTTGAATTTTACTAAAAAGTATACCCTTTCCCCTTCTTTCTTTTTGAGAAGTCTTCCTCATGAACCGCCTGTAATCATGTTTACTAAGAGTGTGCATCAGTCGGGTTCAGATCAACCCGACCCAAACTCGAACAATTTAAAACTCAAAGAGTTAGAATAATAAAAAATCGACCGTATATACTATTCGAGGCCTTACCTGATCAACCTGATTTTTTATAGCCCCAATTTGACCTTCTTATTCAACCCAAATTTAGTATAGATAAATAAGAAACTCAAAAACATATACAAGAAGAACACAAAGATCAAGAATTCAATATCAAAATATATTCAAAAAATCTAGAAAATGCATACAAAGATCAAGATTAAAAACCCCAAAAAATATGTTCACAATTATTTAGCATCAAGATAAAAAAATTCAAAAGATATTTATCATCAAGATCAAAATATACAACAAAATAGTAGATCTAGATCTACTCTTCCACCATTAAACTCCGACAATGGCAAAAAAATATTTACACTGCCTGATGTTTGTCTGCCTCTATCTGAACATCATTAAGCCACCAACAATAGCAAGTCAAAAGGAGAGAAAGAATGAAAGAAAGAAAATGGGAAAGAAAGATGGAAGTAGAGGGAGAGAGATTAATAGAAAGAGAGAGGTAGGGCAAAACAATATTAACATATATATATATATATATATATATATATATATATATATATATATATATATATATATATATTAGTCTGGTTAAGTTTATAAGGGTTTTGCCTCAACTCGAACCTGAAATTTCACCAATCCTTTAATCTAAACTGACCCTACAATAGCAAGTCAAAAGGAGAGAAAGAAAGAAAGAAAGAAAGAGAATGGGAAAGAAAGATGGAAGTAGAGGGAGAGAGATTAATAAAAAAAGAGAGGTAGGGCAAAACAATATTAATAGTATATATATATATATATATTAGTCTGGTTAAGTTTATAAGGGTTTTGCCTCAACCCAAACCTGAAATTTCACCAAACCTTTAATCTAAACTGACCCTACTAATCTGCATAACCCTATTAGAATGTCTTGGGTTGGGTCGATTTCGGAGTCCGTCAAGTTGAATTAGGTTTTTCACAGCCCTAATGTTTATGGCTTTTAGCCTTTGTCTCTACTGATCGACATCTTTAGACTTTTTTTTCCTTATCATCATCAGAATCGGATCTTTTCCTTTCGTGTGGTGGTTTGCGTGAACATTAGGCCTATAAATCTTTTTAGAGATCCCTTCTGTATGAGTCTTAATTTCTTCTTTCAAGGCATTGCAACCATTGATCATGTGACCAACATCTTTGTAGAACTCGCAATACTTGCTTTTGTCCCTTGTTGCATATATCCAATCAAACATCTTCTTCAGCTGGTTCACCTTTATATGTTTCTCTTTGATCTATATTAAGACCTTAGTAAGAGAAGAATTAAGGAAAGTGTAGGTTTTGGTCAGATTTACTTACATGGTAATCAGATCTAGCATGTTTAATTTCTTTTTGCTTGTATGAGTTTTTTATGGTGCTAGCTCTTTCTAGACTTTTGGCTTTTAAATCTCCCCAAGCTTACAAGTGTATCTTGTCAGCATCATATGCATCTTTCATCTGTCCCTTAAAGCACCATACAATTGGATATATTGATTGGATATATCCATCAAATCCAAAAAATCTATTAGAGGCCGAGTAAGAATGGATTTGAATAATTATGCAGTTGTTGTGCTTCTTGCTAAAGCATTTATTGCTACCTTCGAATGTAAATTTTTTTATTCAGATGCTAGATTTAAAATCTATCAATATAACTTCTCAGAGTTTCATTTGGTCTCTACGCTAGGTTACAAAGATTGTTAACAGTTTTATGCATTCAAATCTATACAATAAATCTTATCATGAATAGATTATGAATCTACCTAAATGAATGGATTAACTCTAGAGGGAGTTTATTAAACCAATCCAAAGCATCTCTTGCTAACATTGTAGGAAATATTCGATAGAATATTCGACCATCAAAAGAATAGATTTGAATTTGCATTAAATATTAAAAAATATGGCATTTAGGATCAGATTTACCGGTGTAACTATACATCTTAATCTCCTTGAATCTACTCGAAAGCTTAGCCTTTTGAATCTCTTGGTTGAATAGAGAGGTAGTGTTTCCATCGAACATTGGATTATTTAGGTGTCTAAGCCTAAACGTTTTGATTTGTTACAAGAACCATATCTCATTCCTATAAGCCACAAGGTCCTTCTTTTTTGCCTTCTTTGTTAGTCTCCTTTTTAGAGTAAATATGCATCCAAGTCATCTCCTATAGAAAGAAAGGGGTGAATGGGATCACCTTAGAGTGTAGGTTGGATCATATATGGAGGCTTGACTCTTGCTTGATGAATACACCTTTTCTTTCCCTTTGTTTCTTTAATTAACCTCACACATATTAGATCATGTGCCTGACCTATTTTCTTCATTTTGGTCATTTATTACTATCCCTTGGTTTCTCCGTCTTCTGCCTTCCCTTTTTTGGCTATCAACCTTTAAATCCATGTGTGAGGTTTTAGGTTATTTACCCTTATGGATAGATTGAATCAAATTCCTACTAAAGTCCTTATGGATTGCTTTTAAATCCTTCATCATTATTGGGGTAGAATCGAGTTAAGCCATAAAATTATTATTAAAAATTTGTAGAAGGTTATTACGAGTTGGAGATCCATAAGGAGATATATTAGGATCATCTCTACTGACAATGGGTATGGGTCTCCTTCTCTCATCATTATTCTCTCCGATTCTAGATTATTTAGGACATCTCAGTAAATCTCCCATTGCCTTTCAATGAAAACAGCAAATGGTATTTCTACAAATATCTAAAGAAAGAGATTGGTTGGGAGAGTGGGGAAGCCGATCAACCAGCTTAATACGACTTATAAGAAAGACAAGCCCAATTTAAATGAGTGTAAGCACTCTGATGCTTAAGTCAATAAGGCTCTTAGAGAGAGCATTTAAAGAGAGAAGGTCTCAAAAAAGCAATATCTGAAGCCATCATGGTTTGGGTTATTTATTGTGTGAATCAAATAGTAAGTTCTCTAGATACTGGAGTACTTAGGCTTATAGCCTAACATAGTTAGTGTACTAATCATGATGGGAAAATGGCTAATGTCAGGGGATATGACATAAAAAGGCTTTGACGACTTGGTTAGACATGTCAGTTGATATGATTAGCATATCCCATTAGTTCAATCGGATTATCAAGTGGAATAATCGAGCTAGGGTTGGGCCTAAGCATAAGATGAGGGTTTAAGCTAAAAGTGAATTAGGCTAAAATAATAATAAGCATCAAGTATAACAAAAATCAATTCTACTAGACCAAAAACCAGGTTCAACGTGTTAATAACCTAATTCAATTGCTTTCTTTCGATATAGCAAATTTTCAACAACTTGATTCATTGATAAATTTATCGATTGCATTTAATAGGCTTTTTTCTCAATATTAGCATTTTTAGGGATAATTTTCTAAAAATAAATTAATTTTTTCTTTCAATTATAATTGTTGATTCTTTTCATATCCATTAAATAATTTCTAATAGTGTAATTAGTGTGGAGTTAATTTCACCCATGATCATTGGACTTACGCCTAATCGTCCAAAAGTAACTAACTTATTTTTCGTGACTTAAATATCACTGAACTTATCATATTTTTACAAAAAAAAAAATCATCTTAATGGGTTTTCGATGATAATCCTTGTCGAAATGCTGACATGACACGTCACATCATATGTTTGAACACATGTGGCATGACACGCCAGCAATTACATCACCAAAAGAGGCCATCATATGACGCGCAGCACGCTATGCCATATTTTTGACACACATGGTATCTTCTGACAATGTGGCTGCTGATGTGACGTGCCACGTGTGTTTAAGCATATGACGTGATGTGCCATATCAGCATTTCGGCAAGAGTAATCGTCAAAAATCGGTCTAGATGACTTTTCTATAAAAAAGTGATAAGTTCAGTGACATTTAAGTTATAAAAAATAAGTTGGTTACTTTTAGGCGATTAAGTATAAATCCAGTAACCATAGATGAAATTGACCCAATTAGTGTGTACAGATGTTTTCTGCCATCTAATTAAATAAAATCTTCGCTAAGTTAGGCTTAATTTATATTTTACACTTAAAGACTTAGTTGATTGATTAATTATTTTTATATATTAATTATGAGTAAAACCACATAAACCTGTTCACGTATATTAATGTGCCCTTATTCGGTGATCCCAGTCGAATGGTCACAAAGTCGAGTAAACTTTGCAAGAAAGAAAAAATAAAAACTCAATTCAAGGTTATTCAGATTGAGACTCCAATGCCTAAGTTAGGAAATAAAGTTTAGAGACTAAAAATTGACTGTTGAAATTGTGTACCTTGAAAGTGAAATGAATGCTCCTTATATAGTCTAAAGTTCCTTCTAAGGACTTTAGTATTTTTATTAAAGCAGGAATTATATTTCTCCGGCCAATTGAATTTGAAATTTCGTAAATTGTTTACTATTAAATTAATATATAGCATAGAAAGTTTTTTTTCTCAATACCGTAAAACGATTCGTAAAACGATTCATACTTCCAGTAAAACCGTGAATCAAAGCCAATTTATGATTTAAAAGTAGACTTAGCAACTCTTTACTCAACTCAAATATGCCTTAAAATAGTGATCCGAACCTGAACTTGTAGCTAACCAAAATGATATGGAAAATTTAGGGCCAAATCTGAATCGAAAAAAAAAAATCCACTGAAAAAACCTGAAACCCAACCCAAATCCATGATCCAATTTTTTTCAATTAAATTGTGAATAGTAGTTCTCGAAATGAATCCTACCACTTGGAACAAGAATAGTATTTTTTCAGATTATTAATAGTGTTATTTGAGACAAACTCAGGGATCAAATTTAGGTGAAAATAAATCCATATAAGGTGCTTAATATTAAAATTAAAATCCAAATCACGGTTTCACATTGAATAGTGACTTTTTTGACCGAATTTGATCAATGGTGAAAGTTGACCCGAGACACCAAAAAAGTCAAATTGATCAATATGATAAGTTATGTATTATTCCAATTAGGTAAATCAAAAAAATCAAAGTTGATCAGAAATACTGAAAAAGTCAAAATTGAATTGGCTAAACTAAAATTGAACCAAACATATCAAATAGCTTATGGTTCGAGTTTTAGATTCAATTTGGTTTTTTAGTCCTATCGTGACCCAATTCGAACCTGCTCAAAGAATAAGTGATCCAAAAAATGATGATCCGTAAAATCCAAAATCAAAAGGAACTAGCACAAAATAACCCAAACCGGCTTAATCCTACTCATTTTCCATGTCTATTTAAAGGCATGATAAAATTTTCTATTTTTATTTATTTTAATACCAACAACTTTAAAAATGATAACAATGGCAAGACTAAACTATTGAAAAGAAATTTACAAGTTTTAGTTTTACCATAATTTGAACTATAATTTATCACTTATTATATTTAAATTATTTTTTAAAACATAATTGTTATATTAAAGTTTATATTAGTATCTTGAAAAATTAATTATAAAAATTATAATTTAAAATATGTTAAAATTTATATTTTAGTCGATTTTATTTTTAACCGATTCAAGCTTGATAATACTATGATTGAACCTCTAACCCGGAAACTAAATTCACTAATTTTTTGTTCGGTACAGTTTTAAAAACCATGAGATTTCTTCCCATATTGGTATTTAATTTATTGTATAGAGGAATTTCACATTAACATAATACATATTCTTTTTATGGATTTGATCCTAATCTTTTTCTTTTATTTTTTTTAAAGGGAGATTAGCATAAATTTGTTAATCGAAATAAGGAGAAAGACAGAGAACTAGGTTCCCGATGCATAAAATTTGCAAACGATTTAGAGTTTCTACCTAAACAATTCACTTTAATTCTCTTTTGTCTTTTCAACCATCTAACAGAGATGTCCGGTTTCGCTTTAACTGATCAAAACTCTGATAAGTCTGATTCTTAACGGATTAAAGAGGACAAAATAGATTGGGCGTTAATGAAAATTCGACTAGCATGGATGTTTTTATCACATGCCCATATAAGAGTCGACTAAAGAGCGACTGCCTTCGCTAAGCAAGGCCGAAACAAGCTAGAAAATGGCCTAAAAAAGAATAATCTGATTGTTGAAAAATCGCATCAAAGGCAATAGAATAATCAATCCTAAAGACTATGACATCAACAAAATATTCCTAAGAAAAAAATCAAACCATTTATAAAAGAGGACATATGGTTTACTGGACATGGGGAACTTGGAAAAAAATTATTACGAGAAGGCAATGCAGCCTGCCTACAAAAAGGATTTAGCTGAAGAAACCAGCAATTCATGCATTCAGCCCAATAACTTAACGCTCTAAAACAATAAATCAAAGCATAAGATATATCTTTTTTCTTGGGTGTAATGTTTACAATGGATCAATAGCAACTCTTCTAGTTCTCGAACAATTTTTAGTAGGCAAAATATATTTGATTGCTGTCAACATAAAGTCTTTGACTATTGGTGAAATCTTCAAAAACAAAATTTTCTTCCAATTAAAGGAAGGTCGAGGGAAATTATTAGACTTATAAAGCTGAAAAGCTAAATAGTACTATGTCTTTACTGAATAGCATCATTTCTTATCAAAATGCCAAACAAGAGAATTTCCAATTTGTGTGCTCAAAGTTCCCCTTGTGTCTTGTAATAAGAAAAGATATTGCAATATGGACACGTCCCAAGCCAACTCACTAGCATTAAAAGGATCTTTCATTCGGGTATTATCATTTTCCAATCCAATTAAAAATATTATTAACCAAAAAATTCTTAGCATTAGGTAACCGCAAATCCCTCCAAATTCTAATTTTCACCCCATCACCAACTGATAAGTGCCATAATTTGCATGTTTTCATATGTATATTGATATTATTTTTGAGGTAAATATGGTTGGAATTAGTTGATTGGATTAGTGTTTTGTATTTGACAAGTTGGTGGTTGTTGGGACATAAAATAAAGAATTCTAATGTTTTAACTCGTTATTCTATAAATTGGTATCGGATTTGATCATTATGAACAAAGTTGTGGGCATAACACTATGAATTATGTTATGGGCACATCTTAACTTATAAGAGGAATTAATTAGAGTCAAACTTGGATTTGGGAACTTGAAAGTAACATTATTTTAATTTCCTCCTTTTTAGGAGATGATTAATTACGGGATTTTGCTAGAAAATCAAAATCTAGATAATAGAATAATGTAATTAGCTTTTAGAATATTTTTCCTTTTTATTTAGTTTTCCCATTTTAGTTGTCCTATTTGAGTTAAGACTCTTTACAAGCTAAAAGGAAGTTTTATTCTTTACAGAAATGGATGAAAATATTTTTTTTTTTAGTCTTTAGAGGCTATCTGTTCATCTCTAACTTCCAATTATGAACATGTGTAGTTAGGTCTATTTTCTAGTTGAAAGATAGTTAAAATTATGTTGTATTACTTGTGGGATTTAAATGTTTTATTGTTACTATTGATTTTAGTATTTTATATGATTCTTGTGATCTCATATATGCCAATATTATTTTTTTAGTTCTTACAATGTGTGCGGTTATGCAATTATTAGAGTAGATATTGTCATTTAAGTTTAGTTAGAACTAGAATTGTCTCTTCAATATGAAAATCAGTAGTAGATTTGAACACCCCTACTTAGTTTATTATGCGGAATAGTATAATTTGGTTTAAATAAACCAAGTCTTTCTAGCATTTGTTAGTTAGAATTAGGTCTTCTAATTTTTAATGCAGTTGTCATATTAAATCGTGTATGGTATTTTTTGTGGTTGTTTGACAATTAGGGCTCTTCATTGAGTATTTCTTGGTTAGTTTAAAAGTAAGGAAGGATTTGTTGTAAGACACCAAATATATATATAATTTATATTTGAATCTATTGATCAAGTAATGAACAGGAATCAAAATTATACTTTTTGTTGGAGTTGTTATTCTGTTGATTTTATTTTATTTAATTATGTTAAAGTTTATTTATTTTTGCAATCTAAACCCCCCATTTTATCCTTTACTAGTTTGCTTTTAAAAGAAATAATTTCCTACCAGTCTCTATGGGATCAACCTCGCTCATCACTATCACAACTTTTAGTTTTAAAAGTGTAGTATTATTTTTGGTGATTTCGATATCCAATATCAACCTTCTAACATAACCTATTCTCAAGAAGCACCTTAGTAAAATTAGCACTTCTCTAAGTATAACTCGGGTTGACCCAATTAATCATTGAAGATCCCCATTTAGGATTGATCTTAAGAAGCCTATAAAGAAGAACGTTATTTGAATTAAAAAGTTTCCATTCTTGTTTAGCAAATACAAGGTAATAAAGATCTTCGAAGTCCAAGTCCTCATTCGCTTTAGCGTCACACATTCTCTGCCATCTCAACTAGTGAATCTTCCTATCTCGATTAACCTTTTAGTTCCACTAAAAACTATTCATCATCCATAAAACTATTCACAAGCTAACAAGGGTAAAAGAAGAACTTTCATACAATAAGTGGGCACTGCTTAAGCAATAGACTTAATGAGAATTTTCTTACTTACCCTAGAAGGCATCTTATTATTCCAACTTTAAACTCTCTTCCAAAATCTATATTTCAAAAAAATAAAGATAGCCCTTTTATATTTTCATACAAGAGAATGCAATCCCAAGTACTTTCCATGATCCAAAGAACTGTGCAAATTAAGAATTCTCTTTTTTTAAAAAAAAAACAAAAAAACCTTGGTCTCTCCCCTATATTCAAGCTAAAGGACACTCCTCATTTTTGAAAATTGATGGCTTGAGCAAATGCTCGCTCATAGGCCTTTAGAACCTACTTAATACTTCTACATTCTCTTTCATTAGCTGTATAAAAGAAAAATGAATCATTTGCAAGCAATATATATATATATAGGTGTGGGATACTAGGACACCATATATTAATTTTATACCTATGAATTCTACTTCCTTTTATGCATTTCTAAAAAGAGTTATTAGTTATGCACAAATTATAAAGTGATATGGTGATAAAGGATTGCCTTGCCTTATACCCCTTATATGAAAGTCCTACATTCTCACCATTCACAGGCACAAAATACTTAACACTAGATGCACATAACATAATAGGATTCACCCATCTCTCATCAAAGCCCTTTTTTTACATCATATCCCTAAGAAAACCCTAATTGATTCTATCATATACTTTTTTATGCTTAGCTTTGAAGCAGCTTCCCCTATAGGCCTATTAATAGACCTCTTCATGTTATACATAATCTCAAAAACCATTAAAATATTTTTAGATATTAACCTCCCAAAAATAAAAGCAGATTGCTTCTTATAAATAATAAAAGGTAAAACTTTCTTCAGTTTATTTGCTAAGACTTTCATCATAATTTTATATAACATGTTACATAAAGAAATTAAACTTAAATCCTTTAAAAATGATGGCATGATTGTCTTAGGAATGAGGAGGACAAGAGCATGTGTTAAAGAATTAAGGAAAACACCATCAACCAAGCATGCTTTGCAACTTTACACATATTCCCTAGTGATGGGCCAAAACATTGAAAGAAGGCATGGTTTGATCCATTTGACCTTAAAGAACTATTCAGATTCGTTTCAAATATAGCCTTTTTGAACTTATCAGAAATGAAAGGAGTTAATAACATGTCATTAAAATTCGAAAAGACTCTATCATTAATCAACTAAAGCACACAATCAAAACTCCTTTATTTTTCGAGAAAAGATTGGTAAAATAATATTTCACAAGAGATTGAAGGCCATTTACATCCATCACCCAAGAACCTTTAATGTTTTTTAGAATTTCTATTCGATTATTGCATCTTCTCACAAAAGCCTGAGCATGAAAGAATTTGGAATTGTTATCCTCGCATTGTAATCATTAAGATTTTGACATCTGCTTTGATTTAGTCTCCTCAAGCTCTAAAATAGACTTTGAATCTGAACAAAATTGATTATATCAAGTTAACTCATCAAGCTTCAATTGCCAATGCCTATCGTAATCACGTAAAAAATCCAGCTACTTAAGAATTTCTGTCTTATTCTCTCGCATTTTGTTAATTTGATTCTTACCCTCTTTCTCCAAAACAATTCGACAATGATTAATTTTGGCCAAAAGAACCCAATTATCAAAAACCATAGAGAAAATATCTGGTTGAAGTAGCCAAAAACTTTAAATCAAAATCTCTTAAGCCTTCATCTTTCAAATTTTTTATCAATGGAAACAAGCACCAAAGAATGGTCAAATCCCAAACCCAACAATTTCTTCACTAAAGAATAAATAAAGAGATCAAGCTAACACGGATTACGATCGATCTGTTAAGGCATTCTTGACCAATTCGGATCACCCTTACTACACTCCCAAGAGTAATAAGGATACCCAGTAATAGGAATATCATTCAAATTGCAGGCATCAAAGACACTACGAAAACCTCTAATAAAATAACAGAGATTGATCCCGTCTTTTAAGTTTCTTTTTAACAACCATGATATCATTAAATCATCAAGGCACACTATTACTAGTAAGAGTTCTCAAATGGTCCTAAGAAACCCAATGTCTTTGTCTTTTAGGTAATAAATAAAAATTGATGAGGGGCCATTGAAGCCATTGATACCCATTGAAAACCAAGTTGAGTTGTCAATGCCCATTGATAATCAAGTAGATAAAATTATGAGAATAAAAGGAAATATTGCCCTAAATTCCATCCTTACAAAGCACCACGATGCCTCTTATTCTACCTAAATAACCAATAACAAACCAACCTATAAAATTGAATTGCCTCTTAATCCCCTTCATATCCTCTCAACACCATCTAAGTTTCAATTAAAAACAAAGTTTCTAGTTTTACATGAAAGATTAAATCCTTTTTAATCTAAATTATTCGAGAGTTACTAAAGCCTCGGTAGGTCCAGCTAACAATTTTCATGGCTCTTGACAAGGCTTTTGAACATTCCCTATCGATCTGAAGTTTTTTGAGAATTATTTTGCGAGAGAAATTTCAAACGAATTAGTTAATTTAAAAACATTAAAAATCAATAAAACTGATGACCTTGGGAAATTTTTTTCATCTAGTAAATGAAAAGGGCTATCTTCAGTAGCTAAGCCTATTCCATTATATTCTAAACTCAGAATCACTTTTATGACATGTGCCAAAATGCCTTTGCCTGGTGATAACACTCTGATTGGTTATCGAAGGCCCCTTTTTAAGGCCCGACGAAGGCTCATAAAAAACTCGTAAAGATTGGTCACTTCATAAGACACAGGGATTTAATCCAATTTGCCAAGCCTTGGGCCTCAAGAAGGCATGAGACCATGCCTTGAGGTAACCCTATTTTATTGTTGACTATTAACCTATAAGAGCGTCTATGTGGGCACACGTGATAGGTATTGTGGAGTCACCACCTAACAATACATTGGAAAAGTGAGTATAACCTCATGAAGCCCAAACTAGAGATGGTTCGAAACTTTACTCTTACTTATAACTTGATTAATATCTATATAAAAGAATTTTTAAGATTAATTATCTATCTCCCCTCTCACACAATTTACAAAAAATAAGTAAATAAATGTGTATAACAATCATATATAAAAATCTATAAAATACATAAATAAAATTATCCAAAAATAGAAAAATAGACATACATAAAAAAACCTTGGTTTCCGCATGTATATTTTCAAAGAAAATGAAGAGTCCTTAGGAAAATTTTAGAAAACAAGGGTATGAATGATCACATTTTGATAAAACAAGACACTTCTTTTTTATGTAATTTTGGGAGGAAAACTGGACATTGGTCCATTTATTAAGAAAATCCCATTTTTATTTTATAAAAAACCTTTAAGTGAATTTTTGTGTTAATGTCCAAAAAAAAACTTTTTATTATTACAAACCCAAAGAATTAAAGCAAGAAAACCAAAAAAAAGGAAAAAATCAAATAAAGTACAGAAATGCGAATCTTTATGACACATGCGTCATAGCCTTCTAACCTCGGATCTCCAAAATAGCCCATGCATGTAAATTTAATTGCTCAGAAGAAAAGAAAAGAAAAAAAACAATTAGTAAAGAGATAAATGAAAATAACATTAAAATAAGTAAATATATACATAATGGAAACAAAATTAAACAAACAGAATGAAAACATGTGAAAGGCATAAGTAAAATAAGATGCACAAAATTCAGGGATTAAATGTCACATGTAAACCAATTTTAGGACAACAAAATATGCATAAAAACCATCAAAATGCCAAACAAAAGTTCACATATGGCCAAAATAAGGTGAGATGACTGCCTAGGAGGTGAGAGACGGGAAGGAATAAGGCGCACTGGCAACGCCAGGTGGAAAGGAAGGGGGGCAATTGCCCCCCTTATTTTTTTAATTTTTTTTATATGTATATATATATTAAATAATCAATTTTACTCACTTAAAATTTTATTTTGACCCCCTTATCCTAAACTTATTTTTTAATTTTAAATATAATTTATATTTTTGCCCCCCTTAATTTTATATTCTAGCTTCGCCACTGATAAGGCGCGTTATGTCCTGCCGCTCTCTATGAGTGACAAACATCTGTCAAGCCTTCTTCTTGTGGCACATGCCCATAATGCAATCTTGAGAGCATAATGTAAAAAACACACAACTAAATGTGTAATATGCACTAAACATGCATAAAATGCCTTATAAATATGTGAAAAATATTTCTAAAGGCTAAAAACTTATTTAATTAATATAAAATCGATAAATTAACACAAAATCAAGAATTTTACCAATGGAACATAAACATGCATTACTGGATAAAAACCTATATACATGCCCTTCTACATGTTTTTTTGTTTTTTATTTCAATCAATGATAGCATAATAAAATTAAAGCAGACATTTAATCAAAGCAACATAGCATAAACTTTCACTACAAGAAAATATCAAAATAGCAACGGAAAAATAGCAACGAATATCAATTTCGTTGCTATTTAGCAATAGAAAATCAATTCTGTTGCTAACATTGGGTGAAGTTTTAGGAATTTAGCAACGGAATACAAAATGGTTAGATTCTGTTGCCAAAAAGGAAGGGAGATTTTAGCGCCAACATATAGCAACAAAAATTAGCAACGGAATCTAATTTTCGTTGCTAAAATAGCAATGGAATCTAATTTTTGTTGCTAAATATAGCGGCATTTAATAGTGAAAAATATTTGGGATGAAATTTAACAATGGAAATTAAATTCCGTTGCTAAAATAGCAACAAAATCTAATTTTCGTTGCTAAATATAGCGGCATTTAACAGCGGAAAATTTTTGGGATGAAATTTAGCAACGGAAAATAAATTCCTTTGCTAAAATAGCAACGAAAATTCAATTTCGTTGCTAAATATAGCGGCATTTCATAGGGAGAAATTTTTGGGATAAAATTTAGCAACGGAATTTAATTTTCGTTGCTATTTGAGCAACGGAATCTAAATTTCGTTGCTAAATATGGTTGCAGAAAAAATTTTGGATGAAATTTAACAATGAAATCTAATTTTCGTTGCTAAAATAGCAACGGAATCTATTTCCCATTGCTAAATTTTAAATCGTTGTTATAATAGCAACGGAATTAAATTTCGTTGCTAAAAAATAATATATATAGGAAAAAACCCTATTTCTTTTATTTCTATTCTTCTCTCCGCCTCATTCTATTTCATTTTCTCTGCTTTTTGGAGCTCCACTATGGAGAATTTCAAATCAATGCATAGAGATCCGTTGGTTCAAAATCCATCAACTTTCACAAATATAGGTACCTTTTTCACTCTTTACTTACCAGATTCTCTACAACTTGTTTGGATTTGATCTCACTTTTAGTATGTTTGTTTCCTGAGAAATTATTGAAGAGCAGAAGGAAATGAAATTCATTTGAGCGTATTAGAAAGAAGTTATCTTAAGGTTCCTGCACTTTCGAGTTACCTTTTTTTTGTTTGGTAGCTGAGAAAATTAAGGCAAGAAAGATGAGAAAACTAGTTCGACTAGGCTTATACTCTTTCTAATACAGGTACCCTTTTCTCTGTTTTATTTCTTTCCTTTTTTGATTACTAAAATTATCATTATTTTTGTTAACTTTTGGATTATGATTTAACTGCTCTTTGTTTCTTGTTTCTTGTTCTCGCATGGAGATTTCGTTAATGTTACTCAGAGTCGAAACAGGGCTTAGCTCTTGAGATGTTGAAGAAATAATAAGGCTATTACAGCTGTAGGGTTCGATGAATGCCACGAAACCACAGTCTTTCTCTCGGCCAAAATGGGGTTAGATTTTCTGTCTGCTCTTTTATTTTTGTATTGTAAATTTAATTTGTTTTTTATATTATAATCTATGCAATCAAATTACTTGTTAGTGGACACTTTTGCGATAGGCTCCATAAAAGATATATTCAAGGTCATTATATGTGCACAAGTGGAAAATTCTTAACCCTGCTTTATTATTATTATTATTATTATTATTATTATTATTATTAGAGAAAAATGATCTAAACACTACAAGAAAATTGCAGAATAACGACAAAATTTAGCGAGTACAAGAAAAATTATTGCTAAATCACTAATATAGCGACAGAATTGCGATGACAAATGAATTTTGTCACAAATGTTGGTGGGGATGTATATGAACATACATTTTGCAACAATTTAACGAGAACATCAATAATTTGTCGCTAATTTAGGCGCCTAAATTTTGGCGCAAACTTTAGCGAGAATTTGGCGAGCACAACATTCAAGCAAACTAATTAATTTAGCATGGAACAACAATTTCACGCTAATCAGCGATAAAAATAGTCCTCGCTAATTTTCGATTTGGTGGACATGTTATATGTGAACTAATTAGCGAGATATTTTATGCTCACTAATTTAGCGAGAACATTACTCCTTGCTGATTCCAATTTGATGTGGAATGTGAAGTAATTAGCAAGGATGTTATTTCTCACTAATTTAGTGAGAACATTTTTCCTCGCTAAAATTACTATTCATATGACATGTGAAGTGAGTAGCAAGGAAATGATTTCTCCCTAATTTAGCTACGACTAACGTTCTCGTTAATTAGCGAGAGAAATAGTCCTCACTACTTAGCGAGAATACTACTCCTCGCTAATGCCCATTTGATGTGGATGTGAAGTAATTAGCGAGGACATGATTTCTCGCAAATTTAGCGAGGAATTCCTCGCTAATTCCTAATCTTGTGGCATGTAAAGTGAGTAGCGAGGAAATTATTTCTCGCTAATTTAGCTACGACTAACTTTCTCGCTAATTAGCGAGAGAAACAGTCCTCACTACTTAGCGAGAACAGTAGTCCTCGCTAATGCCCATTTGATGTGGATGTGAAGTAATTAGCGAGGACATGATTTCTCGCAAATTTAGTGAGGAAATGTTTCCTTGCTAATTTCTAATTCTTGTGGCATGTGAAGTGAGTAGCGAGGAAATTATTTCTCGCTATTTTTGCTACGACTAACTTTCTCGCTAATTAGCGAGAGAAACAGTCCTCACTACTTAGCGAGAATAGTAGTCCTCGCTAATGCCCATTTGATGTGGATGTGAAGTAATTAGCGAGGACATGATTTCTCGCAAATTTAGAGAGGAAACGTATTCCTAATTCTTGTGGCATGTGAAGTGAGTAGCGAGAAAATTATTTCTCGCTAATTTAGCTAATTTTAAAATTGTGAATATGGTTAGCATATATTTATAGACTATCCTGCTCGGGTTTGTGAATATTATTTGAGAAAATGATCTAAAATTGTGAATTGTGAATATTTTTATAGCTTTATGCCCTTTATTTTTGTGTGCAGCTAGGTAGATGATCTTAGACTTTCTCTTATGGACTCTCATTTCTTTATTTTTGTGAAATGCAATCAAATGTAGCCTTCTCTGTTAAGTAGCTTCTTAAACCTTCGATTAGTGTTTGTAAACAACTTGCTTTTTGTGTGATATTCTTGCTAACAGCTTGCTATTTGTAAACAGCTTGCTGTTTGTACACAAACAGCTTGTTATTTCTGTGATATTCTTGCTAAAAGCTTGTTGTTTGTACACAAACAGCTTTCTGTTTCTATGATATTCTTGCAATATCACTTACATGATGCAATCAATTTCTCATAAAGTGTTTATTCATTTGTGTTTGTCTCTCTCCTTTTCTTTTAAAAAAATGCATTGACAGTAATGCTACTTGTACATCATTTTTGTTGAGATCGATGCAAATTAAATTTTATGGTCTTCTCTATGAAATTGGTATTTCTTCTTCTATTCTTACGGTCCAAAAATCCTAACAACAAATATAGTGAAGACTATTAAATAAATTTTTAAAAATAGAGATATAACTCTGAATTTCTCTTAATTGTAAAAGAATACCCAAAATATGAAAATAACAAAGCATCAAAATTTCCTTGCACATTTAAAACTTTCCTAATTAGGAAGTTTTACTTTTCTTTTTTATTTTATTTTTTTAACCTATATGTTATATATTGAAAGAGATATGTTCTTTTCTTCTGCGCATCAATGAATATGGATTCCATTAACTTAGTCATTTTCATGCTTTTTTATTTTTTTTATTTTTCACGTGAATTTACTTGCTTCTCTCTCTTTTGATATCTAATTTTTTCTTTTCTTTTAATATTGAAATCTAGCTATGTGATTTTGATTTGGACATCCACACAAGCAACTAACTTTTCGCATATGGTGTAGCACAGACATAGAAATTTCTCCTCATGTATAGCAGGTTATATAAATATATTACTTTTTACAATGATTTGGACAATACTCATAAATTAGTTTCTGAATTGAATTAAATTTTTCCTGTATATGTTGATGTTATGCAGAAAAACAGCAACATCAGCCGGGGATGCATTATTTCCCCTGCTAAAAATTGTGAACACTACCCAGGAATTTATTTTTGCTATCGATATCCATTATATCTGCTTTGTCCATTTAAGTTTACTGAAACCATGTGAAAAACATTACTTGATTTTTTTTTTTCACTTGAGGAAAATGACTTAGTTATAAAAAAGAAGTCATAATTGTTAATTCTAATTGTAAATGCACTCTTAATCAAGTGGCGACTATGACACTAGCTAAATCTTGGTTCTTGGTAGTTCAACGATGTATTTTCCTATTAATAGTATTTGAATTTCACCACTTTTATTCCAAAAATATAATAATAAAAAAACATAGACAATAATTCACAGTGATGTTAATGGTTAATTAATTAAAATTTTGGTTTTGTTTAAATTAGAATCTTGGCAAATAGGCAATCTGTGCAGAGGTCACGGGTAAGGAAGCTACAATACATATCTGAGCTTGAACGAAGTGTCACCTCATTACAAGTAAGTATTAATTAATTAAAAAACTTGAGAGTTAATTTATGATAATTAATTAATTAATTTTTGGTCTTATTTGTTTAATAATGAAGGCTGAAGTTTCAGTTCTATCGCCAAGGGTAGCATTCCTTGATCATCAATGTTTACTTCTAAATGTTGACAATAGTGCTCTTAAGCAAAGAATTGCTGCATTGGCTCAAGATAAGATTTTCAAAGATGGTAAGTGCTTATTATTATTATTATTATTATTATTATTATTATTATTATTATTATTATTATTATTATCCAACATGCTATAATACACTAAAACAGCAAGTTGTTTTAGTGTATTTATTTACACACTCATATTTCTACAATAATTTTATACTGGTTCCATTTTGTTTCTCTAATGAATTTATTGAATAGATAGACATATATATATAATTAATAAACACTTGTTTTCCTAATTAGTAATAGTTTCATTTTCTAAAACTGATTTTTCTTCTTTAAATTGATATTAAATGAATCTTTAAAATAACAAACTCACGGAGGTCTGATGGGTTAGGACTTGGCATTTTTACTTCTGTTTTTCACTGTTGAAGATAGTGGTGGCAAACGCAAATATTGACATGTGATATAAATATGGCGACATGTGGTGCTGATTTTGCATCCTCTTCCCTGACTTGTAATGCTGTCTTTGTCTCTTTGTTCTAGTCATCAAGCTTAAAGAAGCAATTTTTTTCCTTTCTTCGTTGAGTACGGAGGGATTAAAGAAGCAAATTCAGCAGACCTCTACAGTCAATTCTTTCTTTTCTAATAGTTTAACCAGATAATAACCTCTACAGGCTTGAAATTGGTTTATGTAATCGGTTGAGTTTCAGATTTAGGCAGCAAAACTGGTCAGATTTATTTCAAATCAAATTTTGATGTAGTTTGACACTAAATATTACTATGAGGTTGGGAGTGGGAACGTAGCAAGAAAATTTTGGTTTATAACTCCTACTAAAGTTGATCCTGATGTCCCTTATACATTTGGTCTTATAGGTATTTCATGAATTTTTTTTCATTTTTTTGGATAATGTACATTTTTAAAGTGGATTTCTGCAAGATTTTATCTTGCTGCACCTCCCAATTTGAGCAGGGGATCTTGGTCAAACTTATGATTCGAATAGAACACTTACCCAATATGAGTTGAATCCAACAAATGGTCAGACCTTATTGTTTGTTGGAGACCTCTCCTATGCAGATGACCATCCATTTATATAATTTGCACTTCCTTTTCTTCCAAGTATGTCCAGAAGCTCTATTTAATTTTGTGTCTTTCAGATTTCTTTCTTGTCATTCATGGGTTTCTGATATTAAAAAATTATAATAATTTTTAGCGACGGACAATACCGTCGTTAATTTTTTTTACTTATGGGTGAATTTAGCAACGAAATCAAATTTCCGTTGCTAAAATTAACCAATTCACCGAATCTTTCATTGTTGAATTTAGCAACGGAATTCAATTACCGTTTCTAAATTTAGCAACGGAATAAAATTTTCATTGCTAAAAAAAGCAACCGTCGAATTAGCAACCGAAATTTCCGTTGCTAATTTTCATTGCTAAATTGAGATTTTCTTGTAGTGTTTTGAGATCCAATAAAGCAATATTTTCACATGATGAACTTAAAAGGAATCTACATCGCATTCAATTTATTCCTAATATAAAGATAAATGAGCCCAAAATATTACCCTTAGTTTGACTTTCGAAAAGCTAAAAAAATGTAATCCGAATCCCTTATTGGATGATTTTCACAATTGCAGAGATGAAAATTGTTCTTGTGAAGAAATGTGATTTTCCAGAAAAAAAAACTAGAATGTGAAAAAACACACCCCTCTTTGAAGAAAATAAAAACCAGATTTTTAAGAAAAAATGATGATTGCCTCCCTTTAATTATCTTTAGGTTTTTTCCTTTTTATTCTAAGATAGAGTTTTAAAATCCCTCCAACTCCATCTCTTCCTTGAAATCTAGTTAAAATCCCCATCAATCTTGTTTCAAAATATGACCTTTTTGAACCCAAATCTCATCCAAACTTTTAGCTGTAAAAATGTGCAGAATGAGTGTAAAAACCCCATAGACGGGTGCCATTCAACCTATAGACGAGTGCCACTAAAAAATAAAGTTAAAATTACAAATATGCCCTTTTACAATGACCTAGTTGACTTTTACCCATGACTCCATGAGTGATGGATGCAAGTCACCGAATCATAGATAGGATAGGAATAGCCAAAGTAGCCCATCAACTGGAGACGGACATATCAAAATGAGCCATAAACATGAGAGATGAATGTTTGTCTTTATGAGAGATGGGCATCTATCACAAAAGAATCCTATTCTCGCTCTCTAAGAAACAAAAGAATTAAACCCCACTAAAAATCTTTTAAAAACTTTATGAAAACCAAAGATGGGAATAGTAGCTTTCGTTCTCCATTTGTAATGCAAATAATACATCCTCATTGGGTAACTTTGATCGAGGGTACCTTGGGACTAGGTGTCTACACCCTTTTCAAGGTCTATTTGCATAGGTATCCTACTTACTCCACCCATACCCAAAATATCTAACATAGTTAAATTAGTAGGGGGCCAACAATATCTTCTTTTTTTTGTCAAAATGAGAAACACTAACTCCAATTCTTATACTGTCATTTTTGAACCCATAGATTTAGCTAATCCATATCTATCCTTATCCCTAAGCTGCACAATTATTACCTATAATCTTCTTCGATTTTCTACTTAGAATTTGACGTTCCATTCTAGTTTTAACACTTACCATGCTTACCGATGCGGTTGTTGCAGAAACTATCAACATGCCAAAGCCTCTTGCATAGAAAATGCCAAACCATTAATCTCTTATATCAAAACTTTGCGAAAAAGAAATCTTATTTGGTAGAATAATCTTCTTTTTCCTGAGTAAGGTTCATCTAACATCAACTTTGATTCTCATATAGTTGCAAGCACCTTCAATGAGATTTTTATAATCATAACTAAGAAAATTGCCAATGATGTTCCTAAAGTTAACAACCATAGCTTTTATCATATAGCTTGGGCGAAGTTTATAAACTTGCACCCATATTTCAACAAACGTCAATGGAAAATTACCAAGGTCTTCACCTTTCTTCATGTGGTGGACAATAAGTAGGTGGTTATTGAAAAAAAAATTAAATCAAAGTTGCTTATTCTCCAACTTTATGATTCTAATTAACACCACCCCCCAGATCTAAGGTCTTTCTCATTGCCTGAAAGCTCACTGCAACTTTTGTTAAAATTCTACCTATGAGGTAAAATGCATATATATGACTTATTATACCCCCATCACCCATCTCAATCTTCCAACCTTCCTCCTTACCACTCCTTATAGAGACTCCCTCAGGATCAATTTCCATCCTTATTTGATCCAATCCCTATTTGGGATTTTCTTGGACTCTTCTGTTTATGAATAAAATATCCTTCCCTATCCTTATTTAAAAAGGTTTAGAGTCTATTCACTTACAAAAAACTGTTTCAGTTTTTCAAAAAAAAATTTAGCGATCATGTTTATTTTAGTCAGTTTTCTAAAATAGAAAATTGAAAATGAATTTTTCAGTTTTCTAAAATAAAGAAACGATTAGAAAACTAATAAAAATATTTTCTAAATTTTCTGAATAATCTTAATACACACATTTATGTATGTACATACATAAATACATATGTACATACATACATACATAAATATATGTATGTGCATGTATAATTAGTACATGCATACATAAATAGACATGGATATGTATATATATGTATGTACATATATACACATACACATGCATATACACATGTATATGTATACATACATATGTATATGTATGTCTATATATGTGCATATATACACATACATATGTACATGCATGTATGTACATATATATAAATATGTATTTATGCACATATATGCATACACATACACATATACATACATATACATATACATATACATATACATATACATATACATATACATATACATATATATATACATATACATATACATATACATATACATATACATATACATATACATATACATACATTTACATATACATGTATATGTATGTGCATACATACGTACATATGTGTATGTTTGTACATACATATACATATGCACCCCCGTGCGCACACACATATACATATACATGTATATATGTATATGTATGTACATATATATACATACATATATACAGAAAATAAACACTCTAATTTTTCATTTGTTAATAAATACGTGTTTTCTTAAGTTTTTACAGAAAATAAATACTTTAATTTTCTAAGAAAATAGAAAATAAAAATAGAAAACTGTTTTCTGTAAATAAATGCACCCTTAGTTTTTAGGTGTTATTTTAATTATTATTCCAAATATATATAATCTGATGGAAATGATGAATGGTTTAAAAATTAATATTCAAAATTACTTTTTAATGATAAAACCTTAAAAATAATAATAGATTTATAAATTTTCCTACAGGATTGTTTAAAAATTAATTTTTAGTAAATAATCATAAAAAGTCGAAAATCAAGAATTCCATTTTGTAATTTTTTTTATTTCATTTGGAAAAAAAAAATCCAATCGAACCCATTGGGTTGTGATTCGATCATCAGCTTGAGCGGATATCAGATTTAGCTTCAATTAGGTCAAAACATTAAATTTTTGGAATCAAACACTAAATTCTGAATATTTATTTCTTTTTAGAAATTATAGGGGTACAGAAAATAAACAATTTCCCACTAGAGAACGTGCCTAGTTATTTTCATTGAAGACAATATGAAATGATGAATTAAGTCAATAAAAATAAATAGGTGACATTCCATTGACTTACTGATAAACAATAAATGAAAAACTTTTATGTTCACAAATTTTGTTAGTTCTTTAATTTTTTCTAATTTTAATCCAATCTGAATATTGGAACAATTTTTAGCCCGATGTTAAAGATAAACCTAATTTTCGTGGAAAAGTAATTATTGAACTAATATAATAAATAAAAGGAATTTGGCCACTATTTCTTTCCAATTTTACTAAAAATATTTATTTTTAAAATAGTTTTGTATATATGAATCAGTATTGAGTGATAGCTGTGTATGCATATATATGCAAATGGACACCGTATACCATCAATATATCGCATTTGCTAAATAGGAGAAAAATATTAAAAAAGAAATTCTTGAAGAACAACTGAAAGAGTAGAATAATTTGCTCTTATTATTTTCTCAATTGGCGTAGTGAATTCTGTAAATAATTGTCAAAGTCAACTTTTCTTTTTTTTTTTTTTTAGTTTTTTCTATTCTTTTTTTTCCTCCCTTTTTTCCTGGTTTTTAGCTGGAAAACATGCTTCTAAGGGGCACCAAAAAAAGTTTCTAAAAAATTGGATGCAGTATGATAAGATTAAGCCAATTGCTTCATGTGTATATAGGTTCATCAATGTGTTCTTTACATATTAGATTTGTAAAATAGAGATGCTAATTATTTTTGCCATCAATAGACATAGAATTGGAATAGTAATTCAGTATTCATGCGCATTATTTAAACTGTTAATTTGCGCGTGCCAATTCGAACGGTCTAAATATATAAGCAAAATATATTTCAACTCTAAAATTAAATATGCATTCATTTCAAAAATAAAATTATATAAATATGTATGCCTTATTTCAAGTTTGTATTCTTACAATTAATTCATGTTTTATTGATGTGCTAGTAAATTACACCAAACCCATATTCTCAAATTCTGAGTCTTCTTGTTAGACTGAAAATATGGAGCAGCTTAGAATTGGTTTTGGTTGTTTTAGGCTTCCAAACTTGCTCAAGCACCGAAACCAAACATATTTTTTTGTAATTTTTGGACCCTATTTACATAACTAACAAACAAAAAGAATGGTTGACTAGTAAAAACCTAAAGTCATTACGTTTGGTGAATTCCTAGTCCTCACGCGGTTATGTCCCAGCCACCCTTTCAGGAATTAGCAAAAAAAACTTTATCACACAAGTGGGTTTCAGCCACGTATCCTCCATCAACGGACAACGTTTAATCACATGTGGTAGACAACTGCCTCGAGGCTCAGCCACATCTCTATATATTGGCAAGGAAATGAAATGCGGACATACTCTTCTCTCATTCTACAAAAGAAGAGAAGAAAACATAGCACCAACAAGAACTGGGGCGACGTGATCATTAAGAACACATATCAATGGCGAAAAATTTAAGCATTGGGTTCCTTGCTACAATTGTGATAGCTGTAGTGGTTAAATTATCAGGGGCGCAAACAACCCATACGGTGGGTGATGCCTCAGGCTGGGTCATTCCATCTGGCGATGCTACTGTTTACTCCACTTGGGCTGCTAACCAAACTTTTGCCGTTGGTGACGTCCTCGGTAAGAATGCAAAATTATATATTTTTTTTAACAATGAATTTGAGCGATAAAGTGTTGATTTTTTTTTTGGAAATTATGCAGTGTTTAATTTTGTGACAAACCAACATGATGTAACTAAAGTGAACAAGGCCAATTATGATGGTTGCAGCACTAGTAATGCTATTTCAAGGGTAACTACTGGACCTGTAAGAATCACCATTAATCAAACTGGCGAGCATTATTTCATCTGCGGCGTTATTGGCCACTGTGTGGCTGGTCAAAAATTGATGATCAATGTTAGTAATGCTACAACTTTAGCTCCAGCTCCCCAACCTTCTTCTGTTCCTGCTCCTCAACCAGCCACACCACCAACCGCCCCTGGTTCTCCTACATCTCCAACCACCCCTTCTTCCCCATCTCCCTCAGGCTCCACTACCCCTCCACCACCAACCACCCCTTCTTCCCCATCTCCTTCAGGCTCCACCGCCCCTCCACCGGCGGACAACTCCGCCAGATCCCTTGGCGCTGCTGGTGTTTTTGCAACATTCTTGTCAGTTATTGTAGCTTTGTTGTTTTAGATATTGATTAGAAAAGATTAATTAGTGTGAGAGTGTGATTCATTTTCATGTAATTTTGTTATATAGATTGAGTTTTCCAGTTCCAATAATGGTTGTTTTTCACATTTCAGCTTTAATTAATTATTTGTTTTTGCATTACAACTTTACAGTATATAATTGACCGATATTATATCATAATAAAATTATTGTTATACCTGATGATAAGTAAAATGCACAGCAAGTTTCTTGCGATCACCTGTAAAAATAAATAACGGACCGGTGATTTTTCGATAAGGGAGTCTCCGACGATCAAGTCAGGATTTCTGTGTAAAAAAAGTAAGAATTTTTAGCAAAAAAGGTAAGTAACTATTTCATACATGTTTTTCATCTTTTTATAGAAGGAGTTAGCACGTTTTCAGGAGATAATGGGAGGAGTTTTCCGTTTTTTTTTGCCACTAACGCATTTTCGGCAATTCTCAAGAAAAACATGGGTTAGTGGTGACTGTTTGTTCATCGTGGTGGAGCTGTTTTTAGAACACGTTCGTAATCGAACTGTGGCTCGGTTAGAGAGCCTGGAGAAGTTGAGCCTTTGGTCGGTTCACGAGGTCCTCATTGAGCTAGGTGCTCGGTATGTGTGGGACCGTTGAACTAACCCATAAGTTCGGTCGTTATCATAAGTCCCTGTTGCGACCCTAGCAAGTGCACTAGATCGACAAGTAATAAAGTAGGGTATAGTTAGGACCCGTAAATATCGAACCCAAGGAAAATGTGTGTGAAACTATAGAAATTAATTGTACGCTAAATAATTCCCAATTTAGTGTGTATGAGTTGTTTAATTTGTATAGTGCAAACTTTAAAAGCTAAAATATGCAATGAAGGGAAATTTAATTCTAATAACAGTGAATTGAGTATGTATTTAATTTAAAAAAATTAACAAGTATGAAAATGTATAGAAATTAAAACGTTACTTAGATTCATTCATCCACCCCATACTCACTGTGAATTAATTTTATCTTAAAGTATACATGAATGAATTCGGGGATAACCCTTTTAACCCAAGCTTCCCATTCCGGAGCCAGCTATTCTAGTTGCTAAACTTTCCATTTCGGAGCCAGCCCAACAACTAGCTTATGCACGGGTCTAACATCCTAAGTTTGGGTTGCCTTCCCATTCCGAAGCTAAACAACTCAAATCTCATCCATTTCACTCCACACTCTAGTCCTAAAATCACAATTACTGTACATTTAGAATCCCATTTTGGAACCGTCTAAAATAATACAGCATTCATGAAAGAAAAACTGAGCAAGATTATTCATAGACTTCAATCCACTAGACTCAATACACATCCAAAGATATATGATGAACATCATTCATCCATGTATTGAAATTAACTCAATAGATTGAAAATCCATGAAATATAAATAAGTAACAGTGAAATAGACCATTCATTCATGTAAAAATCAAAATATGCTCAATATTCACATTGTGAGTAGGGGATTCAAAGCTTCCCCAAGCAACAAAGATAACTACTCACTATCCATAATGTAAAAGATGAATAAAGTAAGAGTGAAAACTATAAAACCCATTGAAGCTGAAGATTGAAGTTGATGAAGCTCTTTCTCTTCTTCTCCAAACAACACTTTGATTGTAAGTTGTAATCTTCAAAACTAGAAACTAAAACTATAACTATCTTTGTGTTCTTGAAGTAAAACTAAACTAAAAGAGTGATTTTTACAAGTAAAACTCTAATATTAAGTATTAAAAACCCTCAAAATATGAAAAACTGTGTTTTCTTCTTTACCCAAACACTCTAAGCACGAAACCCTAGAAAAGACCTCTCTAAGCAAAAAATTTCCCAATAGGCCACGGCTGGGACACTTTTGTCTCAACCGCGACAAAAGGAGACAAAGTGATCATTTCCATGGGCATGGCTAGGACAGTTTGTCTCAGCCGCGATGAGCTTCTGGATCAAAAGGCATTTACAGGCTGCACTTTGCCATGGCTGGGACACTTTGTCTCAGCCGCGACCTTTAATGAAATGGTGCGCTTTGATTCATGGATTGGGCATGACTGGAACACTTTGTCTCAGCCGTGGCTATTAGTGAAACGGTGAGTTTTTGCCATCTGCATTGGATGCGGCTGGGATAGTTTGTCTCAGCTGTGCCTTAGCAAAATTTCCTGCATAAAGTGAAATTTAAGACCATTAATCACCTAAAAACTTTAAATTTATCAAAATAACTAAAATAAACAAAAGAAAAAAATATTTTAGCATTAAAACACTAAAAGCATGCAAGATGAGACACTAAAACACACAAAATTATCTAGAAAATAAACATTAAAAATAAGATTATCAACTACCCCACACTTAGCTCTTTGCTCGCCCTCGAGCAAACGAATCATCCACAATCTTAAAAATTCAAGCTCCACATTAGAACAAGCAAATTCAGAGTGATTCTAGCAACACTTAGTAGAAGAAACTCAGATGAAGAATTCAATTATAAAGACTCAAACTGATCTATACCATACAATTTCTTATGTGTGTGTGCGAGGCTAAAATAGATTTATTTTCTTTCAAAAACCAAAACTACCAGTGAATTACAACAATCAAGCAAACAGAGAATTACAATAATTTTGTGCTTGCAAATCAGAACAGTGATAAGCCTCTCCTTTAGCACCTGAACTACAAGGGTCATCTCCACTAAACAACTCAAAACAAAATAGGATCACCAAGGCTTACTTTAAGGTTGTAGTGGGGATAAGGAAAAGGATCCAAAAAATTTTGATAAGGTCAGCATATTTGGCTAGTTTCCTTTGTACATTATAACTATGCATTAGTATTTGTTTAAGACATGTTTTATTATTATTTTGAATGAAGTATGATTTACATCCATTTGTGTGCTTTGATTTGCTATGTATAATTGGCCACCATATTTGGCATGTTAATCAATTTATTCGCAACGAGAGTTGGAATTCTTTGATGGAAAAACAAATGTATGTACTTGAAGCATTGAATTCCTTTAATTTGACTTAAGGGATTCACTTTGAAGGGTTAAAAATTGGCATAGAGCTTCATAATTTTTTTTATCTCTATAATGACACGAGAGTGCTTATAGACTCTAAATGAAAACATCTTTACTGACAACGAGAGTTGCTTTAAAGAATCATGGCTAAATTCTCCAGTCACTTTATTTATACAATTACTAGAACTTGTTCTTAGATGAATTACTATTTCATATTTCTAATGTATGTTCATACCATCATTTAAGTCATCTTTAATCCAATTTCATTAATATATGCAAAGTAGTTTAGATATGTATTTAAATACATAATCTACATTTTATTCGCCACCTATCCATCTATTCTTTGTGGTTTCAATACAAAATTTACCCTGTTCCCTTTGGAACGATACCCTACTCATCCTATATGCAGTCTAGTGAGACTAAGGGTTCAAATAAATCCCCATCAGATTTTGGTGCCGTAGCCGGGGAACGGCTTGAATGAATTTTTATTGATTGATACAAAAGAGTAGATGTTTTAGGATTGTATGATATAAATTAGTTATTAGATGTATGAATTCTTATATTGTGTTTTGTTTGCTTTAGAATTAGATTTTTTGTTTATGACTTATTTTTTTTTTGTCAAGTTTTATGTATTTTATAGTTTTCTTTCTTATTGATTTATTTATCTGTTGTAATTTTAACTTTTGGCTTGAGATTGGTATGATTTTGCAAAAAATTTGTAGCACAGTATCATGTTCACGAGTTTAGTTCGACTCGTGAAAATGTTCACGAGTGTTCCAGAGGAAGCAATATACTCAGTCGTGAAGAGTATACCGAGTCGTGAAGAAGATCACGAGTAGCACAGAAATGAAACTGAGTCGTGAAAGGTTGTCCGACTCGTGAACATTTTCCTCAGTTGCCTGCATTTTGTTTTTCATGAGTCGTGATTCTTATGCCGACTCGTGAACATTTTCCTCAGTTGCCTGCATTTTGTTTTTCACGAGTCGTGATTCTTATGCCGACTCGTGAACATCTCCTCTTGTGCCACAAATGCTTCATTCTTCACAAGTCGTGATGATTATGCCAACTCATGATGCACTATTCCAAGATTACTGAGTCGTGATTTTTACTTCATGTTCTTATTTTTAATTCATTTTTATTTCTTTCTTTAACTCTTATTTCTTTTAATTAATCATCTTTGCGGTTTTAATTTGGATTAACGGCCCTTAATTAACTTAAATTTAATGGGGGGAACGGATATAAATCAAACCTAGGGTTTGTGAAACGACATTTCTTTTCACTTTCTCCTTCATTCTTCAATAAATACTGCAGTTACTCTTTTCTTCACTTTTCACATTTCTTTCCTTTTACTTCCTTTCTCTTTCACTGCACCATACATTCACGTTTGTTTACTTGGTTTTCTTTCACTGCAACATACATTCACATGTCTTTTCTATACATTCACGATTGTACATTTCTTTCTCTGTCTCATTCTCTTTAACAACTATGGTGAGAACCAATAACGTCTCAACATCAAGGGGTCAACAAGGGGGAGATGAAACACAACTAGAGAGTTTACAGACCGATTTTGGTGCACCCTTTCCCCTTTCCTCTATCCATGAAGGTAATAGAATCTTTGTTCTTAAGGATAGAGCAATTTCTCAATGAAGCTCTACTCCACAAAAAGTGGCTGAGGAAAGCACTTCGGATGAGGCAGGGGATGAGGCGCAGGAGCAAGGAGATGTTCCTATGGAGGATGTTCCTAGAGACGAGGTTGTTATTTCACCACCTTTTGCTGGATCTTCTTTACATTCCATTCATTCCATGTTCAACCAATTGTTGCAAAACCAGTCCACCATCCAACATCAACTCACTTCCTTGGAGCAAGTTACCTCACAATTGGTTCGCCGTCAACGCCACCTTGAGCACAAGGTGGATGCCTTCATTACCCAATCGGGTTATGTGGTGTCTTCGCCTCCACCTTCACCGTGATCTTTAGGGGAGTTTTCTTTCCTAGATTTTCTTTAGTTGCTTCTTTTTATTTTTGTTTTTGCTGTTTATGTTTTGTTCCTTCACATTGACGACAATGTGTGTTCTAAGTGTGGGGGAGCATCATCAACCTTATGCACCTTATGTGTGTTGTTTGTTTTTGTTTTATCAGAAGTATTGCTCATATTGTATATAATATAGGTTGTTATGAAGAGTCATTTGCCTTTTATGCTCATTTGAATAGTTTTTCAAGGCTTTTGGCATGTGTTTTATATTTTCAAGTTATCTCTTTTTACTTCTTTCAACATTTTAGGTTGTTTAGTCTCTTTACTAACTATGCTTTAATGTTAGAATATGCTCATTTAGTTTAAGATTTTAGGATTTTTTTGCCTCATGGAAACTATAGCCATAATACTTACCTTTACCTTTCAATAATGGATGAGGGCTAGCAAAAAGTAAACAAATGATGTTATTTTAAAAGCAAGATGTATACTTAAAAATTTCAATAGAGTATGGGATGGAGCGTAAAACGCACCCATTACTACATTCTCTTGTTATTTTAAAATACATGGCATAAAGCTTTAAAGAATTCCCATGCTAAAAAAAAGAAAAAAAGAGAAAGAAGAAAAAAAAATGTAGTCTAAAAATGCCATGATATTGGTTTAAAGGTATGTGTGCTTGCAATTTGTCCTACAAGGTAACTATAGTCTTAGAATCTTAGGTTTTATGAACAATATTCTCCCTTGAGCATGGTTAGTTTTGAGACTTTATTATCTTGATGTTGGGTTTAGTAAACTTAGGTGACATGGTAACTAAGAATATATGTCTTAAGATTTGATTTACTGAAATTTTGAGTGTTTAAGGTATTTGACTTCATTTCAATCTTGTTTAAAGTGAATATTGAGCAATGCTTTATAGTATAACTTACTTAGTTTAACTTGGAATTAGATTTTCTCATTCTTTTCTTGCTTCAGGACAAGCAAGGTTTAAGTGTGGGGGAATTTGATGCCTTGTAAAATGTCTACTTGTTAATATGTATTTTCTTATGTTTAAGTAGCTTAAGTATGTAATATTATGTGTATTTTAGGTGTTTATGTTTAGTTTATGCATTTATGTGTGTTTTTAGGTTAAAGTTGGTGTAAGTGCGAAGTAAAGTGAAGAAATGGTGAAGATTCAAGGATGAAGATCACGAGTCGTGAAATGGCTCACGACTCAGACTGGAGTTCTCGAGACGGAGGGAAGATTACGAGTGAGGCAGAGAAGATTTGTTCACGAGTCGGCATGAGGTTCACGAGCTGGCATGCAGTTCACGAGTCGGCATGCAGTTCACGAGTGAAGACAGTTTGATGGAGTTCACAACTCGTGAAGATATTCACGAGTCAAACATAACACCTGCTTCCAAACGATGCCATCTTTCTGCGCATGATTCTTCAGCCAAGCATCAAGACTTTTCAGGGCAACTTTTCACAATTGACAACTACTCGAAAGGGACATGTTTGTAGAGTTAATCTCTATAAATATGGGAGTAAAGCTCTGAAGAAAAAAGGAGAGAAATCAATGTTTAGTTTTTAGAAATATAGTTTTGTTTTGGATAACATTTTTACTTAGCTTTTATTAGATGATTACAAAGGGACAAAGTCAAGAGAACAAGAGATGAGTTTCTTTCTCTTGTTTATCTTTAGTTCAATTATATATTTGGCTAGTTTCCTTTGTACATTATAATTATGCACTAGTATTTGTTTAAGACATGTTTTATTATTATTATGAATGAAGTATGATTTACATCCATTTGTGTGCTTTGATTTGCTATGTATGATTGGCCACCATATTTGGCATGTTAGTTAATTTATTTGCAATGAGAGTTGGAATTCTTTGATGGAAAAACAAATGTACGTACTTGAAGCATTGAATTCCTTTAATTTGACTTAAGGGATTCACTTTGAGGGGCTAAAGAATTGGCATAGAGCTTCATAATTTTTGTTTATCTCTATAATGACATGAGAGCGCTTATAGACTCTAAATGAAAACATCTTTACTGACAACGAGAGTTGCTTTAAAGAATCATGGCTAAATTCTCCAGTCACTTTATTTATACAATTACTAGAACTTGTTCTTAGATGAATTACTATTTCATATTTCTAATGTATGTTCATACCATCATTTAAGTCATCTTTAATCCAATTTCATTAATATATGCAAAGTAGTTTAGATATTTATTTAAATACATAATCTACATTTTATTCGCCACCTATCCATCTATTTTTTGTGGTTTCAATACAAAATTTACCCCGTTCCCTTTGGAACGATACCCTACTCATCCTATACGCAGTCTAGTGAGACTAGGGGTTCAAATAAATCCCCATCAAATTTTGGCACCGTTACCGGGGAACGGCTTGAATGAATTTTTATTGATTGATACAAAAGAGTAGATATTTTAGGATTGTATGATATAAATTAGTTATTAGATGTATGAATTCTTATATTGTGTTTTGTTTGCTTTAGAATTAGATTTTTTGTTTATGATTTATTTTTTGGTCAAGTTTTACGTATTTTATAGTTTTCTTTCTTATTGATTTATTTATCTGTTGTAATTTTAACTTTTGGCTTAAGATTGGTATGATTTTGCAGAAAATTTGTAGCACAGTATCATATTCACGAGTGTAGTTCGACTCGTGAACATGTTCACTAGTGTTCCAGAGGAAGCAATATACTCAGTCGTGAAGAGTATACCAAGTCGTGAAGAAGATCACAAGTAGCACAGAAAGGAAATGATACCGAGTCCTGAAAGGTTGTCCGACTCGTGAACATTTTCCTCAGTTGCCTGCATTTTGTTTTTCACGAGAGTGCTTCTTATGCCGACTCGTGAACATTTTCCTCAGTTGCCTGTATTTTGTTTTTCACGAGTCGTGATTCTTATGCCGACTCGTGAACATCTACTCTTGTGCCACAAATGCTTCATTCTTCACAAGTCGTGATGATTATGCCAACTCGTGATGAACTATTCCAAGATTACCGAGTCGTGATTTTTACTTTATGTTCTTATTTTTAATTCATTTTTATTTCTTTCTTTAACTCTTATTTCTTTTAATTAATCATCTTTGCGGTTTTAATTTGGATTAACTGCCCTTAATTAACTTAAATTTAATGGGGGGAACGGATATAAATCAAACCTAGGGTTTGTGAAACGACATTTCTTTTCACTTTCTCCTTCCTTCTTCTATAAATACTGCAGTTACTCTTTTCTTCACTTTTCACATTTCTTTTCTTTTACTTCCTTTCTCTTTCACTTCACCATACATTCACGTTTGTTTACTTGGTTTTCTTTCACTGCAACATACATTCACATTTCTTTTCTATACATTCACGGTTGTACATTTCTTTCTCTGTCTCATTCTCTTTAACAACTATGGTGAGAACCAATAACGTCTCAACGTCAAGGGGTCAACAAGGGGGAGATAAAGCACAACTAGAGAGTTTACAGACCGATTTTGGTGCACCCTTTCCCCTTTCCTCTATCCATGAAGGTAATAGATTCCTTGTTCTTAAGGATAGAGCAATCTCTTAATGAAGCCCTACTCCACAAGAAGTGGCTGAGGAAAGCACTTCGGATGAGGCAGGGGATGAGGCACAGGAACAAGGAGATGTTCCTATGGAGGATGTTCCTAGAGATGAGGTTGCTGTTTCACCACCTATTGCTGGATCTTCTTTACATTCCATTCATTCCATGTTCAACCAATTGTTGCAAAACCAATCCACCATCTAACATTAACTCACTTCCTTCGAGCAAGTTACCTCACAATTGGTTCGCCGTCAATGCCGCCTTGAGCACAAGGTGGATGCCTTCATTGCCCAATTGGGTTATGTGGTGTCTTAGCCTCCGCCTTCACCGTGATCTTTAGGGGAGTTTTCTTTCCTCTATTTACTTTAGTTGTTTCTTTTTTTTTTGTTTTTGTTGTTTATGTTTTGTTCCTTCACATTGAGGACAATGTGTGTTCTAAGTGTAGGGGAGCATCATCAACCTTATGTACCTTATGTGCGTTGTTTGTTTTTGTTTTATTAGAAGTATTGCTCATATTGTATATAATATAGGTTGTTATGAAGAGTCATTTGCCTTTTATGCTCATTTGATTAGTTTTTCAAGGCTTGTGGCATGTGTTTTATGTTTTAAGTTATCTCTTTTTACTTCTTTCAACATTTTAGGTTGTTTAGTCTCTTTACTAACTATGCTTTGAGGTTAGAATATGCTCATTTAGTTTAAGATTTTAGGATTTTTTTGCCTCATGGAAACTATAGCCAAAATACTTACCTTCACCTTTCAATAATGGATGAGGGCTAGCAAAAGAAAACAAATGATGCTATTTTAAAAGCAAGATGTATACTTAAAAATTTCAATAGAGTATGGGATGGAGCATAAAACAAACCCATTACTACATTCTCTTGCTATTTTAAAATACATGGGATAAAGCTTTAAAGAATTCCCATGCTAAAAAAAAAAAGAAAAAAAGAAAAAAAAGAAAAAAATGTAGTCTAAAAATGCCATGAGATTGGTTTAAAGGTATGTGTGCTTGCAATTTGTCCTACAAGGTAACTATAGTCTTAGAATCTTAGGTTTTATGAACAATATTCTCCCTTGAGCATGGTTAGTTTTGAGACTTTATTATCTTGATGTTGGGTTTAGTAAACTTAGGTGACTTGGTAACTAAGAATATATGTCTTAAGATTTGATTTACTGAAATTTTGAGTGTTTAAGGTATTTGACTTCATTCCAATCTTGTTTAAAGTGAATATTGAGCAATGCTTTATAGTATAACTTACTTAGATTAACTTGGAATTATATTTTCTCATTCTTTTCTTGCTTGAGGACAAGCAAGGTTTAAGTGTGGGGGAATTTGATGCCTTGTAAAATGTCTACTTTTTAATATGTATTTTCTTATGTTTAAATAGCTTAAGTATGTAATATTATGTTTATTTTGTGTGTTTATGTTTAGTTTATGCATTTATGTGTGTTTTTAGGTTAAAGTTGGTGTAAGTGCGAAGTAAAGTGAAGAAATGGTGAAGATTTAAGGATGAAGATCACGAGTCGTGAAGTGGCTCACGACTCGGACTGGAGTTCACGAGATGGATAGAAGATTACGAGTGAGGCAGAGAAGATTTGTTCACGAGTCGGCATGAGGTTCACGAGCCGGCATACAGTTCATGAGTCGGCATGCAGTTCATGAGTGAAGACAGTTTGATGGAGTTCATGACTCATGAAGATGTTCACGAGTCGAACATGACACCTGCTCCCAAACGATGCCATCTTTCTGCACATGATTCATCAGTCAAGCATCAAGACTTTTCAGGGCAACTTTTCACAATTGACAACTACTCGGAAGGGACATGTTTGTAGAGTTAATCTCTATAAATATGGGAGTAAAGCTTTGAAGAAAAAAGGAGAGAAATCAATGTTTAGTTTTTAGAAATATAGTTTTGTTTTGGATAACATTTTTACTTAGCTTTTATTAGATGATTACAAAGGGACAAAGTCAAGAGAACAAGAGATGAGTTTCTTTCTCTTGTGTATCTTTAATCAATTATATATTTGGCTAGTTTTCTTTGTACATTATAACTATGCACTAATATTTCTTTAAGACATGTTTTATTATTATTATGAATGAAGTATGATTTACATCCATTTGTGTGCTTTGATTTGCTATGTATGATTGGCCACCATATTAGGCATGTTAGTTAATTTATTCACAATGAGAGTTAGAATTCTTTGATGGAAAAACAAATGTATGTACTTGAAGCATTGAACTCCTTTAATTTGACTTAAGGGATTCACTTTGAGGGGTTAAAGAATTGGTATAGAGCTTCATAATTTTTTTTTATCTCTATAATGACATGAGAGTGCTTATAGACTCTAAATGAAAACATCTTTACTGACAACGAGAGTTGCTTTAAAGAATCTTGGCTAAATTCTCCAGTCACTTTATTTATACAATTACTAGAACTTGTTCTTAGATGAATTACTATTTCATATTTCTAATGTATGTTCATACCATCATTTAAGTCATCTTTAATCCAATTCATTAATATATGCAAAGTAGTTTAGATATTTATTTAAATACATAATCTACATTTTATTCTCCACCTATCCATCTACTCTTTGTGGTTTCAATACAAAATTTACCCCGTTCCCTTTGGAACAATACCCTACTCATCCTATACGCAGTCTAGTGAGAATACAGCTTCAAAATGAGGAAAAAATCAATAAAAAAAGAAGAACAAATCAAATCTAGGAAGTAAAAACCATAAAAGGAAGGAAAAAATTACAAGAAAGAAAAAGATGAAAATAAAAGTGGATCAAAAAGGAAGATCACAACGTAGATGGAAAAGAGAGGAACAAAAAGGCAGAATTAAGCATGGATGCAAGATTTTCCCAATTTGATGAGCCATGAGTGTTTTTCCTATTCCATAAGGTCCATAGAGAAGCATAACCCTCACATATGCTTAATCCCCAAACTAAAACATCAAGTTCCCAATCATTAAGAATTTAAATGTACATATTTCAAAACAATAATATACATGCAACTTGAATAAGTAAAACTACTTGCTTATCACATGAGGAGGAAAAACTCAAAGGCAACAACTCTTTAAAATATATTTGTAAATTCTTCACTTAAGCCACCTATACCCAGTGACTGTAGATTAAACTCCTTTTGTTTAAAAGAGTTTATTGTTGGTAGCTTCACGTTGATCAACAATCTACACATAAGTATATATTGATTTATTAATGAAATTTGCAACTAGAATCAACAGACAACAAGAATACATATATTCCACATTAAGTCATCATATAAAATTGATAATTACAACCTGTAAAAGATCAAGCAATATGAAAAGTTAAATAAACAAATTTGATTTCTACAAACATGTCAATCTCAGTATGTCATCTTAAACACCTTCACTAATATTAGATTGTGTGCATGTAATGAGAATATATTATGAAATTTATGATAGTATTGCTATATATTGTATACAGACAAAGCAATGGAAGAATTAGTGGTGAAAATCACTACAAAAATATAAAACAAGCATTAGACATGGAAAATAGAAAAATAATTTTATCCATTATGCATGAAAATAAATTTCATTAAAATTCATGATAAGTTAAAATTTACCATCTCAAAACTTTAAAAGAAAAAATCTAAAAGCCAGGGAATAAGAAAGATTATTAAGCAACAAACGAGCAAAAGAACGAAGCATGAGCCTATATTGAAGCTAACCTTTATGTCACCTAAATTTGATGCCTCAAAGATAATGTATGTGTCAGTTGAAATCATTCCCCTTTCTACATCTTCAGATTTATCTTGGCCCTTTAAGACAACTTGATCAACTATGAAAATATAATTATTTCCATGATATTCAAATGATACTCTTTCCCCTATTGTCATAACCTGCACATCAAAATATCAAATTCCATAAGTCAAATTAGATATGGCCCTTGGTATTACAATGAAACAGAATAAGGATATAAAAGATCATTGTATCTAATAAGGAAAAAAAAAGAGCTGTAACATAAAAAAAATCCTCCTACCGTTATCAAGTAGCAATTAATTTTAATTTGATGAAATGTGATCATGTCAAACCTCGAATTCTTTCTATAATATATGTGACAACAAATGGCCAAAAGCAAATAACAAACTCCAATTTTCATAAATCAATTCATATTGAGAAATTCAACCACTTAAAAGCATTGTTTTGCTTTTTGAAATTTAAATTTAGGGACCCATACCATCATTATTGTAGTAGTTATGGTTATCTAATTTTACATGACATCAGTCAAATGAATCAATTCTGCAATTAAAACCTCCCTAGGGTCATAAACTAAGCAAATCAAAAGCCATTATGAACCCAAACTCAACAAAAACACAAGCAACATTCACACCTTTTATTTACACATAAATAACTCTACTTGGTTAATAATTCTCTTCCTGAGTTGGTTGGTTAGTAAAATAGCATCCACCTATAAAAAACACAAAATTCCTTTAATACCATGCTACTTCATGAAAGCTATTAATGCCATGGATAATTTTTTCCCTCAGTGACTAGAACATAAATGATTACCCAATTACATGCCCTGAACTCCATTTTTCACAAAAAGTAAGGAAAAGGAACAGATGACCCAATTAGCATACCTATTCATTCTTTAACCCTTTCTTCACAATTCCAACTCGAGCATGAGCACAATGAGGTTAAAATTATCAGGAGGTATGAAACTAGAGATGAGCAACTAAATGAGCAAAAAAAGTAAGGTGAAAAATAAGGATATAAATATAGAAAACTAACCTACACATTGAAATAGAGTCACTGATGGAGACACTTGCATCCAGAAAAAGAAGCAAGCTATAGACAACATAGAACTAAGCATAAAAAGGCAAAAAATGAGTTAGATTTGGACCAGATCTCCAACTTACCTAAAAAATGCACTTCCTAAATGCCTCAAATCAACCATTCTTACATCAAAACATAAACATACAACAATGTTAAGGTGTTTTTCAAAATACAAAAATAAAGTTCAAAAAATTTCAAGTATGAGAAGAAGATAAAGAAAAATACAAGAAATTTATAAGAAAAAATCGAGAGAGACTTAAAGAGAGAGACAGTACTATGAATGAGTGAACTTACAACTAAAGGAAATGTTATGATCTAAAGTGACATCAATTTTTGCTTTTCTTGTTGTTTCTCTGGTTACTCAGTACTGGTAGAGGGTAAGGGTGAGGGTAAGGGCGAGGCAGAGGGAGAGGGCAAAGGTGAGGTAGAGGGAGAGGGAGAAAGTAGCAAGATGGCAAGGCAGGGAGAGAAAGAGAAGGAGGAGGAAAAAATGAAGAACAGGAGAAAAATTTTAGCTACAAAAGGGAATAATTTATACCTAGGCAAATAAGGTATTTACCAATGGAATATTTTTTCCATTGCTAAATTACCAATGGAATGTTTTTTTCATTGGTAATTTAGCAACGAAAAAAATATTTTGTTGATAATTAGCAATGAAATTTCATTTTGATTGGTAATTTAACAATGAAATTTCATTTTCGTTAGTAAATTACCAATGAAATACCACTTCCATTGCTAAATTACCAGCAAAATGTTGCTTTTGTTGATAAATTACCAATGGAATGACATTTTTGTTGCTAAATTACCAATGAAATTTTGTTCCCTTTGGTGATTTTTGTTGCAAAATTTTTTCGCATTTGACTAGCACCTTAATTATCAATGGTATCAATATTCCATTGCAAAATTTTTTTGTACAATTTTGGCACTAAAAATTCCCTTCATTTTTAACAATAGAAGACAACAATTTTCCATTTCCATTACTAAAGCAAAAATATCCTAACGAAATTAGCAACATAATTTTTTTTTCGTTGGTAATTAACAACGAAATAATTTTCCATTGCTAGTTAAGTATTTGTTGTGAACCTTTCAGTTTAATGAAGAAAAGATGATCTTCGATGTCAATATAGTGATGAAGCATCTATCTTGTGATTTTGAAAAAGTTGTGTATTTCATAGATGTTATCCAAGATTGTGCCGAAAAGATGAAAGAAGAGTTACTACTTAATGATTTGTTGAATATTTCCTTAATGCACTCTAATGTCAAGAAAGCCTCAAATGAGTAAGAGAATGAGCTAAGAAAAGAGCTAGAAAAAGAATATGATAAGAGTGAAGAGAAGGACCTTACTATGGAGCTCCCAGAAAATGAGAAAACAACTTATTTGAAACTTTTACTTTCACACTTAAAATTTGTTTTCTTAAATGGTGATACTAATCCAATTATTATTTCTTCTTATTTTTCAAGTATGGACGAGGAGATGTTGATTTTGGTGCTCAAAAAGCATATCAAAGCAATTGGATGGGATAATGAGGACTTAAAAGGAGTTAGCCCTAGATTTTACACTCACTGAATCTTAATGGAGGATAACTACAAGCCTATAGCACAACCACAAAGGAGACTTAACCCAGCCATGCAAGAAGTGGTAAAGAAAGTGGTCATAAAGCTTTTAGATGTAGGTATTATCTATTTGATCTCTGATACTAAATGGGAGAGTCTAGTACAATGTGTGCTAAAAAGGGGGAATTGACTTTATGGATCCATTTCTGAACTCTTTTGGATTTGAAAATATCCTAGTAGTTGTAGACTATATTAGCAAATGGGTAGAGGTCATTACTTACTAGGACTTGTGATGCACGAGTTGTGTTAAAAATCTTTAGGAGAGATATTTTTATTTTGTTTGGAGTAGCTAGGGTTGTTATTAATGATGGAGCTAAACATTTTGTCAACCATTAATTTAAAACATTGCTTTGAAAATATGGTGTTAAGCACAAGATCAAAACCCCATATCAACCTCAAACAAATGGGCAAGTTGAGGTCTCTAATAGGGAGTTAAAATCCATCCTTGAAAAAATTGTTAAGAACTCTAGAAAGGGTTGATCACAGAGATTAGATGATGCTCTATGGGCATATAGAACTGCATTTAAAACTCCTATAGATATGTCTCCATTTAGACTTATTTTTAGAAATTCTTATCACTTACCGGTTGAACTTGAACATAAGGCATATTGGGCCACAAATTTTCTTAATTTTGATATGAGAAGTGAGGTGAGAAGAGACTCTTACAACTTATTGAACTTGACAATTTTTTACTTTGGTCATAAAATAATGCTGAAGCTTACAAGGAGAAAACTATACATTGGCATGATAAGAAGTTGGTTCAGAAAGAGTTTGTTCCTAGTATGTTAGTCTTGCTCTATAATAGTCAAATGTGTTTATTTCCAAGGAAGTTGAAATCCAGATGGCTTAAACCATATGAAATTTTTGAAAGTACTGATTTTAGAATGGTGATGATGTAAAGTTTAAAAGATGGTCGAGAGTATAAGGTGAACATACACCATTTTGAGCCTTACAATGCTTCTCAAGTTGAGGTTGTTAAGGCAACCTTAGTTCTTCTTGACAAGAAAGGTCATTCCATAGGTCTAACTGAAGACTTTATAAATTCAGAACTACACTTTTTATCCTTTTCTTCATTTTGATTTTTATAGGTTTATTAGGTCAATTTGTGTTGTTTGTGTTTTTTGGTTCAATGTGTTTTTTCATGCAATTCATGAGTTTTAAGGTGTCACTTAATTAGTAGGCTGAAATATGGGACTTTAAGTGAGAAATAATCCAATTCTTGATGTAGCTCAATTGGTCCTTTTGGTATACTTAGGTTTGGAGTGTTTTCATGGTACATTTTATGAGTTTTAATGTTATATGGTGTATAATTCTATGATGGGAACATAGGAGTTGAAGTGAGTAGCAAAGAGTTAAGCAAATGTTTCTCTTTAAGTGTCTGAGGGAAAATCAACCCGACTGGGACATAAGTGTCTCGACCAGGTCACTAGAGGTAGTTTAGAACCAAAAGTATCCACTCGGTTAGGACACTAGGTGTCTCAGCTAGGTCACACAACCATTCTAATTATAGAACCTTACAACCCAGTTGGGACACTAGGTGTCTTGGCCAGGTCACTTGAACTATTTAAACCCTACATTTTTCCTTATCATTACTTTTTCAGTTCTCACTTCTCACATTTCTCCTCTTTCGAACTCTTCTTCTCTCTTGTGCACATTGACCAAGTAAGTGTTCCTCTCTCTTTCTCTTAAAATTATATATGGTTACATTCTCTTTTAAATCCTCATTGCATCAATTTGTTTTAATTTAATTTGTCTTTTGATCTCATTTGCTATTGAGAAACTAGGGTTACAAATGCATGTTTCTTTTCGATTTTTTAATGATTTGAGACCATTATAGAGCATGTTGATGACTTAATTGTTTCCTTCTTATGTTGTTTGATATTTTGGGATAATTAATTGTGTTAATTCTTATACATTTAGGCTTTGTCCATACTGCACACCAAAGTTTCTATCAAATGCAACAATGACTTTAACAACCAATTTTGGCATGTTGTCCTAAAATTTTCTCATTCATTTATGTATATTGCCCTAGTCATTCTTAGATTTTTAAATGTTGAGACAAATTTACTTATTTTTGCAATGTGTTGATCTCTATGAGAATACTTTCCTTACTATCTCTTCTCATTGGTTGTACCTATGCATCACTTCTTTTTGCCATTTTTCTTGTTATTCTGACCGCTCACATTTTAGATTTTATACCTCCGCCTTGACCTCATTATTTTACTGGTAGACCTAGTGCTTTCATTTTTTTAGTTGTCATTTTGATTGAGGCTTGTTTAAGTATTTAAATACTATGCTTGTTTGTTTTGCAATGGCTCCCAAATGTGTACACATCGTGGCAGGCTCTAGCTCTTCTGATTTACAAATGCCTAGCTATATGAACCCTACCTTACATAAGACGCACAAGTATTTTTTTAAAAGTTGAGTATATGAATCTAGCTTACTTGAGTGATCTCTATTTGAGTGTTGTGGATGGAAACATAAAGGATGAAGTGAACAAGCTGATCGCAAACATAGGTTGATAGGAGTTCTTCAATAAAAGGGAGAAAGTTCACCCAAATATTGCAATGGATTTTCTTACTACCTTTAGATGTACCTTTGAATCTAATAAGGATAATGACAGGATTGTTCGATTTAAGCTGCAGCGAAAGAAGTATAAGATCCCTTTTAGGGAATTTATAGAGTATATTGGCTTCCCCTTTGATGATGTAAGGGAACTCCTGGATGCCAATCCCTAGCTAAATTGGGCAATGGTTAGAGAAGAAGTGGGGCCTATGTTATATATGCCCAAGCAAACTAAGGCCTATCATCTTAAAACCATGCCTTGTGGATCCTTCACAAATTCCTTGCCGTGTCTTTCTATGGGCACATCGAGGGTGTTAGCAATGTTAATTCTTCAAAAATGCTCATTTTTAGGTGTATGGTTGAGGATATTAGGCTAAATAGTGCCTACTATCTATGAAGAAAGATTGAAGACCTCCAACAAAGGCTAGGCATATCAAAAAAGATTTCTTTGGGAGGCATCGTTACAGTGGTAGCTAAGGTTGTGCATCATAAGTCTCTGGTCACTCACTTGGTGTTATGGCACATATGGATTGCAAATTGTTCAAAAACATAAAGATTATGCAAGATAATCAAGGTTTTAACAAGCGATGGACAACCAGAGAGGAGTATATGTTTGAGGTGACTAAAGGCTACACTCAATTACCTCAAGATGTGCAAGCTGACATAGCTGATGAGGAGGAGGTGGAGGAGCAGTCAAAGGATGCTCCTACACCAGCCCCTATTCCACACCCGACACCATATATGGTGGATTTCTTTAACGATGTGCAAGCATGCTTGATATATAGTAGGCATGATTAGAGTCGATTGAGCACCACCTGGACATGGTATATGTCAATTCAAAGAATTTCTTCAAGCATTCTTAGGAGAGGTTGCCACCACCTCCACCACCACTTTCACCACCACCTAAGTGAGCAGATATTGGTTCATTCGTACTGAGGGCAACAAGATTTAAAAGGGGGGTGGATCCCATTTGAATTTCTTTTAGGAAGTTGGACAAATAATTCTAACCCCATTTTGCTCATGAATTGTCATTATTTTTAATTCTTTTACTTTTGTTTATGTCATTTGATTTTTATTTCAATTTGTTTTGTATTTTATGTTTAATTATAGTACTTTATTTTCCTTAAATTATGTAATACTTTGTTTTATTTGTGCTTAGTTAGGTTAGTTATCTTTGTGTTTTTCCTTTTTATTTCTATTTTATTTATTTATTTATATTTTTTCTTTCTAATTTGGTTTCTTTAATTTGGTTTGTAGTTCATGTGTTAGTTGTGTAGAGTATAGCTGGTAGATCATTTGATCTAAATTTAGTTTAGTTCACCCATTTTGTTTCCTAATTTTGAACTTTTCGAACTTTAACTAGAATCATGTAGTGTTCAAAATTTTGGTTCGCGCTAGGACAATTATGTTGTTTGATGTAATATTAGCCAATTTAGTGTTTAACTTGAGTATATTTGTTAGTTTCCAACTTTTGTACACAAAAGACCTATTTTTAAATTTAAGAAAAACTAGTGCATGAAAGTAGTCAAGTTAGGAATTCTAGAGTGCTAAAACCTTCCTCATCACCCTTCGAAACAATAGAACAACTCAAACAAGTTTAGAATATGATTTAGGTAAATTTTCTTGTTCAGTCACTTTTAAAGACTTTTATCCTACCTTTTGTACATTTTATCTCTTGTTAGCCCCTATGAGCCTTAAAAGGCATGTTTAATGCTTGTCATGATCAATTTTATTGTTACACACATTTTTTTACCTATTAGCTTAAAAGACTTTATCTTTCCCTTCTAAGAATTGGCCACTCCAGGAATGGGATTGATCATCAAGTAAAGGATATCTAAGTTGGTATAGTTTCATTGAAGGGGTCTATGAATTGGGATGTTGTCAAGTTTTTATTGCTAGTTTAAGAATTTAGTATTATTTTGACAAGGAATTGTTGTTTGCTCTTTGCTTATCTTTTTAAAACAAAAGCTAATTTAAAAAAAAAGAAAAAGAAATTTGTGATTCTTTAAGCTAGTAGTATATAGCAAATTCTAAGTGTGGGATATTTTCAACATAGAGGGAAAAGGTTATAAGCTCTCAAATTGATTGAGTCTGTGAAAGTAAGGGAAAATACCAAAAAGTCATCCCTTTTTGTGCTTTAGTTTTCTACATTCTTGAGTAATCAAGTTTTAACAACTTTAGTGGTTGATATTTCTAAATTATATCTATGTTTTACTGTATTTCTAAGTGTGTTTTGGAGTTTATGTAGTGTTAATTTAGTTTGTTTTATGTTTAAAGTTTTCATGATTTGAAATGATGAAGAGTTGAGTTGTTTTATGTTGATTTTGTAGAATTAAAGACTAAAAAATTTTGAAATCAACCCAGCTGGGACAAGTAGTGGTCCAGCCATGTCACTTGAAGTAATTTTCATTCAATCCAGTAGATGATGACCTAGCTGGGCCACCAAATGGCTCAGTCGAGTCACCTTTGAAATGTGGAAAAAAAGGCTGCTGACCCGGTTTGGACACTAGGTGGCTCTACCTGGTCAATTTAACTTGTTGCTGGAATTGGAAGATTTTTAGTAGTAGTTTGACTCCTAGTGGCAACTAGACTTTTGGTATATTAGGTTTTTTAGTGCTTCAACACTAGATATGAATAATTAGGTTAATTTCTATCAAGTTAAACTTAGTTTATTCATTCAAGCACAGTTCTTTAGCGAAGAATTATTCTTTTAGAGTTGATTTCAATCTTTTCTTTACTAGTTTTCAAGAGCTGAAGATCAAGTCAAAGTTTATCTTATGATTATAGCAATTGGTTTTTCATTCTTTTGTTCAATTTCAATACTGAACAATAAGTAGTTTTTTTTTTGTTGAGGGAAACTTGAACCTTCATTTTCCTACTTCATAACTCTTGATCAAGCTTAAATTCAATATGAGTTTGTTATTTTATAATTCCTTTGCTCATCTTTATCTTTGATTATATTTTGGTTTGTATTTGATGTATCCAACAGATGATCGAATGTAAATTTGAGTATTGATCATTGATATGCATGCTCTTTTTCTTATATGCTTGTGTTAATATATTATTGTGTTCTAGAAATTGAGATAGGAATTTTATGATCATAAGTGTATTGAGTTTAAGAACTTGAATTACAAATAGATGGAAGTTAGATTTTTCGAAAGGAGACTTAATCGAAATCTAGGAATTTAAACTGGAATTTGTGCTAGATATTCGATTGTTCTTAATCAGGAAATTTAATTTTCTAAAAGGGTATTCTAAATAAGATATCTTATGTGATACCCTACATTCACTCATAAATTTATACGCTGCGAACTAACATTGGTGACATCACATGGCTACTTAGTTAATTTACCTTTTTAGTAATGATAGCTAATTATTTATCTTAACATTCCAATCTTAATTTGCTTTAGCATCATAAGGTTACTATTCATTTGAATGTTATCCAAACCTGCAAGTAGGCAAAATTACACTCACAAAAGGCAACCTCCATCTCTAATACTCCAATAACAATCACAGTACTTTTAAAATCAATCACAATCCAACATCAAACAATGATCACATAACTATATTCCAACATCTATACTAGCATACATAATTAAATGTTCACTAGAGTTTAGTATCCATTACATATTATATAACATTTTCTAAGCACTAACATACTATATGCATAAATTTATACAACAAAAAAGGATCCATATGTACATGCCATGTTTCCTTCGTTCACTGGATCTTCAATTATCTATCCTTGCACACAGTCAAACAAACCATGCTCTTAGCAATGTTGTTATCTAGTGGTAGATACAACTACAAAAAATTTCATCTAATAAAATTATAATAAGTGAAATTATCATCTATGCTTAATTATCATTTATTGCTAATTAACTTAAAATTTATTCTCTTAATACCTTAAATTACCATTTAGTCCTTCCATTAACTATTTTTCATACTTTCCTCATGTAATTCTTACTTAAGTGGACAATTACAATTAGGTCCCTAAACTTTCCTTTTAACATATATTACTTTATATAACTCCCATTTTGGTTCTTTTTGCTTCCTTTGACTTTTATTTCATCCTAAGTCTAAAATTTACATTTTAGTCCTTATACTTACTCATGTAATTGTAAATTACAATTTGGTCCCTGAAACTTTTCCTAAATTATAATTTTACCCTTCTTTGCTTTTTTGACTATTTTAACTACTTTAACCACATTTTATTGCAAAATTATGATTTTACCCTCAATTTCCCATATGATTATATTTTTACCCCTTTATAATTTATTAATCACATTTTCATTTTATTTACCATCTAATCACATGTGTGACATCTTTTTTGCATAATTTAACCTTTAGTCCCTATTTTTTTCATATTTATAATTTTTCCCTAGTAGTGACCAATGAATATCCTTAAACCGGATATGCAGGATAAGGACTCCAATGTTATAAATGGGCTAGACGGACCATTTGACATGACCCTACTACTACAGATGATTTCTGTGTGAGTGTGAGGTGACTATTTGAGGTATGCTCTATACCAAAATCCTCAAATAATTTTAACAAAAACTCAAGGATTTACCTAATTAAATCAACTTTCTCTTATTAGAAATCTTCACTTTCCAAGCTTCATTTTGCTCTAATTTTATTTCTATGTTGAGGATTTTTTTAGTGTATATGAGTGAAATTAAGGCTTGAGATTTGGTGGGAAATGGAATAAGTGAGAAGAAAATTGGCAGAAGGCTAAAGTGAGGGAGGTTCAAATTTGGGGAAAAAGAAGAGGGAGGATGGTAGATTTTTTTGGCAAAAATGTAGAGAATTATAGACCATCCTAGGCTATTCTTTTGTCCACTAAACCAATGGTGAAGATTCATCCATTTACTATTTGATCTAATGGCTTATTTTTTTAAGCCTCTTGTCAAGCTTACATTGGTTCCTACATTTTTTTATGCAATACTAATGAATGTAGGTGATCTTCACCCATTTTCTAATGACATTTATGCCCTTGAACAAATTAAAAATGACATTTAACCCCATTAACCAAATTAACCTCTTTTTTGCATTTTTCATAATATGATGTTCCCTCTATTAGAATTCTCTAAAATATTTCCTTGTTGTAAAATCATATGCAGGAAGGAGTGTTTAAAATGTTAAGTCATTCTGACATCATTTTGGTATACTTTCAGCTCTGGAGGAAAAATCAATCGATTCGAAACTCGAAAATTCAAAATTGTCAGAAAAAATATTTTCCACTTCCAATAGCTTATTTAGAATATTTCTAATAGGTTTATACAATTAGAATAATTTTTAGAGGTTTATGGAAAATTTTAAAGCCCGATAAAACTTATGGTCAATCGAATTATAATATCGAGAAAATTATTCATTGTATATTTTGGGGACCTATTTAAACTCAATTGCTTCTCAAATTATACCACTAGAATCCATTTAATACCTATTATCTCATCTAGTGCTTAAGTGCTAACTTTCCGGCATGTCACCAATCCTACTATTTCTCTGGGCTACATACGTTTAACTCTTAGACACTCCTAAATTTTATTGTACTATGCTAATGTAATTACCCCAAATAACATTCTAATGTTACAGTTCATGGTCTAAAATTTACTATTCATATCAAATGAAATTTTAGGGCATTACATTTCTCCCCCACTAATAAAAATTTCGTCCTCAGAATTTACCTAGATTGAATAGCTTAGGATATTGTTGCCTCATGGTTTCCTCGAGTTCCCAAGTCACCTCTTCTACATTATGGCAGGTCCAAAGTACTTTGATGAGTGGAATCTATTTGTTTCTCAACTATCAAACTTCTCTGGCAAGAATCCTCACTAGTTCTTCATCGTACGATATATCTAGTCAAAACTAAACTTCCTTTGGTGTTATGACATGTGATGGGTCTAATCAATATCTCCTCAACATAGACACATGGAATACATCATGAATTCTCTTTAATTCTAGTGATAGATTCAACCTATAAATAACTAGTCCTACACGCTACAACACCTCATATGGACCGATAAACTTGGGACTGAGCTTGCCTTTCTCTCCAAATCTTAGACTCTTCCTCCATGGTGAAATCTTCAAGAATACTTTATCGTCCACATTAAACTTTATGTCTTTTTTCTTTAAGTCTGAATAAGATTTCCATCTATCTGCTGTAGCTTTTAGATTGTCTTTGATCAACTTTACCTTCTCCTCAGATTCTTTGATTAAACTAGGTCCTACTATCTTACTTTCATTGAGTTCAGCCTAACATGGGGGAGTCTTGCATGTCCTTTCATATAATGCTTTATTAGGTGCCATCTTAATACTAGACTGATAACTATTTTTATAGGTAAATTCTGCTAGTGGAAGATATTTCTTCCAACTGTTGCCAAACTCAAGCATGTAACACCTAAACATATCTTTCAATATATGTATCACTCATTTGAATTGCCCATCTATTTGTGGATGGAAGGCAGTGCTATAGTCCAAGCAAGTTCTCAGTGCTTCCTAAAGTTCCTTCCAAAATCAAGATATGAACTGAGGGTCTCTATTTGAAATGATGAAGGAAGGAACACCATGTAATCTCACTATCCCATTGATGTAAATTTTTATCTTCCTTATTAATGAAAAGTCATACCTTACTAGTATAAAGTGTGCAGACTTTGTCAATCTGTTAAGTATTACCCAAATAGAATCGTGTTGCCTCTTCATGAGTGGTAATCCAGATACAAAATCCATAGTGATGTGGTTCCACTTCCATTCAGAAATAGTGATAGGTTGTAAAATTCCAGAAGGAACTTGATGTTCTGCTTTCGCTTACTAACATGTTAGACATTTAGTCACAAAGTCTGCTATTTCCCTTTTCATTCTAGGCCACCAATAGGTTGCTTTTAAGTCTTAGTGAATTTTGTTGCTACCTAGGTGTATGGTGTAACTGTTGTTGTGGGCTTCTATCGAATATTCTTCTTCAATTCTACATTGTCTTGTACATAAATTCTTTTCTTGTAGTATAAGCAATTATCACTACCAAGGGAGAACTCACTATCTTTCCCTACATATATTTGAGAAATGGGAGCTTCAGTCAACATACTTTTTAACCTTTCAAAACTCTCCTTGTTGGATTTTAACGGTTACATGCATCACATACATGAGCGAAATTTTAAAATTTTTTAACCATTAGTTCTGATCTTGCCATGAATACACAATATAACTATATGAGAATAAGAAAAATCACCTTTGATTTTTGTTGAATAGTTGATTTTACTTCGCACCGGGTTGTCGCAAACCACAGTGTCCAAAATCGAACACCTCCAATAAGTAATCCACACTAGAGAGGGGTAAATTGAACCAACAAATTGGTGTTCAACTAGGGCTGGCCGAAATCCAAGAGGCTAGCAATGGAAGTGGCGCAAAAGGGAGAGAGAATTAAGAGAAAAATACTTTTCTTTTGTTTTTATCACTTAACCCTAATTCTCATTAGTTGGCCTTTTATAGTTAGGTTAAAATTCCAACTCCTTAATGAGATTGGGCTCTTTAAAATTGCTGGAGAATTATTAATTGGGCCTCTGGAATTAATTATAATCATTTGGGCTTAATTAAATCCAAATTAAATCTTTTCATAAAAGACTATGCATAAAATCCACAAACTAGGCCCTTTGTGCATCTAATTGGATTTAAATACCCAAATGGATTCCAAATCCAACCAAATTAAATATGTGAGTTCCATAACACTTATGTAACATATATAAATTAATTTGGTCCAAGAAAAAGCCCTCCAAGCCCTTCTGTATGGAGTTGGCGTGTAGCCCTCTTCTGGAGGGCTTCCTCCAACTTCTTCATTCCTTTGGCCCTTTATAATTTCTCCAATGGTCCTATTAATTATTATATCAGTCCTATAACAATTATAGTAGTCTTATAACACTTATAAGAAAATAATAATAAATCATGAAATACATTATTTTATTTAGGTCCAATTTACAGAATATTTCTCAAAAGTTCTGCGGACAATTTTATTTGATCATAATTAATTAAACTCTTTAATTAATTATTATCATATTCTCCTCTCTACCTTTATAATAATATCAAATATTATTATCCTTGCCATTTTACCATTTTACCCTTTTTCTCTATATGTGTGTGACCTATTGGGTTCCTGTCAATGTTGGCAGTATAATATGTAATTGTGAGTTCTATTCAAAAACTCACATGATTTAAACTCCTTTAAATCATTTCATCAATCTCTATTGATATTTTGATACATCATTATACAAGTCATGATTGGCCTCTAGCTAGGCATCATGACTATCCAAATGTCAGGAAAGTCATGTAGTTTGACTGTACCCTTCCATAGAAACAGTTACCGTGCAATTACTCCTTTCACCACTCTTATCTCAATTAGATTCTGAGTATGGATTTCTGTCAACTCATATAAATCTAATTATGTATGTTCTATTAATTTAACCATTATTCCTAAAATGCCCTTCATGGATCTCCATCCATCTCGGCATATTACTCTGGCCAGAGATTCTCTGAACAAGGCAATTATAGAATCATGCGAGATAACTTCCCTTGTTAAATCTGGGATGGTGAATCCTTTGTCAATCACTCAACTATCTTCAAGTAGGTCATGATATACCCAATCTCCTAACTGTGTTCACTCCCAGTTGGAAGTAATCAGTTATGGAGTCAAAGTATACCACTTGCTACTTAAGATAACTTTGGTGATCTCAAGTCTAAGGATACTTGCACAACCGCTATGAAGAGATTCCTCACTGACATAGATTTAATATCCATATGAGGATTCTCTTTGCAGGTCTCCAATGAACTTGTTCCTCTAACAAGCATCCATATGTTAGCTTTGATTATCATCCATAATCACAATTATTAGAACCATTGCTTGAACCATTCAAGAAGCATAATATGTGCTAGTCTGTCCGAATCAACAATGTCCTATCTTGTTAATTCTATGACTAGGGATATTTAGATATTAACACATTTGCATGCGATAGACATCTCACATCATGAACACCTTTATGATTGCCTTTGCACTGTGTTTATAATATCTAGCACTTCATTTATTAATTTAAGATTTACAAACTCATGTATTCAAACACAGCATTAATAAATGAATGATGCCTTTTATTAAGAATATAAATTTCATACATATGAAAAACATCCCTATTACATGGGCTCTAGGGCATACTCTCTAACACTCCTGACATTGGTCGGTCCACTCAAACCTAGTATTCTTCTATAGTAGTTTGATGAGTGGAGCAACTTTCATGGAAAATCCTTTTATAAACCATCTGTAATAGCCAGCTAACCCAAAGGAACCCCCTACTTCAGTGACAATTTAAGCCAATTTCCATTCCAAAATAGCTTCAATCTTTTTGGGGTCAACCTTAATCCCTTCTGCTGATACTATATAACCAAGTAAGGTAACCTCATTAAGCCAAAACTCACATTTGTTGAACTTCGCATACAATTATTTTTCTCTCAATGGCTATAGCATAATTCATAAGTGTTTATCAAGTTCTTCTGGGATTTTCGAATACACCAAGATGTCATCAAGGAATAGCACCATGAACTGATCTAGATATGGATGAAAGATATAGTTCATTAAGTCCATGAATGTTTCTAATACATTAATGAGACCAATGGCATGACTAAGAACTCATAGTGACCACATCAAGTACAAAAAGTTGTCTTTGGCACATCTACTTCTCTAAATTGGAGCTGATAGTAACCTAATCTCAAATCAATTTTTGAAAACACATCTGCACCTGTAAACTAATCGAATAAATCATCAATTCTAGGAATAGGACATTTGTTCTTTATTGTAGCCTTATTCAGTTGCCTGTAGTCAATGCAAAGTCGTAATGATCCATCCTTCTTTTTCACAAATAATATTGTTGCTCCTTATGGTGATACACGGGGGTAGATGAATCCTTTATCGAGTAATTGTTGCAGCTGAGTTTTAGCGCTTTCAATTTTGTAGGCGTCATGAGATAGGAAGTTGTGGCAATAGGAGCAGTGCCAAGTACTACATCAATAGTGAATTCAACATTCCTTTTTGGTGGCAATCCCGATAACTCATCAGGAAAAACATTGGGGAAATCACGAACAGTGGGGACATGGTTGATTTGTTGTTTCTCTTCATTAGCTTCAACCACATATGCCAAATAGGCTACATTCCTTTTCTAATGCATATATTTGCTACAGTGGTTGAGATAATATTTGATAAGGGATTAAATCTTTCCCCTACGACAATAATTTCTTATCCCTCAAGAGTTCTCAATGTAATTCTTTTTTATCGACAATTAACCATTACTTAATGTTTGTGGAGCCAATCCATCCCTACAATTACATCAAATTCATGAAAAGGAAGCTCGATCATGTTTGCAAGGAAAGTGATTTGTTGAATTAGGACGAGACAATCTTTATAAACCTTATTCACTATTACATTATGGCCCAAAGGATTACTCACTAGTATGTCCTGATCTAGCTGTGATCTAACTAAACCCTTCTCATATGCAATCTTGGTACTAAGGTATGAGTGTGTGGGCCCAAGATTAATTAAAGCATCAACTGGAGCATCAAATAAATAAAATTTACCTACTATGACATAAGGAGCATCCTGGTCCTCTCTAGCTCTAACTACACAAGTGTGAGCAGATGGTCGCCTATCTGCTGTTGAAGGCATCTGTGCACTCCCCCTCACTAGTGTAACGGCTGTCGGTACACCTTTCCCATGACTTTTAGCTTGTGCAATGCTATGTTTGTCCACACGAGTTTCTATTGTAGCAGTTTAGGCTCGAGGACAATCTTTCTACAAATGATCTTTTGACCCACATCTCAAACAGGCTTCTGTAAGTCTCCAGCATTCACTGGATGGTGATGCCTACAATGATTACATATAGGGTTATCAAATATGCCAGAACCTCGAAGGGCATTAGCAACAGAGGTGGTTGGGGCAACTCGAGCTCTAGACATTTGACTCTATGTTGGAGTAGCTATAGAAGCTGGTAGAGGAACAACAGAACCCCTAGGCTTCTTACTAGGTCCACTAGATGAACCTAATTGACACTACAAAAAAACAGCGAAATAGCGACGAAATTTAGCGACGATATTATTTCCGTCGCTAATTAGCGACGGATTAGCGACTATTTATTGTTTTCGTCGTGGAAATAAATTTGTCATAAATTTAGCGACTAAATAGCGACGAAACACTAAAAACAGTCGCTAATTTTTGGCGACAAAGATTGGCGCCTTTTTTGCGACTGATTAGCGACGAAACAGTTTGTCGCTAACACTGTTTCCTTAATTTAATGTTTGTTAATTAATTTCAGAAACACAGCGACGGAAATGCGTTGCTATATTTAGTCGCTAAATTTATTTTATTTTATTTTATATTATATTATTTATCTATTTTCATTTAAATTTTTAAATAAATTTATAATTATATTTATTGAATTTATTAAACATTATAAAATTAATAAAAAATATACATACATATTAATGTTTGCTAATTATTTTCAATAATTTTTAAAAATATTTTATATGATATTATTTGCCTATTTTAAAAAAAATTATAATTTCAATTATTTCAAACATTATAATATAAATGAAAAATAAAATTATATATTTATTGTTACTAATTAAGATTAAAAATTAATTCAATTAAATTGAGGATTAAAATCACAAAAAAATAATTAATTCAAGGAATTTATAATTTTATTTATTGATTTTACCAAATATTCTAATATTAATTAAAAATATACACATATATCATAATTTTGATTTATAATGAAATTATTTGAAAATTTAGTCTTCTTTCAATTCCAATAAAATTTATATTTAATTTTGAAATTATATTAATAAAAAGTTCTAACCAAAATTTAATTATTGTTTTTTAATGTTTTCATTGATTACAAATGTATCCTTACTTTTTTATTTATTTATCAATGTGCCATAAATTAATTTTCGGAGCTTTTTTTTGTAATAAATATATCTAACCATAAATTAATTAAAACAACATTGATTACCATAAATTAATTAAAAAACCAAAAGGAGACGATGATCCGGCTAAAGTAAATCAAAATAATAATAATAATAATAATAATAATAATAATAATAATAATAATAATAGACAACAACATTCTAGAGAGCCTGGAAATTTCAGGACAAAAGGACCATGGCCACGAATTTAAAAAAACAAAAGAAGATAATTTGGAAGTGCAGGTTATTTTCTAGCTCTTGACATGCGTGTCAAGAATGTGGCACAAATATAAAATAATAAGTGTCAAAAAAAAGTCTCAAGTTAATTTATTATTGATTTTGAGTGTAATTTTTAAAGTACATAAGTTAGAGGGCTTAAATAAAATTTTGCGGGACCAAAATTAATACTTTGCCAAAACTATGCTGTTTTGACCTTTTTTTCCTTTTCCTTGGCTGTTCCAGAAGCCATGTCCATAATTTTCTTTCTTCTTTCTTTATTTTATTTTTCTTCCTTTCTTTCTCTTCTTCATCCCGATCGTGTTTTCATCTTCGCCGTTGCCACTCTCCATTAGCCGCCGCACTGCCATCGTCACCTCCACCTGAGTAGCTGTCGATGCCATGCCCCTTTATCCCTCTCACGCGATAGTGGTCGCAATTCTTTGGCTATCCTCTCTTGCTCGATTTCCCCCACTTAAAATCGTCCCCTATTTGTTGCTTTTCTTCTCTTAATCCCTAGGTAAGCCTTATTTCACCCTTCAATGGTTGTTTTGTGATGGAAAATTGAAGAGAGAGTGAGGAGATTTAGATCTAGGAATTGTGATAAAATTAGGGTTTTAACATTTATTTGAATTTAAGCCATTTTCGTTGAATCAACATAAGATATTGTTGTTGTCGTTTCGATCATCCTTCATGAGCAAGCAGATTCCAGGTAATTTAAAATTAAATTTCATTCATGATCTGTAAATTAAGTTTTTATTTCATTTCATTTCAACATTCTTCCCGTTTTCTTGCCAAATTTTAATTTTTTGTTCATTTCTACAAAATCGTCAGATTTTTGTTGTATTCAGGGTAGTTTGAACATACTTCTCTGGCCCAGTCTAAATTTGAAGCTTTTAAGTTTTGTGGGTTCATTATGCAGTCTCAGGTATGCTCACATTTCCTACTGTGTTCTTAAAGTTTTCATTTTTTTGCTTTCATTTTGAGAAAGATTATTGTTTTACGGATTTCTGTTCTAACTAGAAATGGGATTCTCTAGTCAGCACCCATTTATGGTTTTCCATTTTCTTGCATCTTCATCTACTTATCCTATTTTGAGCTGTAACTCTTGTCTGCTCTGAAGTAGATGAGAAAATGGCAAGATACGAAATTCTTTTTATATTTTTTTATTAGTTTAGAAAGGAGAAATGTGCAAGCTACGGAATTCTTCATTTTCAATTAATTCTAAAATAATTGATGTATTTTTCCTTGACCAGGATTATAACCCTTAACTTTTTTACATTAAGGAAAAAAACTTAAATTGTAATATTGAAGACCAAAATGCTAGTTTTTAAAAATTGATACATGATTTAGATATTTTTTTTTTTGGTGACACGTAAGGATTATAACCCTCTTGGGATTCTTCTGGTGACACGTCTACAGAAGAAGGTAAGCTATTACTAAAGATTTTTTTTAAAAAAATTGATACATGATTTAGATATATTGTATATATCAAATTAATAGTATATTACTATTTATATATGTTAATTATTATTTCATTTCTTGTTTTAATTAATTTTATATAGATAGCAATAAATTATTGACTTGATTTATAAAAATTGCTTAGAACAAGAATTTATCACTGATATATGAATTTTTTTCTTTTATTTTAATAAAAATGAGTTAATTAGAAAACTCCGACTGCCCCATGTGTTTGCAGTCCGTTAGTCTGAAGGATCCTGCCAGGTTGGTTTTACTAGTTATTTTTTGATTCACTTTATTATTTTGTAAATGTTTTTATTTAGACCTATGTTTCTAACATGTCTTGAATAAACTAATGCACTACTGTGGCAGTCAAGAATTGCTTGAAGCAGTAGAGCGAGAGAGGAAATTGAGGGCTGCTCCATCAAGGAATGCCACTATATTTCATTATCCAACACTTGGTGATTTTGAATTGCAACATGTCAGTTTTCTGCAGTATTCTATTTGATTGAAATCTTTGCCAGCATCTGTCATAATGCATCATAGCCTCGTTGCATCTGGATCTACCAACATGCCAACAGCTCGTCGAGTAGTAGTGGAAGCTGGGTCCGTCAGAGGTTAGTGGAAGCTGGGTTCTAGTAGTTATTTGAGATTGCTGTTTAGCCTGTGTTTTGATTGGTTAATGAAATAATGTTTAGCCTGATTAGTAGATTTATTGTAGTTGCTGTTTTTCCTGGTTTTTTTGTGACTGTCTTCAGATTTATGGTTAGTCCTTCCTTCCTCTCTTTATTTTTGGATTTTAAATACTTAGTAATTGCACCTGTATTTGTATATCTGTTTTAACAAGTTTTTAATTAATTTTTATAATGAAGCAGTCATGTCCTGTTATCATTAGTACTGATGAACATATATTTTGCATGTCCTTTGGTCATGAAAAGGGTGATATCACTGACTTGGCTGTAAGTTCCAACAATGCCTTGGTGGCTTCTGCTTCAAATGATTGTATAATTCGAGTTGTAAGCTTCTTTCATATCCAATTTTATAGGCTTATGCACAGAAACACACAAACACAAAGCCAGCTTGATCTTTCATCTCAACAAATTCTGAACAAGTGAAAAAGACATTTGTAACTTGATCTCTGTTTTTATATAATATAATTTGCAGGTTGGAACCTTCCTCCCAATGCTCTAGGATTATAACCATGAGCTTTCATCAGCGCACAGTCATCAATGGAGTGAGTTAGAAGGAGGTTTTAAGCGTGAAACTTTTTAAAATTGCCATCCTCACTATTTACTGATTGTTTTATTTGAACATTATCGTTAATGTTAATTTGGATGTTATTTTTAATATTATTGTTTATTGTTTAGGATGATACTTTATGGAGTCACAAAGTCTTTATTACTTCAAGTAATTTATAATTCTATATTAGTTATGAATTGATATTATGTTTTATATTATAAATTTATAAATTACATTTGGATTTGTATTTACATATTTATGTATGGTTTCTATTAAATATTAGGTAAACAATGAATTAATGTATTGTTTAATTATATGTAAAAAAATAAATTCATAAATTTAAAAAAATTAACATTGTTAATATAGCGACAGAAATAGCGACGAGTGTACTAGTCGCTAAAAATGTGCTAATTTAGTAAATAAACATATATTAGCGACGGTAACAGCGACTCTAAAGTTCGTCGGTAATTTTTAGCGACTAAAAATAGCGACGAATATTTCGTCGCTAAAATATTCTTAATATATTGGCGACTGATTTAAGGGGTTAATTAGCGACGGATTTTTAATTTTAGCGACGGAACTTTTGTCGCTAAATTTAGCGACTGTTTTCCGTTTTAGTCGCTAAAATCGCCAGCGACGGCCAAATAGCGACAAACCGTCGTTCCGTCGCTATATTTAATTAGCGACGGAATTTCATTAAATAGCGACGGAATTGTCTGTCGCTAATTCCCTGTTTTTTTGTAGTGTGAGGTCTTCTCCTCTGTTATGATCTATCCTGCCTACTAGCTTCATCGGCCTGTACTGCTTTAACTTGCATAGCTACCTCAACTAGGACTCTCATATTAGTGTACTTGTGTGCTGCTAATGCCGCCCTGATTTTATTATGAAGTCTTTATTTAAATAGCTGGTAGAATTTTACTAGAGGTATATTGTAGTCTTTCGTATAAGTACTGATCTTTCAAATTCCCTTTCATATTCTTATACTATTTTATTGCCTTATCGCAGTTGCCAGAATACATTTTCCATAGCCCGCTGATATTCTTTTCCTATGTATTTATCCCTAAATTGTTGAATTAAGAAAGGCCATGTTAACTATTCTGCTAGAGTTATCATCTCACGGTCTCCCTCCAAGTATATACAGGGCCCTAGAATAAGGCAACTGCACCCTCTAACATCTCCTCTAGTAGACTATGTGTGATCTCAAAAAGTCTTTTAATCTTATTCAACCATTCCTCGACTTTAGTGGTAGTTAACTATTCCCAACGGTAAAAGTCTTTCGCCCTTAATTTCTTTAATTATTTTAGTATGGGTTTTCTGGGTGGCTGAGGTGGCAGCTGATGTTGTGGCTATAAAGGAGCTGGGGCCTACAACCTATGATATAACAAGTCCGCCATCATCTGTATAAAGTCTTATGGTGCAGCTGGCGGAGGTGCGTGTGGAGCTAGTGGTGGCATAGGCTGACTAGGCTGGCTAATAGAAGTAGTATCATTAACTGCTCAACTGGCTGAGGCCACACTCTCAACATCACTTGCCATCTCGATCACTCATTTAGAACCAAAAGCCATAACTATCATTGAAAATACATGAAAGGGACAAGTAAGATACAACTTTAAATTCACTTATTCCTTGTATGGCTTGTATATGTGACCGGTGTCTAGCAAGTGTACTAGATCGGCTAGTAATATAGGAAAATAAGATTAAGACCCTGAATATTGTACCCAAGGGAACATGGAATGCCAAGAAAAATATATGTAATTAAGTTAAATCGATCTGAGATTATATCCCAAGTTTTTGAATTAAAGGCAAGAACTAAACTAAATTAATAATAAAGCAAAACAAAAAATTAAAACTAGACTAACATAAATTAAACACAGAGCAATAACTAAAACACTTTTATTAAAGGAATTATTCACCTCAACTTTTATTGTAATGACTCAAATCAAAAGTAATACAAGTGATTATGGAAAAACCAATTATAAAGCTAGATATCTTAGTCAAGAATATCATTCTAAGCATTAAACCTTCTTATTAGAAATTATCTAATACCTAGCATAAAGATTTGGTTTTAAACTCCTAGACATCCATTAAACTCTTTTTCAAGCAAACTTAACTTCAATCTATTCTCAGTTCAATTTTTTTTAGTTTTAATCCACTCTTATCAACACACAATTATCTCAAATTCAGAAAATAATCATACATCAATACTAATGATTTAACCCAAGAACATGCATATTATAGATCATACTTAAATCAATCATCAACTATTAATCAAATAAGTTAACAACCAATCTTAATACAACTAAAGATAAGAATTTGCACAGGAACTAAAAAGTAATCAAACTTGCATTGAATTAAAGCTCAAACTAAGTCATCACAATAAAAGTATGAGGAATCAAGAATCCTTTAGCAAAAGAAAAGAAAATTACTTACCAAACATGGTTAAGACGAAAGAAAACTAAATTAAGGAGATAAACACTCATGAAGCTTCAAACTTGCTCTTGATGACTTATCCACCCACTAATAGAAAGCTTGATTCTTTACAAGGATTATAAACTATGAAAAATAGAAAAACTAAGCTAAACTACTATACAAAATTAACTGAAGAAAACTAGATTAACAACTAAGGAAAATTTGTAATTATCATTCCTCCTAATTCTAATGTTTAGGTGTGCTTATATAGTCTCCAAAGAAGAAATTTTGATGTCTTCAAACTTCCTAAATGAGAAAGAAATTGAGTTTTAATAAAATAGGAAGTAGAGTTGTAATTCAATTTCTCAACAAGCTTCCCACTTTGTAGAGTGAAAATTCACTCCACAAAGTGAGGCTTCACTAATGCCCTGTTTCTCATGCCTCACTCGGTAGAGTGAGAATTCACTCCATTGAGTGGTAGGCTTCTAGACTACGTGATTTCAACTCTTCAAAAATATTTAAGTCAAACCATTCCCCTTTTTGCCATGAAATTTTCTTTTTTATTTAATTAAGTCCCTAAAAATACCCAAAATTACAATTTAATCCATAAAAAGGGAATTTAAGAAATTAAACATAAAATTAAACAAATTAACACTAAATTAAAAATTTAAACACATTAAAACACACTTATAATATAGTATAATTCATACTTATCAATATGTATTGGCATAATCATCCATTTACACTTATGTATTTACTCCGATCTTAGAACCGTCTAAACCTACTCTGATACCATAAAATGTGACACCCTGCATTCACTCATAAATCCATACGCTATGAACAAACATTGGTGATGTCACATGGTTACTTTGTAAATTTATCTTTTTAGTAAGGATAGCTAATTATTTATCTTAACATTCCAATCTCAATTTGCTTTAGCGTTGTAAGGTTACTATTCATTTGATAAAAATTTTAGCAGTATAACGACTTATAAATCATGTTGTCCAAACCTGCAAATAGGCAAAATTACACTCCTAAAAGGCAACCTCTACCTCCAACACTCCAACAATAATCACAACACTCCAAAAATCAATCACAATCCATCATCAAACATTCATCACATAACTATATTCCAACATCCATACTAGCATACATAATTAAATGTTCGCTAGAGTTTTGTATACATTACATATTACATAACCATTTCTAAGCATGAACATACCATACACATAAATTTATACAAGCAAAAAGGATCCAAATGTACATGCCATTTGTCCTTCGTTCACTAGGTCTTTATTTACCTATTCCTACGCGCAGTCAAACAAACCACGTACTAAGCAACGTTTTTTCCTAGTGGTGGATACAACTACACAAAATTTCATCTAATAAAATCACAATATGTGAAGTTACCATTTTTACCTTAATTATCATTTATTGCTAATTAACTTAAAATTTATTCTCTTAATCCTTAAATTACCATTTAGTCCTTCCATTACTTATTTTTCCTATTTTTCTCATATAATTCTTACTTGAGTGGAAAATTATAATTAGGTCCCCAAACTTTCCTTTTAACATATATTACTTTATATAATTGCCATTTTGGTCTTTTTTGCTTCTTTTGACTTTTATTTCATCTTAAGTCTAAAATTTATATTTTAGTCCTTATACTTACTCATGTCATGGTCAATTACAATTTGGTCCTTAAAACTTTTTCTAAATTATGATTTTACCTTTCTTTGCTTTTTTGACTATTGTAACTACCTTAACCATATTTTCAATGCAAATTTACAATTTTACACTCAATTTCCCATGTTATTACATTTTTACCCCTTTATAATATATTAATCACATTTTTCAATTTATTTACTATCTAATCATATGTGTGACATTTTTTATGCATAACTTACCATTTAGTCTTTATTTTCTTGCATATTTATAATCTTACCCCCAGTAGTGCCCAGTTGAAATCCTCGAACCGGATATGTGGGACGAGGACTCCAATGATGTAAATGGACTAAAAAGATCACTTAACATGATCCTATTATTATAGATGATGTGTGTGTCGGTGTGAGGTGACTACTTAACGTAGCCAACACCTTAATGGTAAATCTAATCTCATGGTGGCTAGTCATTATATTCTATGATCCTGGATTACCCACTGTACACTAAGGGCAATTATTTATTCCACATTATACTATATTTTCACATAAGTTCTCAAGTTATTCACATTATGTCACATGTCATACTTTCTCAATTCTCATTCATTCACCATTATCATATTTAAAATCAAAACAAACATGGTAAATATCATTCAAACTTAATGAAAACATGCCATTTTCCTCATATACATCATTCGGCTATGTATAAGGCACAAGCATACATTATAGTTTTTCATGTAATATCATATGTTACATGATTTTATAATCATTTCTAACCCTTACATGCAATTACATATTAAAATTACACTTGTATTCCTTTAGTATCTAAATGAACATCATTATGTTTACTATACATACATTATGTTCATAAGTGTTTCAAGGCTCTAATTATGTCCATTGGGTTCTTTTATCATGCAAATGCCTAAATTAAGTCAATTATCCAATTAATTTCATAATTATCATCAATTAACCCTAAGGGTACCATTCGGCCTCCTTAGGTTAACTTACTTTATGTTTGTTTTCTCATTAATTCCTACTCATCTCATGTTAATTCATCATTTTATCAAGTTATCTTAAATTATTTCTCAATTTTGTTTAGGCTTTTATATGAACATAAGGCAAATTTGAACATAATTCAATATTAAATGAAACTAAGTATAAATTGTATCCACTAACCTCGAAATGACTTAAAAATCACTTATTCCTCCTTTTATGAGTTTATGCTATGAATTTTAATATAAAAATGCTTATTAACAACTCCATTAATGATTTCTTACAACTCCATACCAAAATCCCCAATTAATTCTAACAAAAACTCAAGGATTTACCTAATTAGATCAACTTTCTCCCACTAAAAATCTTCACTTTCCAAGCTTCTTTTTGCTCCAATTCTATTTTTACGTTAAAGAGGATATTTTCTAGTGTATATGAGTGAAATTAAAGCTTGAGATTTTGTAGGAAATGGAAAAAGTGAGAAGAAAAATGGTGAAAGGCTAAAATGAGGGAGGTTCAAATTTAGGGAAGAAAAAGGGGGAGTATGGTAGATTTTTAGGCAAAAAAGTAGAGAATTCGAGACCTACCTAGGCTATCCTTTTTTCCACTAAACCAATATTCATCTAACGTGAATAGTAACATTAAAATGGTATTTGGGTTCATTACATTAGCATAGTATAGTAAAATTTATAAGTTTCTAAATGTTAAACGTACAAAGCCTTAAGAAATTCTTGGATGTGTGACCTACTAAGAAGTTAGCACTTAAGCACTAGATAAGATAATAGGTATTAAATGGATTCCAATGGTATAATTTAAGAAGAAATTGAGTTCAAATGGGTCCCCAAAACAATTAGTAAAGAATTTTTTTGGTACCGTAATTCGATTGACCATAAGTTTGATTGGGCTTTAAGATTTTCCATAAACCTTGATCAGTGTCTAGCAAGTGTACTAGATTGGCTAGTAATATAGGAAAATAAGATTAAAATCCTGAATATTGTATCCAAAGGAACATGGATTGCTAAGTAGAATATCTATAATTGAGTTGAATGTATTTGAGATTATTTCCCAAATTTTTGAATTGAAGGCAAGAAATAAACTAAATGGACAATAAAGAAAAACAATTGAAATACTTTTGCTAAAGGGACTATCCACCTCAACTTCTATTACAATGACTCAAATCAAAGGTAACACAAAAAATTATGGAAAAACTAGATAAAGAAAGCTAGATGTCTTAGTCAAGAATATCATTATTAAGCATTAAACATTCTTGTTAGGACTAATTCAATACTTAGCATAAGAATCCAATTTTATACTCCTAGATATTCATTAAATCCTCTTTTAAGTAAACTTAAATCCAACCTATTCTTAGTTCACATTTTCTAAGTATTAATCCACTCTTATTAATACATAATTACATCTAGATTAGAAAATAATCATGCATCAACACTAATGAACTAATCTAAGAACATACATATCATAGATCATACATTAATTAATCATTAACTATTAATCAAATAAATTAAAAACCAATCTCAATACAATCAAAGATAAGAAATTGCTCAAGAACTAAGAAATAATTAACTTACATTGAATTAAAGTCCAAACTAAGTCATCATAATAAAAGTATGAGGGTTCAATTTTTCCTCAGTAACAGTAAAAGAAACTACTTACCGAATATGATTAAAATGAAAGAAAAACTAAAATAAAGAGATACATTACTCATGAAGTTTCAAACTTTGTTCTTGATGACTTCAATAAAAAGCTTGAGTCTTTTAGAGAATTCTAAACTAAAAAGAAAATAAAAATAAACTAAAGACTAAGCTAAAATTAATGTACAATAACTAAAGAAAACTAAAATTAAACCAAGAGTAAAATTCATAATTCTAGCTCTCCCCTAGTTTTGGTGTCTTTAGCCCTTTTATATCCTCCAAGGGAAGAGTTTACGTCTCCTGTGACTTTCTATCTTGGAAGAATTCATGTTTAATTGAAATAAAAATATTTTAATCGCCTAATTAGGACATTTACTCGAAAGAGTGACTCTTGTACTCAAGAGAGTGGCCTTTGTGCTGGGGAGAGTGGTTTTCTACTGCAAATCACGTAACTCTGCTTGGGTGAGTGCCAATTTCACTTTAGAGAGTGCCAAATCACTTAGCCAAGTGAGGAAATCACTCAGCCGAGTGATTCATGGTTGCCTCCCATGAATGAAAGCCATAATTCTCCTTAATTCCAATTATACCCCTAACTTTCTTCTTTTTGCACTTTAGCCTCCTTTCTTTTCAATTTGGCTCTGAAAAACATCAAAATTAATAATTAATCCTAAAAATACATAAACTTACTAATTAAACCTAAAACCAACTAAATTAAGACTAACTTGACTCAATTAGACACATAAAAATACACTAAAAACATAGTATAATTCACACTTATCAAACCTCTAAAAATTATTATGATTGCGTAAACCTATTAGAAATAGCATAAATAAGCTATTGGAAGTGAAAATTAATTTTTCTGATAGTTTTGGATTTCGAATTTTAAGTCAGCTGATTTTGCTTCTAAAGTTATAAGTATACCGAAATAATATCAAAATGATTTGAAATTTTAAACACATCTTTTTGTATATGTTTTGACATTCAGAAAAAAAATTTAGAGAATTATAATCAAGGGAATATTAGATTCTGAAAAATGTGAAAATTTGAGGTTAATTTGGTTAATAAGGTTAAAGGTCATTTTTAATTTGTTTAAGGGTATAAATGTCATTAAAAATAGGCCATGATCACCTACATTCATTATTATTGCATAAGGAAGTGTAGGAACCAATATGGGCTTGACAAGTGGCTTAAAAAATAAGCCATTAGATCAAATAGTAAATGGATGAATTTTCATGTCTAAACTTAGTTTGGTTTTCCATAATGAACTTGTATTACTTATAATCAAGTCAATTTCAATAGGAGGTGAGGTGGATAGTCCCTTTAGCAAAATATTTTTAGTCATTAATTTTTATCACCAATTTAATTCATCTCTATTTTTAATTGAAATTAGTTTTATTCTTTGTTTTCAATTCACTTAATTATTTAAATTAATTGAATTTAATTAATGATCACACTCTAAAATTTGGGAATTATTTCACATAATCTTTATTTCATAATCTAAAATTTACAATCCCTTGGATACGATATTTGAGGGTCTTAATTATATTTTTTTGTATTACCAACCGATCTAGTACATTTGTTAGATACTTGTCAAGTTTTTTGGCATCATTGTTGGGGATTATTGTTTATTTTAGATTTTATAGTGGATATTGTGTGTTATTCTTTTTCTTTATTCTTTTATTCTTTTCAGATGTCAATAGTGTATGGTAAGAACTGACCCAATCACACCCATTGACCCTGAAATTGAGAGGACATTGTGTAGACAAAAAAGACAATAATGAGTAAACATGGACCCACAATGTAATCCAAAAAATGATCCACCTATTAATAACCAACGACTAATTGGAGGAAAAGAAGTTCCTATTCACACTTAGCAGAATCTAAATCCAGTTCAAGGGAATGTGATGAGAATAAGGACAATTAAGGACTATGCCACTCCTAGGTGTAATAAGGAGCACGAAACCATCATGCTACCTTAAAACAATAATTTTAAGCTAAAACCAACTGCCATCACAATGGTGCAGAAAAATCAATTCTAAAGATAAGACATTGAAGACCTAGCCCAATACCTAGACATTTTTCTAGAGATAAGTGACATAATGTAGATCCAAGGAGTTTCTATAGATGTTATTCAAATTAAATTATTCCTATTTACTCTTATTAGCAAGGTAAGGGGTCGATTACATATGCTGCCTAGTCAGTCTATTTGATCTTAGAAGTAGATGCAAGAGAAATTTTTAGTAAGGTTTTTTTTGCCTACCAAGGCAGTGAATATTAAGGACAACATATACAACTTTCAGTAACTTTATAGGGAACCATTCCATGAGGCATGGGAAAGGTTTAGGAGACTTCTCAAGAGCTATCTCCATCATGAAATAGCTATGTATCAACTAATGTATACTTTTTATGCAGGTATTAACCAAACAAATGGATCTTTGTTGGATACAGCTTCAAGTAAAAGTTTTATGAATAAGGTTTCATATGAGGCATTTTTATTGCTAGATAAGATGGCTATGAACGATACATAATAGGCCAGCATAACTGCCACAACTAAGAGGCAAGGTGTGCATAGTATGGACAAAGTAGCCATGCTTATAGCTTAAATGTAACTCCTTAAGAAAAAGTTGAGTAAGTCTTAAGGTACAGAATATAGCAACTATTTCTCAAGAAAATGAAAGTTTTAATAGAGGTAATGCAGCAAGTGAGTTAAAGGTGAATAAGGCTTATACCCAAGGAAATAGAGATGATAATGCAATCTATGACTTTAAGAAAAATGACACTTATAATAACCAGTACAATCTGATTTGGAAGAATCACCTAAATTTCTCTTAGAGGGATGGAAATCAAGCTTCATCTTTTAATAATCAAGTGAGAGCTTTATTTAACCCAAACATAAGTCATCAAGGCAACCCAAATCTTGCCTACCATTAGACCTACCAACCCCTACAAGCACCTAACCAACCTGTGCAAACTCCCTAAAATTTTCAGCCACCTAGTTTTCAAGCAAGGCTACCTATACCTTAAGAGAAAAAGCCAAGTATTAAAGAGATATTTACTAACTTCATGACTAGTCAAATACAGTTTAGTTCTAGCCAAGATTTAAAGTGAAAAGCCTAAGAGCAATGAAACTAGAATTAAGATGCTTCTATGAGGAACCTTGAGACCTAATTAGGTCAATTAGCTAATTATTTGTCGAACAGAGTTTGAAAACTTTAGTTTGGCCTTTTTTCAATGATAGATGGTCGTCTGTACTAGACAGACACCCATCTATAGCCTTTTTCTTCCAGGCTTTAGCCATCTTAGCTTACCCATACCTTAATGATAGACACCTGACCGTCATGAGTCATGGCTACAAGTTACTAGGTCAAGATTTCAAGGGCATTTTTGGGACTTTAAAATCTATTTTTCAATGCCGGCTATCTCTTATTGAAAGATGTCCTTTAGTGGGGTTTTCAAAAAATCTGCACATTTTTCAATAGTGATGAACCTAGACAGAATCTAGTTAATTAATGGTCAGATTCTAGATGGATTTCATGGGGGATTTAAGGCAAATTTTGAGGAAATACTAATTTGAAAATATTTGAAACCTTTCCTTAATATAAATACTAAAACCCTAGATTTAGAGACGAGAGGATAAAAAAAATACATTTTGAATTTTAAAAGAGAGGTAGCCATTTTTGAGATAGAAAATTCAATTTCTACTCTTGAGAACAAAAGCTTTCTTACATTCACTCTTTTCATACAAAAACATTGTTATTATTTTCAAACTTGGGAATCATTTGGATCCAAAACTTAGAGTGCAATTTCCAAAGTTAAAGAACAGAACTTGAGGGTAATATTCTTGGTTTAACTTCCCTCTTTTTGTCATGGCATGAAAGTATGCATTATTTGGTTTGATTTTATTTAGTTTAATGTTTATGTTGTGAATGCATGATTTACTATTGTTAAACCTATTTTAAATGTCATGATTTGTACTCTTATGATGCCATGTATGTTTGAGCATTAACTAAAATATATAGAATGCCATGTCGTATAATTTATTTCACCATTAATGCACAATAATTTTCTTAATTAAAATTATGTGTTTATTTTGATTTAAATATTTTAGCATGATTTAAGTGCGTGTTTGGCTTTTATAATTAAATCTGGCATGATTAGGAGCTAAAATGTGCATATTTAGGTGAAAATTAAGATTTAATCTGCCTTTGCATGCTTACTGCACTTTTTGTTCTATTCTACATGTGACAAAAATAAAGAAACCCCTCATAACGGGATATTGCGAGGATTTCTTTTCGTCCTATCCTTTGCTTTATGCCTGACTGTCTATTCTCTTAGTTAGTCGTCTATAAGCCTTTTTGGCAGGTTATTGATGTCTTATATCTTATTTTCCATGTGTAATTTATTTGCATGCTTATTTGTGTTATTAAATGTTATTTTTAATTCTGGTTTGTGTATTTTTATATTCTATTTGTTTATTTTTTTAGTCAAGAATGCATATTTATTTTATTTGGCTTTATTGTTTATTTTACTTATTACATACTAATCATTTTATCTTTTTTTGTTTTATTTGAGCAATTAATTTATTTGCAAGGATCCTTTTAGGAGTTTGGGCCTGAAATACCTTAAAGGATTTCTATCGAATGGTCTATCTCTACACCCTAATTATTTTATTACCCTTTGATTTATTTCTTCTACTTGCATTTTTATTGCTTTATTAGATTTATTTTGGGGATTTGTGATAGCTAGTAATAAAAAAATTTTCTTGCATAGTGAATAATAAAAATTAACATAAATCTTTTTTACTAAATAAATTGGATTTTCTTAATAAAATGGACCAATATCTAATTTACAACCAAAAATTGATCAATAAAAGAATAATCCTTGTTTTCATGAAAATTGAAATCACTCCCACGTTTTCTGAAAATTGATAAGGATTCTTCACCGTTTTTTGTAAAATATGCGTAGGGGAGCCAATGTTCCCATCTTGAATGAATACCTCGATTTATGTATGATATTTTCTTTTATCTTTTGGAAAATTTGCTTATGTAATTTTTTTTTTAAATTTTTACTTATTTTACCACTTTCTTATGTGCTTGATTGTTCATTTACTTATGTTTATGCATCAAGTGAGAAAGGAGATAAAGAGTTCATCTTAAAAGCTCAATTATAAAAGTAACTAGTTGAGGTACAAGTAAGAGTGATGTCCTAAACCATCTCTAGTTTGGGCATCATAAGATTAGAATCATTTTCCCAACATTTTATTGGGTGGCAAATCTATGATACCTGCCTTTTGAGCCCACTTAGACGTTATAGTAGGTTGATCATTAACAATAGAATTAGGGGCACCCTGAGAAGCTCTTTCATGCCTTGTTCAAGCCTGAAACTTGGTGAATTCGGTTGAATCCTTTTTTTTCTATTATGAATAGCTAACTTTATAAAGTTTATTAACCTCGTTCAATCTTAGACCCTAAAAGTGAGCCTTTGAGAACAAGTCAAATTCTGCTGCGAGGCATCAAGGGGGTTTGGTGCACATCACAGCAAGCTAAATAAGTAAATGTAAATAAAAATATATATGTTTGATTAAATGCTAAAAGATATGATCAATCCTATTAGAACATATCATAAAGTGTATAAGCTACATGTTAGAGTTATAAATAAGTATTCTAACCTATAGGACTTGGAAATTATTACTAAATAAGGTCTAGAATATCAATAATTGAACAATAATCTTGTATAATAATGTAAAAGTAACACATAAATTAATCCAAGTAATAATTTTTATAAATTTCTAATAAATAACAGTTAATTGTTATTATTCATATTAAGTAATATATATAATTAATTTTAACTTAGTATGTAAATTACCTATTTGCAACATAAGATTGTAATAGAAGACATGCTCAAAGCGAAGATCAGACTTGGTAGATGAAGACATTTATAAAGTGTAAGAAATATTGTGATGCACACTAGAGTCTACCCATGTTCAAATAGGTTTTCAGAGGCCTACTTTTAGGGTCCAAAACCGGACGAGACTTATAAATTTCACAAATTGGCCATTTCACAATAGAAAGAGTTTAAGCCCAATTTTATTATTGATAATCAACCATGAAAGGTGTCCAATATGGGTTCAAGTGGCAGGTTTCATGAAGTTGCCACCTAACATAACATCGAAAAATAAATCTCAACCTTTTTTATGCCCAAACAGAGATTGATGTTCGAGATATCACTCTTACTTGTATCTTAGTTAGGTGTTTCTTATAATTAAATTTTTACCACTAGTCAACTACCTCCCTTCTCACATGGTGCATTGCGATAAATTAAATAAACACATCAATCAATTAAATAAAGTGATAAATAAATAAGTAAAATAAACCTACTTAAGTTATTATAAAAGCAAATCGTCCAACTGAAAATGTAAAATACATACATGAATCGAGCTATTTATTGGATTTTAAGAACATTAATTCCCTCATGCATATTTACAAAAGTTCTTTTTGTGAGATTTTTGAGATAAAAATTGAACATCAGTCCATTTTGTTTGAAAAAATCAATTAATTAAATAAAAAGCATTTTTAAGTGTCTTTTCAATTATCGTGTTGAAATTCTTCTTTTTTACTAGCTATTACATTCCTAAAAAATGAAATACATACAAAATTGAATAAAACAAAAAACCAAATAAATAAAATAAACAACCATAAAGCACAATTAAATAATGCAAAAATTAAATGCAATAAAATAAGGGGAAGAAAGAAGAATTGTTCCATGGCTAGTCTTTCCAATGTTAAGTAATTCTCCAAAAAGAACCCTTAAATCAAAAAAATAAAGGCTCGAAGAAAGACACAAAGGAAACAAAATAATTAGCATATAAAACCAAAATAAATCAAATGACTAATTAAAATAATATAAAAATATACATGCTAGAACAAAATATTAACTATACAGAATATAGATTATGCTGGAACAAAAGCAAAAAAAATGACAGTAAATTAGACCTAAATATGCAAATAAATTATACAATAAAAAATAACATGTAAAATAAACTAGAAAGGATTAAAAGGGGACCACAAATGCTCAAAGGGAAGGACAGACGATCAAAACACAAAAGAGAGATGGGATGAGAGGAAGGCATCAAGAGTGCCATCGAATGCTTTAATCGATAGCCGTCTATCGGGCCTTCTTCCCATATGCCACTCAAAAATCAAACAAAGAAAAAAAAACAAGCAGGAGAGAGAAACCAAATTATTTTACCCTAATCATGCATTTTCTTAACCTTTTTTTTAAGAAATAATGAACTTTATAAAAGAAAAGATCACAAACACACAGGAATAACATCCCAAACTTTAGAAGAGTCATATAAAACTAAAGGTTTAGCTAACTTATAAGCCTCAATATTGTTAGACCTATTAATCCAATCTAAACTAATGTTTTGTCTATATGAAATAAAAGATTTACAATCTAAAATAGCAATACCAAAATTAGAAAAGTATTCTAAACTATTACAAAAAGAAAAAATAAACTTCTTGAGCATCAGTATTAATGATACCCTTCGACTAAAGGTTACTATCAACCCAAGATAAAACAAAAAGAAGTGTCATTCCTTTTACAACATGTGGTGGAAACACACCTGGTCAATGTCCTGAAAGGGCTTTAGGAAATTTCCTATTATTATCCTTAAAAATAGCCCCATAACCACATTATCGCTTGTCTGCAAAAGTAGCTGCATCCACCTTACACACCTACATCCCATCCTGACTAGTGGTAGATAAATAAGAATCCAACAGCCTTCTATTATGAGGATCAGAGATAGCGTTAAGGGCATTCTTAGCTGCTTACCATTCACTCAAATAGGTAACAATATAATGGACAATTACATGCGGAGCAATCAAAACATTATCCCACAATGGCTTGTTCCTAACATTCCATAACTACCATAAAACCATACACATCTCCTCAATTTTATCTATATTTAAATAGTTAAAATACAAGGCAAGAATATCTATCAGAGGCAAAGAAGAATCCCGGATATGTAAATCAAAGGAATTCCAAACTTCTTTTGCAGAATGACATCCAAAAAAAAACATGCAAAAGATCCTCCACTTGGTTACACAATAACCAAGAAGGAGTTATTCCAATGCCTCTCTGGAGTAATCTAGCTCGAATAGGTAACACATCTCTTATAGCTCTCTAAAGAAAATTCTGCACTTTTAAGGGGAATTTTTAACTTCCAAATAGTTCAAATATAATTAGGTTGGGTATAGCCTTCCCTACTCCTATGGTCCTACCCAAAGTAACATAGTATCCACTCCTCACGGTATAACAACCTCTTTTATCAAAGTGCCAAATCAATCTATCCTGATGGAATATGACATGGTATGATAATCATGATAGCACAGCGGAAAAACAAAATTTTTATCATACATACCATACATATCCAAAGATAGAATCGAAACATGCAATTTTAGGGTTATCGAACTTACAACTTTTGATGCCTTTTAGATTTTTATTCCGATGATGACCAGCAACTAAGATGGCTTTGTCCGCCTTAGATCTCGATCACCAATGCCAAGGAATAGCCTTTTGCGCCACTCCCTCTATTCTCACACACACAATTACACCGTCGGCTTAAAAACGAGATTGCTAGATCTCTTTTTCGGTATTGTGTAAGGGTTATAGTTTAAAGCTACAAAACTTGATTTTGTACTTCCTTAGATTGCTATTATTGCTCAATAACACAAGAGAATGAGGAACAATCCTTTCTCCTTGTGAAAAATTGAACAAAAGAATTAAGAGAGAGAGACTCACTATTCACGAGTTACTATTCACGAGTTACTATTCATGCCACAAAAAAATTAGGTTTAGGGTTTTATTTCTTTTAATATATATGCTTATCCTTTGGCAAGTCATTAATTTGAATTCAATTATCCTAAGATAATTAATTCAAACTCTATCACTTCCTAAAGATAAGTAATATATTTTGAATTAAACTCCTTTGAATTTAAATTCAAATTTGAAATAAAACATAAGACATTTAAATAAATGAAATCACTTAATTTAAATATATAGCATGTGCCGAAATTCCTTGATTTCCCTCTTGGAATTTCGGCCACATCATTAAATATATAAGTGATTTAATTTAATTTAAATTCCTTTAGGCTTTAATATTCAATTAACTTAATTAACACAAGATAATTAATTAATTGAAATTAAACCTTATGGGCTGAATTTCTCTCTCTCATGGACCAAAGCCCAATAGCAATATTATAACCCATTACATACATTAATTTGACTTTAATTAAAAACCCAAATTAATGTCCAATACTTAATTTAAATATTTTAAGCCCAATGCTTTGTGTGCGATCCTATAGGTCCATTTAATGTTGGCAATGAATTAATAAATTAATTCAAAGGCTATATATATTCTCTAGCAAGATATTATAGCATTCCAAATTAAATGAAAAATGCATATGGCATTTGGTGACCTAATGCAATTTCGCATAGTCCCTTAACCATAAATATCAGAATTAATATAAGGCATGGAACTAGTCATCCTTATATACATTAATTCATTTCTTGATATTCCAATGACACTGAATTCTCAGATAAATAATGATTACTCATTATTTCATCTCGGTATGGCCATACACTTCTCAGTTCACTGATCAAGTGGCCGGTGATATTTTTCTCTCTTATCGAGAGGGGTAATCCCTTCACTTCTCTCATGCTCTCTAACATGAATCAGTGCATACCCAATCATACCCGTACTTGTCACTCTGTTACGAGCACGTTAGGTGTATGTCAAAGTACACAGTAATTCATAAAGAGTTTCATAGAGATTTCAGGTCTAAGAACTCCGATACAAAACTTGCATATGAGAAACACTTATAACTTGTACCATGTAGTGTTCTCATGAGCGGATCGAATCCAGATATCATGTTCTTTAACATGTATCTATGATCTCTGATTGACACTCTTGTCCTAATGATCCGTAAGACAGAACTCATAAGATCAGAGAGAGCATACTAGTCTTAATTCATTTGTTATTCCCATAACAATAACTGACTAGGGATATTTAGAATGAAGTCCCATTTTTTTCAAGGTCTTACAATCCATGTGCCTCACACATGATAACTTAAACCGAAACGACATTCTTGGATAGTTTTATCAGTTGACATGCACAGGAATACAAAAGATAAAACAAATGCCTCATTTTATTAATTTCAAGTGTTTCGTTACAATGCATTGGGGCTAGGGCTTACACTAACAATCTCCCACTAGCACTAGTCCCAATTGGGCATAGCCCTAAGACCGAACGCTCTCAAATGAGCTTCGTGCAGATTTGGACGTAACTGTTTCGTCAAAGGATCTGCTACATTGTCTTCACTTGATATCTTGCTAACCTTGACGTCCACACGATCAATGATTTCTCTGATCAAGTGGTACCTCCTGAGTATGTGTTTGGATTTCTGGTGTGACCGGGGCTCCTTGGCCTGTGCAATGGCCCCGTTATTGTCACAGAAAATTTCTAAAGGATCTAGGATGCTTGGGACCACTCCTAATCCAGTAATGAAATTTTTAATCCAAACAGCCTCTTTTGCAGCCTCACTTGCTGCAATATACTCAGATTCTGTAGTTGAGTCGGCAACGGTTTCTTGCTTCGAGCTTCTCCAGCTGACAGCACCACCGTTCAAAACAAAAACAAACCCAGATTGCGATCTAGAATCCTGAGTGCTGGTCTGAAAAGCAGCATCGGCATAACCTTGTATGACGAGCTCTTCTTGACCACCATACACCAAGAAGTGATCCTTAGTCCTTCGCAGGTACTTAAGGATCCCTTTTACAGCAGACCAGTGCTTCTCACCAGGGTCTTGCTGAAACCTACTGGTTATACTCAGTGCATGAGCAACATCCAACCTAGTACATAACATAGCGTACATGATAGATCCAATAGCAGATGCATATGGGATTCTACTTATGTTGTCCCTTTCCTCTTTGGTTTTAGGGCACTGTTCTTTAGTCAAAGGAACTCCCAAAGCTAAAGGTATGTACCCTTTCTTTGAGTCTCCCATACTATAACGCTTTATTACTTTGTCTATGTACTTTTCTTGACTTAGTCCCAAAAGCCGATTCGATCTATCTCTATAGATTCGAATACCAAGTATTGTCTCGGCTTCACCTAAGTCTTTCATTGAGAAACATTTTCCCAACCATTGCTTAACCTTTTGCAATATTGGAATGTCATTCCAATGAGAAGGATGTCGTCCACATATAGGACTAGAAATACTACTATGCTCCTACTAACCTTCTTGTACACACAAGGCTCATCTTCGTTCTTGATGAAGTCAAATTCTTTGACTGCCTCATCAAAACGAAGATTCCAACTTCGGGATGCTTGCTTTAATCCATAAATGGATTTTTGAAGCTTGCAAACTTTTTTAGGATGCTTGGGATTGACAAAACCTTCAGGTTGTGTCATATACACATCCTCAAGTAAATTTCCGTTGAGGAAAGTAGTTTTGACATCCATTTGCCATATCTCATAATCATGATATGCAGCTATGGCAAGCAAGATCCTAATGGATTTGAGCATGACTACAGGCGAAAAGGTCTCGTCATAGTCTACACCATGAGTTTGTCGAAAACCTTTTGCTACTAGTCTACCTTTGTAGGTCTTATCAGCTTTGAGTTTGAATAGCCACTTGCACTCAATTACCTTAGCACCTTCCGGTGGATCAACCAAGGTCCAAACCTGGTTATCGTACATTGATTGCATCTCGAATTTTATGGCTTCAAGCCAATTTTTTGAGTCTGGGCTCTCAATAGCTTCTCGGTAGGTAGTAGGATCCTCACGATCTACTAACTCAATAGTGTCACTGTCAGTGATTAGAAATCCATATCTCTCAATCTCCTGACGTACCCTACCGGACCTTCTAGGTTCTTGTGTAATGGGTTCTTGTTCCACAACTGGTTGTGAACTTGATCCCATTTCCAAACCATCCTCTATAGAGTTTGTGGTGCTTGAATTTCTCCAAGTTCTACTTTACTCCCACTGTCTTTCTTGAGAAGGAACTCCTTTTCCAAGAAAACAGCCTTGCGAGCAACAAATACTTTGTTCTCGGCTTGTGAGTAAAAGTAGTATCCCTTTATTTCTTTAGGATAACCCACAAACAAGCAGACACTGGATTTGGACTCTAGTTTGTCAGATGTTAATTTCTTAACATGTGCTTCACAGCCCCAAATCCTGAGAAAAGACATATTGGGTTCTTTCCCAGTCCATACCTCGTATGGTGTCTTCTCAACTGCTTTAGTTGGAGTACGGTTCAATAGAAACGCAGCAGTTTCTAATGCATAACCCCAAAAAGAGATAGGAAGATTAGCTTGACTCATCATAGATCGAACCATGTCCAACAGAGTTCGATTTCTCCTTTCGGACACACCATTCCATTGAGGTGTTCCAGGAGGAGTGAGCTGTGAAATAATACCACACTCCTTTAGATGACTGTCAAACTCTTGGCTTAAGTATTCGCCACCTCGATCTGATCGAATGGCTTTTATACTTTTGCCAAGTTGGTTTTCTACTTCATTCTTAAACTCTTTGAATTTCTCAAAAGTTTCAGACTTGTACTTCATTAGATAGACATAGCCATATCTACTGAAGTCATCTGTGAATATCACGAAGTAGCTAAAACCACCTCTAGCATGTGTACTTAAAGGTCCACATACATCGGAATGTATTAGTTCCAATAAGCCATTAGTCCTCTCGCCTTTTTTATTAAAAGGACTCTTTGTCATTTTTCCATGCAAACATGGCTCGCATGTATCATAAGACTCTAAGTCGAATGACCCAAGCACTCCAGTTTTGTGGAGTCTTGAAATGCGTTTTTCGTTTGCATGTCCTAAGCGACAATGCCAGAAGTAAGTAGGGTTCAATTCGTTTGATTTAACCCTCTTTGTATTAATATTGTATATGGACTCTTTGTTTTGTAAATCAAGGATATAAAGGCCATTTTGCAACATGGCATTGCCATAAGAAATGCCTTGGCGACGAATATGAGCATTGCCATTTTTAATAACAAAATCAAATTCATCATTATCCAAACATGAAACTGAAATAATGTTTCTGCTCATAGCAGGCACATAATAACAATTATTCAAAACAATACAAAGTTCGGAAGGTAAAGTGAGGTGATAGTCGCCTATCTCCATGGCAGCAACTCGTGCTCCATTCCCCACACGGAGGTCCACTTCATTCTTCCCAAGTAACCGCCTATTTCTTAACCCCTGCACATTTGAACAAATGTGAGAACCACAACCGGTATCCAATACCCAAGTGGTAGAAATAGAAAGGTTAACTTCAACAACAAAAATACCAGAACTGGACGCCTTGGCTCCATTCTTCTTTTGTTCTTCCTTAAAGAGAGCGCAATTCTTCCTCCAATGCCCTATCTTGTTGCAATGGAAGCAAGTGCTCTCACTCTCTTTGAGTTTTGACGCCTTGGGCTTGGATTGGACCTGAGGTGCACTCCCAACTGACTTGGGTTTTCCCTTTCCATTTCCCTTTCCCTTAGCAGGTCCCTTCTTTATTCCTTTTTGAACCATTAGTACGGGATTGGTCTTTCAAATGTTTTCTTCAGCATTCTTAAGCATCCCATGAAGCTCAGTGACTGATTTGTTCATTGCATGCATGTTATAATTCATCACAAATGGATCATAAGCAGCAGGCAATGATCCTAAGATCAAGTCAGTGGCCAATTCCTTTGTCACTAGTACCTCAAGCTTCTCAAGAGTATCAAGATACCCTTTCATCTTGAGTACATGGGTACTAACAGAAGTACCCTCAGCCATCTTGCAAGAAATTAAAGCCTTTGTTGTCACGAACCTCTCGTGACGAGCTTGTTCTTGGAACATCTCCTTGAGGTGCACCATGATCGCATAGGCCTCTTGGTCTATAAATTGCTTTTGCAATTCAGGCACCATAGTGGCCAGCATCAGACAGGTCACATCATTGGAGTCGCTCTTTTTGGTCTCAAAAGTTTCCTTTTGAACCGCAGAGGCGTTCCTTCCTGGTTCATCAGGCAAGGGTGCATCCAAAACATACGACTTTTTCTCTTGCTTAAGAACTATTCTTAAGTTTCGAGACCAGTCTATGAAATTGGTGCCATTCAATTTGTCCTTTTCCAGGACCGATCGCAATGAGAAATTGTTGTTTGAAGATGCCATTTTCAATCTACAATAAAATTTAGCAAGATTAAATGAGGTCTTATTAATGATCCCACAAACAGAATTAATATCCCTTTAAATAATTCGCGTTAGTGATTTAATGTGGGCCAAGATCCACTTTTCACAACAACTTATTAGTCAAGCTGAGCTTGTACACCTAACAAGTTAAGTTACTTAGGTAGGAAAACTCCAATCATGTCTCGTACATGACTCTTGGATCAAATGGGCTAACATCTTAGGATGTTATAGCACAACCCATTTATTAGTTGCCTAGGTCCGGGCATCCCTTTCCATGATAAGTCCAACCTACATTCACAACCCATGCCTCACAAAGATAATCGGGCGCATCTAGGACTCCTAGTCTACGTGACCGATGATCGATGCCTTGACATGTTTCGAATTAGGAAGGCAACTTTGTGACTTACTATTTTTTAGGGATTCATTTTATTACGGCTTATATGGCATACGCTTTGTCATCCATACATAGCATGCTTATATATATAATTGCATAAAGTAAAGCGTGACAAACATGGGCCCAAAAACCTACAACTAAGATTCTATACTATTACATAAGAATCTTCGAGTTGGGCTTCTCCACTCCGGCGGGCTTCGTCTTGATTTACAAAGTCTTCAAGTATATTCTATTCTAAGAAATAAATGAAACTTTTACAATAAAACACAATGGCTCGCAGGCCATATTTAATTACAAAAACCCAGGACCCATGAATGCACCATGCATATCCATTCATCACACCAAACAAGCAAATAAATATACATAGCATTCATGGATCGAACAAAGTCCAATTTTAATTAGATTTAGCCAAGCCCATTAATGGAAATTGTGTACTTGAACCTTTAAGAGATGACCCTGTGATGGGCCTGGGCCGAAGCCCAATGGACTAAATCCTCTTATTGAATAAGTTCTCTTAAAAGCAAAAAACACAAACTAGTTAGATTTGTGCCATAAATCAACTCTAGTATAATTTCCAATTTTGCCATTTTTAATTTTATGTCATACAGCCCATAAACATTAAAAATGCATATAATATGTGCTAACATGAATTAAAAATAAAATCATGAAGAACACATATATAGTACACGGCATTCATGCAAAAACAAACAAACAACAAAAACTAGTTGTTTAATGCTTATGTAATGCCATAAAATGCACAAACATTTAAATCAATTTTATGAGTCATTTAATAATCTAAATAAGTCCATAAACATTGATTTAATATTCTGTACCATTTTAATCTAAATGTGTTTTTACCATTTTAATCAAAACAAAGCAAACAATGTTGATTAAACATGTAACAAACACAAACTAGTCATTGTTTTAAGTGATTTTAAAATTAATCAATTAAATTATAATGGACTAGAATTAAAACCAAATTTAAAAAATGTCCAGACCTGATAATTAATCTTTAAATATCACTTACAAACATGCCAAAAACGTTTTTACATTTAATTTTGAAAACTAGTTGTTAAACTAGCAATTTTCATGCCAACTAGCACCTAGTTTCATAATTAACATGTACCATCGGGTATAAATAATTAAATCCGACCATTACCAGCCCTAATAACATCTTAGGACAGTATATTAACATGTCATATTAATTATAATACCTATCTAATCAATTAAAATCGTTTTTACACCAAAACTATGCAAAAAACTCAAAACAGAAAATTTCATATTTGCATGTTTTCAAAATAACGATTTTTAATTAATTTTTTCATGCATCTAAAGCACTAAAATAAGCATGTCTAGGCTCTGATACCACTGATGGAATATGACATGGTATGATAATCATGATAGCACAGCGGAAAAACAAAAATTTTATCATACATACCATACATATCCAAAGATAGAATCGAAACATGCAATTTTAGGGTTATCGAACTTACAACTTTTGATGCCTTTTAGATTTTTATTCCGATGATGACCAGCAACTAAGATGGCTTTGTCCGCCTTAGATCTCGATCACCAATGCCAAGGAATAGCCTTTTGCGCCACTCCCTCTATTCTCACACACACAATTACACCGTCGGCTTAAAAACGAGATTGCTAGATCTCTTTTTCGGTATTGTGTAAGGGTTATAGTTTGAAGCTACAAAATTTGATTTTGTACTTCTTTAGATTGCTATTACTGCTCAATAACACAAGAGAATGAGGAACAATCCTTTCTCCTTGTGAAAAATTGAACAAAAGAATTAAGAGAGAGAGAGTCACTATTCACGAGTTACTATTCATGAGTTACTATTCATGCCACAAAAAAATTAGGTTTAGGGTTTTATTTCTTTTAATATATATGCTTATCCTTTGGCAAGTCATTAATCTGAATTCAACTATCCTAAGATAATTAATTCAAACTCTATCACTTCCTAAAGATAAGTAATATATTTTGAATTAAACTCCTTTGAATTTAAATTCAAATTTGAAATAAAACATAAGACATTTAAATAAATGAAATCACTTAATTTAAATATATAGCATGTGCCGAAATTCCTTGATTTCCCTCTTGGAATTTCGGCCACATCATTAAATATATAAGTGATTTAATTTAATTTAAATTCCTTTAGGCTTTAATATTCAATTAACTTAATTAACACAAGATAATTAATTAATTGAAATTAAACCTTATGGGCTGAATTTCTCTCTCTCATGGACCAAAGCCCAATAGCAATATTATAACCCATTACATACATTAATTTGACTTTAATTAAAAGTCCAAATTAATGTCCAATACTTAATTTAAATATTTTAAGCCCAATGTTTTGTGTGCGATCCTATAGGTCCATTTAATGTTGGCAATGAATTAATAAATTAATTCAAATGCTATATATATTCTCTAGCAAGATATTATAGCATTCCAAATTAAATGAAAAATGCATATGGCATTTGGTGACCTAATGCAATTTCGCATAGTCCCTTACCCATAAATATCAGAATTAATATAAGGCATGGAACTAGTCATCCTTATATACATTAATTCATTTCTTGATATTCCAATGACACTGAATTCTCAGATAAATAATGATTACTCATTATTTCATCTCGGTATGGCCATACACTTCTCAGTTCACTGATCAAGTGGCCGGTGATATTTTTCTCTCTTATCGAGAGGGGTAATCCCTTCACTTCTCTCATGCTCTCTAACATGAATCAGTGCATACCCAATCATACCCGTACTTGTCACTCTGTTACGAGCAAATTAGGTGTATGTCAAAGTACACAGTAATTCATAAAGAGTTTCATAGAGATTTCAGGTCTAAGAACTCCGATACAAAACTTGCATATGAGAAACACTTATGACTTGTACCATATAGTGTTCTCATGAGCGGATCGAATCCAGATACCATGTTCTTTAACATGTATCTATGATCTCTGATTGACACTCTTGTCCTAATGATCCGTAAGACAGAACTCATAAGATCAGAGAGAGCATACTAGTCTTAATTCATTTGTTATTCCCATAACAATAACTGACTAGGGATATTTAGAATGAAGTCCCATTTGTTTCAAGGTCTTACAATCCATGTGCCTCACACATGATAACTTAAACCGAAACGAAATTCTTGGATAGTTTTATCAGTTGACATGCACAGGAATACAAAAGTTTCAAGTGTTTCGTTACAATGCATTGGGGCTAGGGCTTACACTAACATATCCCTCATATGAAACACAGGCATAAGAATCTTTAATATATCATAAATATCATCCATACTACAAAACTCCACCAGATTTTCAAAGTCCCACTCTTACCCATTGTCTTTCAAAAAAGCACAAACTCTGACATTATCATCCACAAAATCAGTATCCTCACTCATAAAAAAAAAAATCCTATCTTTAGGAATCCAGGGATCCTTTTTAAAAATAATCGACTTTCCATCTCCCACCCTCCATCTCACACCCTCTACAAGAATAGATTTAGCCTGAAATATACTCTGCCAAGTAAAACCAGAATTGGATCCTAGTTGAGCTTTCAAAAAATTACCTTCAGGGAAGTATTTAGCTTTGAAAATGCGATAAGCAAGAGTATTCCCTGTTTAGCCAATATCACTAGATTGAAACAATGCAGATCTTTAAACCCCAACCCTCCTTCATTTTTGCTACTACACATATTATTTTAAGAGAGCCAATGCAAATTATTTTTCCCATTTTTCTTTTTTCCCTACCAAAATGAATCCATCATCCTTTGTAATTCCTCACAAATAGATTTAGGAATTATAAAAAAAACTCATATAGTATGTCAGGATAGTTTGAGCAACAGTTTTCAATAAGATTTCTTTACCCGCTCTAGATAAAAATTTATTATTCCAAGTTAACACTCTTTGCACTAATTTATTTTTTAGAAACTCGAAAATTGCTCTCATACTCCTCCTAATTGAAAAAGGTAGACCCAACTAGCAGCCATGATTTAAAGAGGCAGACACGCTAAGTATATTCGAAAGATTAGTTCTAACTTAAGAGAAGACATCGGGACTAAAAAAATACCCGACTTTGGGAAATTAATAGATTGCCCAAAAGCTCTCTCATATCTATGAAGAATCTCTTTAATTATATTGCACTCTCCCACAAAAGCTTGAAAGAAAAATAGGGAATCATCCGTAAAAAAAAAAGATGAGAAAGTATCAGTCCCCTTAAACTTGCTCTACACCCCTGGATAAACCCACTTCTCTTAGCATCTTTAAACAGGCAGGATAAGCCCTTTGCACAAATAATAAACAAGTATGGGGAAATAGGATCTCCTTGTCTAAGGCCTCTCTCAGGAATGATGGGACCAATTTCCATTCCATTAAATAAAAATGTGTACTTGACATTACGAACACACAACATCATTAAATCTACCCATCTCCTAAAGAAGCCCAAACACATTAACATAGTCTTCAAATAAGTCCAATCCATCTTATCATAGGCTTTGCTAATATCAATCTTAAGAGTAGCTAACCCATTCTACAATTTTTCATACTGTGAATCATCTCAAAAGCAACCAACACATTATCAATAATTAATCTCCCTAGAACAAAAGTAGACTGACATTTTGAAATAATACTTGGTAATACCAATTCCAATCTATTAGCTAAGACTTCAGACACAATTTTATAGAGAACATTATGCAATGCTATAGGTCTAAAATCTCTAACAGATTTTGGGTTGTCAATCTTAGGAATTAAAACAATCAATGTATTAGTGAGTGAATCAGGAAAATTACCAGCATTCAACCATTGTTGACAGCCTGCCACCACATCTGGACCTATGATATGCCAAAACTTTTGGAAAAATATCAAATTAAGACCATCCAGTCTTAGAGATTTGTCTGGGTGCATTTGAAACACTACTTTCTTTATTTTCTGTTCTATAAATGGAAGAAGAAGAGCATTATTATCCGCATCTGTGATCCTCTTGTCCACTAGCTCTGTAACCCAGTTGCAATCAGCCATAGAACTTTTAAAAAGATCAAAAATATAATTAGTGATAAGATCACTAATTCCTTTATTGTCCAAAACCCATGCCCCTTGATCATTCTTCAAAGTAAAGATAAAATTCTTCTTCTTTCTTGAATTAGCTTGTGAATGAAAAAAAAATTAAAAGTTTGGTCTTCATTTTTCAGCCAAAAAACCTTTGCTCTCTGTCTCCAATTTACTTTTTCCTACTCAAGAATCAAATTATATTCTACTTTTAGTTCCCTTACATAATCCGAATTCATCATCACATCAGCCCCATAATACTGCTCAAGTATATTCTCTATGTTCTTTTTTTTCTACTTATCCCTTTGAACCCGATTACTACCCCACTCCTCCAATAAACCACAAAAATGTTGTTTTCGCTCCATCACCCCATTCTTATTCGAGTTAAACTAGCCTTCTTTAACTACTCTAAACACATCACCTTCTAACAGCCAGTTATTATCAAATCAAAATCTTTTTCTCCTCCACAAGTCAAAATTTTTGTTTAAATCAATAAAGAGGGGAGAATGATTCAAAGTAGGTGACACACCCACTTGAAGAAAAAATTTTGGGAAAGTAGAAAAGAAACCAACGTTACACATACCTCTATCGAGCTTTTCACGCACCCACTAAATGCTCACGCCGTTTCCAGGTGAAAATTGTTCCTGCTGAAGGTAGATTGAATAACTCATAATCTTCCATTGCACTTCTAAAACCTTGGATCATGTATAGAGGATGAAGACCACCTCCTAATTTCTTTGAAGCATCCAAAATATCATTAAAATCCCCTGTTATTAACCATGGATCTGCCTATGTCTTTTCTTCCCTTAGCCGACACAACAAATGCCAAGAATCCCTACTCCTTGACCTCTCTAAAAACCTATAAAAACTAGTAAAAGCCCACAATAAGTCCCCAGGCCCATTAATAGCCAAATCAATAAAGTTTTGATTAAAGCCTTTGAGATGAACTTCAAGTAAATCAGTCCAGAAAATTGCTAAACCTCCACCTCTTCCCAATTGGTCCACATTAAAACACCTTGAGAAACCAAAATTAATTTTTATTTCCTCAATTCTACTTTGATTTACCAGTGTTTCCATTAAAAAAACCATACAAGGCCTATATCTAAAGACCAAGTCTTTCAAATACCAAACTATCCGAGGGTTGCCCAAGCCTCGATATTTCTAACTTATAATCTTTATTGCAACCAGTTGGCTTACTTAGCAGGACCTACCGATAGAGATGATCTATGAGCTTGAATGTTCATGGTAGGTACTATAGCTGAATCTATATTCACAAAAACAGGTACAGTAGGATGTTGTCTATGTCTTTTATTTCTTTCCTCTAAGCCTAAAGGGTGATCATCTAAGTAAAAGCCAATATTATTCGCAAGCCCATAAACCATATCATACTCCATACTATTTTTCACTCCTACCTTAACTAAATCCCGTGATCCACTCCCTATATTAACTCCCTTAAACTCAGCTACCCCAGAATTCAAAAATTTTATCTTACCTAAATTATCTCTTCCCCTAAATCAGCCTAAGAATTCGCCAAAAGGATACCACCCTCATCCCAAAGCTAGTTGCTCAACCGAAGATCATTTCAAAGACAAACTCATTCCACCAGGTTTAGTTCTCAATCTACAACAACTATCAACATGGCCAAGTTTACCACACTGATAACAAAAGACTATTAGCTGCTCGTATTTAAAATTAAAAAAAATGCTCTATTCCATCTACCTTGATAATCTTTTTACATCTCCTCAGTGGTTTGAGAACATCCACAATCACTCTTATGTGTATGAATTTGTTCATTCTCCCAGTAACTCCAAAAAGTAACGATCTAAGTCTTAATCCTTGATTCCATATTTGAACAAAATATGTATGAGTATTGGTGAGAAATATTGTTCGAAGTTGTATTATTATCAAAAAGAAGAGAATTATCTTTCTCTGTCTCAAAATTTTGCCTCTCCTTTTTTTCAAAAGTGATTGCTTCTTTTGAAAACCCTAGACTTTTCTTTAAATACCTAGTAAAGAGTTAGAGATTGATGCTAACTCTAATCTCCCTAAATTGGAAGTTAAATCTTATGAAATCCATATTAGATCAGATCTGTTAAAGATTTGATCCTAAATAAGGATTTTAAATACTAAAAAATGTGGGAAAATTGGCTCATCCTTCACATAAGTCCCATAAAATGACAAAAATACTCTTGAATCTGACCTGGACCTCTTAGGCCGTGACTCACTAATAGACGACCATCTGACACCAAGTCACGAGAAAATCCTAGATAGCCTGAATTAGGGCATCTGCCAGGAGATGCCCTAAATAAAATAGCCACAAATGGCCATCTGTCAATGACAGACGACCGTCTATCACTAGCAGAGACCGAAGCTTATGGCTTTTAAAATTTTTCCAAAATTCTAGGAAAATCAATGTTAAAACCCATTAAATATTTTATAAAAATGTGGAAATCAAGGCCAAAGCTCGAGATTTGTGCTTTCTATCAGAAACATAAGTGGTTCCTCATCATCGAGTAACCCTGATCTAGACTGTCTTGGGTTACAGTGTCTGCAAATACATGTATCTAATAGGTTGTAAATTGTATATTACTCTAGAAATATATAAACCTGAATTTATAAGTATGCCACCTAATATGTACAAGAAAATATATAACGTAATTTGATAAATAAATTGTAGACTCTAAAGTTAAGTTTTTAATACATTATGATATGACTTGTAGTCGGGCTTGTTACATGATCAGTTGTAAGTGAGTGGTAGCATCCTTAGATCCCTCTTAGGGTATGTGGGGATGTTACATATTGGGAGTGTCTAAGGTCAATTTTGACTAACAATACTATTCAGGTAATTGGAGTTTGAGGCGTTATAGGTGTTCCTATCAAATATAAGCTTTTTAGGGTGCCCAAGCTCAAACTTCTTTATTTGCTATAAGAACCACTTATCATTCCTTCTATATACTAATACACACACACACACACACACACACACACACACACATATATATATATATATATTTCTTTTTCCTTTTTGATAAATCTCCTCTTGGGAGTGCACATGTATGATAAATCATCTCCTATAGAAACCAAAAGGGATTGCAACCACCTTAGGGTGTAAGTAGGATCATGTGTGCCAACAGCTTGACTAGCCAAGTATATTTTCTCCTTTTCCTTATTTCTTCGACTAGCCTCATGCATGTTTGATCGGCTACCTGATTTGTTCCCTTCATCCTACTCTCGGATCACTATTTTCTTGCTCCTATGTCTTCTCTCTTCTCTTCTTTCACTTTCAATCTCTAAGTCCTTCATTGAAGTTCGAGGTTGCTTGCCTTTTCAAGCAAATTGCATTATGCTTCAGCTAAAGTCACTAAGGATTGCTTTTCAAGGCCTTCATCACAATCAGAGTAGAATATGATTACGCCATGAAGTCCTCATTAAACACTAGCAAGAGGTTATTATGAACAAGAGACCTATGAGGGGATTTATTGGCTCTTCCTCCTTTATAATGGATTTTGGTCTCCTCCAATTATTATTTGAATGATCACTAACCCCAATTCTGGAGCGCTTGAATTGTCTTTATGAGTCTCCCATTGTCTCTCAATGAAAGCACCAAATTACAATCCTGAAGATATCAGAAATAGACGAGACTAGATGAAGACTTTATGAGTTAATCGAATTGGCAAGAATTACCGACGGTTGGATCGGACGTACGCACTCAGATTCTTAAATCAGTAATACTTTTAGAGAGAGAAATTATAGAGAGAAAAGGTCTTAAGGATTCAATACTTGGAGCTCTACTATTTATGCTATATATAGTGCATACCTTTGAGTCTACTATTTAGGCATTTGAGTGCCTGAAGATATTCTGACATAGTGGATGAACCAATTTGGCACAGTGAATAGTGCGGTAGGTGGCTCATGTCAGATGATTTTAACAAGGTGTGGTTTCGTCAGGTTGGTCAAATATGTCAGTCATCATAATAGGGTATAATTTGTCAGTTCAATCAAATGGCCTACAAAGTGGTAGAAATGGGCCTGGACCTCAACTTAAAGCTAGGCCCCGAACCAAGAAAGGTCTAGCTTGATTTCCACTTTAAACTTGCTCATAATTTCTCTTAAGGATTTCACGAGTTGTCTGCTTCTTCTCATGTTGTCTTAAGCTTAGATCAACTATGATGTTATTGATGTTTTTTTCTCATTAAGTTTGGGGATTTTTTTAAATTTGGGGTTGTTTGAATTTTTATTTGGGAAAATGGGGCTATTTTTCACTATTTGGGCAAATGGGGCCTATCAACCCATTCCTGCAACCATCCATTGCGAAAATTGGATGGTGGGACCGGCAATATAATGGGAGCTGCTTATGGTGGGGTCCGTATTCAATTCTCGCAACACAGTGCTGTGGGAATGAAAATCCATATAGATGTTGTTTAGGAAAAATCAATTTATTATGTAACTATAAGAGTCTATGAATGCACGGGAGCAGGTATTGTTTGGTATATTCTCAGTTGTAAAAGTAACATGCTCTTTAATTTCGTAAATGTCTGTAACTATTAGCAGGGAAATTTATTACTGTAAGTACTTAAGTATGAAATTAAAAGGTTTCAGTAGAAAGTAGGTGAGCCATTTGTATTTTTAATGTATAAAACTTAAGGTCACTGTATTTGCATGAAAAGAAAAGGATCTAATCGATTTTATTTTTTAGTGGCAAAATCCATTCTTGGTCCACCACCTATAATTTATTTTTACATTTTGTATATTTATTATAAAAATTTTTAATTGAATTTTTATACTTTAATATGAAATAATATGCAGTATTATATAAATAAATTAATTTATACGTGTGCTTCAGTAGCCATCAAAGGCTTTTCTGGCTAATTGGAGGATATAATTTAATGCAATAATGTATACAAATTGTATAAATTTAAACCGTTGGATCAAAAGTAATATTGATCCAAGTACTTTAAATTTGTGCATACCATTACCGCCACAAATTAGTTTTTTAAAGCTAAGATTTGGTGAGTTTTTGTATATGGTACATGCAAATTTAAACTATGGTGTCAATATTCACTCCTAATCTAACGGGTCAAACTTTCATGTGCAGTGTGCACTCCAAATTATGTCCCACTAAATAATCTATTATATTTCATCCAATTATGTCTATTGACACACTAACTTGTATTAAAAAGAACAATTTTGCCACTAAATTATAAAATTAGAGCAAATCAGCCCTACTCAAGCCAATAATTAAATTTGCACACTTCTATTTTTTTTAGTTATGCAACTGACATTGTATTAAGTATATGAATATGTATTACAGCAATTTTAATTTGAACAAGTCAAAAAGTGAATTTTAAAAAAGTGGCATCAGAAAAAGTGTGTAGAAGATATATATATATATATATATATATATATATATATATATATATATAACTTGTACCATATTTAGATTGTTTTTCATCCATATAGACACTTAAACTCTCACATTTACACTTAATTTCAGTCAACTCTTCTTTTTCCTGCTTTGACCTCCATGAGATTGTCAATGGTAGCTGACAAAGATATCGATATTATGAGATTGAGGTGGACGATTTGGATGAGCTGTTGACAGTTTGTTGTTTAAGTGCTAGACAACGTTGACTGTTTTGCACTAAAATAGCTTGTTGTTTTAGTGTAAAACAATGTTGACAGTTTTGCACTAAAACAGCTTGCTGTTTGTATTTCATTCTTAGCCATAATTCACTTGGTAAATAGCTGTAATATATTTTCTGCTGTAATTAAAGGATTTAGCTTAATCTCTTCTGCTATAATCAAGGGATATGATATTTTGTAATTATTCTATATAATGAAAGGATAGCTCACTGTTTTGGGCATCCAAACACATAAACAATTCTAGTTTTCTTATACTTCTTTTAGTTTTGTCATGGTATCAGAGCCACTCTGAGCCTTTTGTGAATTTTGAGTGATTCTTGTCTTTAGTTATTCTTAGAAAGGGCTAATTAATTCTTGGATCAAAACTTCTAGTATATATTTATTTTGGAATATTTCTTTAGGATCTCATGGAGAAATTTGACGTAGCTTGTGTTAAGTTTTCAGGTAAGAATTATTTTGCTTGGGAGTTTCAATTCCATATTTACGTTCAAGGGAAGGAATTATAGGGACATATTGATGGTAATAATGTTAAGCCCACCGATCCAACAAAGGCTGCTGAATGGGAGGCCAAAGATGCTCAAATCAAGAGCTGGATACTACAAACTATGGAACCTAAAATTGCTGTCACTCTGTGACCTTACAAGACAGCTAAAGCCATGTGGGATTATCTGAAGAAAGTCTACAGACAGAATAGCGCAGCTAGGCATTTTCAACTGGAGTATGATATTTCAAATTATACACAAGGAAACCTATCCATTCAGGAGTATTACTCTGGCTTTGTCATGCTATGGACAAAATATACAAATCTGATATATGCTTCTGTTCCAGATACTTCTTTAGAAGGAATTCAAAATCTTCATCAAACTAGTCGGAGGGATCAATTCTTGATGAAACTTCGACATGAATTTGAATATGTGCGTTCCAATTTATTACTTCACATCCCTTCACCATCCTTAGATGACTGCTTGAATGAGCTTCTTAGAGAGGAACAACGACTTTCGACTTAAACTACATTGGAACAGCAGGGGAATTCTTCTAATGTTCTAAATGTTGCCTATGTTGCTCAAGGGAAACAACGAGGTCGTGATCTGACAAATACTCAATGTTACAACTGTAAGGGATTTGGTCATATTACGAATCAATGTTCCCAAAAATTTTGCAACTATTGCAAAATTAAGGGACTTATTATTTCAGAATGTCGAAAGCATCCCCCCCCCCTAAAATCACAATCATTGTACCTTTCAAATGTCTACCATCAATGCTGTGAATGATGCACCACTTGTAGCCACAACCTCTGCTACTCCACAACCAACAGTCCCTGTTCTTACTCAAGAGAATGTACAACAGATGATCATATCCGCACTTTCTGCCTTAGGACTTAATGGTAATAATGCATCTAAATTTTAGCTTTCTGACTCAGGGGCTTCTAACCACATGACATTCACATCTGATGATTTAATTAATGTCAAAAAAATATGAGGTGTAACACCCTTATCCCTCCTAACACTGTACCGGTGTACCGAACACCGAAAATTTTTTTTCCAACTAATTCCTTACAAGTCATATCTTTGTAGTATTTGTTTAATGGTTAGCTAACCCTTTTGCCGATGACCTATAACCGTCCCATATACTATGCATTTAATAAAAATTTTGCAATATAACGGCTGTTTATAGTACTAGCCCCCTGAAACGCAGACAAACTATACAGCCTCTCAGAGGCACAACAATCAATAATATCAACCATATCCATTCACTGTCATCAATTCCATTTCATTCACAATCCAAATACAGCTTACTAATATGACTTCAGTTTTACATTACATATCCAAGTAAAGTTTGAACATATATATATATATATATATATATATATATATATATATATATATATATATATATATATGCCAAAATTTATACAACTATAGCATCCTAAAAGAAGTATTTTAAAGTGTATTCCTGCTCCTGCTTACCTGTGCACAGTAAAAAACTACACGCTAAGCACTCAACATGCTCAGTGATGACTAATAATCGATACATTTCCTAACATTAACATCATTACTCTTAAACCATACCTTATACACAAACACTTATAAAATCATTAAATTACTTATTAAAATACCAATTTAAAATTTTCTATATTATTGTTCACATTACTTTAAAACTCCTTTTTCTTTACTATTTTAATCGCGTAAATCTAGATTTTGTTCATAAAAGCTTATTTTTGTTCTTTCAACTAACAATTGAAACACTTTACATTTCTATACACTTAAGTTGTTATTTATAAGCAAAATTACATTTTAGTTCCTATTGACAATAAAATTCATTTTCTCAACAATTTAACTATTATCTGACTATTTTATCTTTATTTAAGCAATTTTTACTTAATTTACTTTCTTTTTACACTTTTAGAAAAAATTACCATTTTGCCCCTAAACTTTCTTTTTCTTTTATTTTGATCCTTTTCACTTTCTTTTCGTTCTTTTCACTTATTTATCAATTTATTTCCATTATACCCCTAGTACAAACCCGACAAAAAATCTCAGACTGAAAACTAGGAATATAGATCCTATGGGCCCCACTAAAAAGAGAAATTATTTCCAAAGAACCATTCTCATAACACTGCACTTTTCTTTTTCACTTTACACTTAAGCTATGGAGATCAGAGATCCTGCCCATAGCAAAGTAAGTCGCCATGACTTGCATCGTGATAAGGGTGTTCCTATGGCTAGCCAACTATATGCAGAACTAGTTTTTACTGCCAGACTAATTCTAAGGACAAGGTAATAATTACTTTATAAATCCTTTTAATTTTCGAAAAATTTATCGGTTAACTTTTTAATTCTTTTTCATTTACTATAATTTAATCTCATATAATTTCACCTTTTTCAACATTTTTATGCAATTATTAACTAATAATTCAATTATTTTCAATACACATATTAACATTAAATTTTAAATAAAATTTTAATAATTTCAATAAATGCCAATAAAATTTATTTATGTATTATTTATTATTTATTGTCATTTTTCACTAAAATAATCAATTAATTCACTACAATTCACAACTTTCACTATATACATACACTATATATAATCTTAAAAATTCTCAAATAAATTCTAAATATTTTATAAAAATTCATAGACATTAATTATCAAGTCTACTATTATTTTAAGCTAACATATATTATTTATATGCAATTTTCTTACCATTTTCCCTTACTAATTAATTCGGCCATTACTAATCTTCTTTCTTTCATTTTAACTTTTCATTCATCTTTTCTCTAGCTTAATTATAATTACCCTAACATAATTGCATCAATTAAACACTTTAATCATTTTTACCCTAGTTACATAATTGAAAAAATTCATAAACTTAGAAAATGTAAAGATTAATTAGTCACTTACAATTTTCTCTTGAATTAGTGAGTCTAAGCTTCATTTTCCTTGCCTTTGTCCTTTGAAACACTCACTCTTTCTTCACCACCTGCATAGGCCGACCACTATTCCTTAGCTTCTCTTTTTTTTTGTTCTCAAATGCAAAATCCAAGCTCATAATCAAATTTTACACCTCAAAATTCATGGAAAAAAATTAAAGAATCAAATTAAAACATTAAAATTCTCAAAATCCAACTTATCCCTTTTTCTTTCTTTACTTGTTTTCTCCACTTTCTTTGCCCAAATCAATCAAGTGAAGGTATTTTAGGGATCTAGAGGGATGGAACTACAACTCCTAAGTTGGAATTTATGAGAGATCTTGAGTGATGAGGAAGTAAAAGAGAGAGAGAGAATAGAGAGAGGGAGTATTCGGCCTAGAGAGGGAGGAAGAAGACACAGGAAATTCCTGGAATTTTATCCAGAAATTAGGCTTTTATATGCCAACCTAATGGACCAAAATTGGGCCAATTCAATGGGCTTAGCCCATTTTTCTCTTAAGGCCCATTTAGGCCTCTTAAAGCCCAATCAATTTTCTCTCTCTTCCAGCCACCAAATCACTCCAAAAATAATTTCATTACTCTTATCACATCAAAAATAGCTAGCACGCAAATTTTCAACTCAATCGGAGTCCGTTACCGGTCCGATTCGATAACTACCGATATCACGAAAAATTCCATTCTCATCACTAAAATATTCTACATCAAAATTTATGTAGGCATGCAAAATCTAGCAATATTCGGAGTTTATTTACTATCTTTAATTATTTACACAAAATCAAGTCACCTTCCCCACCAGGAAAATTGACTCGCTACCTTTTTTGTATTTTTGGACCTTTGGAGGTCCATTTGACCTCAATTTCACTTGAAATTTCAACCCCGGACTCACCATGACCAACATTTTCTGATGGTCCAATAAAATATTTTTGGCTTACGGGTGTCCTTTCGAGCCCGAAAAGCACTATTCACCATCAGGAAGTACTATTCACGGCTGACCGCGTGTTGAGGCCATTACATTTCTCCCCTACTAAAGGAAATTTCGTCCTATAAATTTACCTGAACTGAAGAGTAGAGGATATTGCTATCTCATCATGCTTCAGGTTCCCACATTGCTTCTTCAATATTATGGTGATGCCACAGGATTTTCACCAAGGGAATCTGTTCGTTCCGAAGCTGTAGGACTTCCCTAGCCAAAATATTTACTGGTTTTTCTTCATAACTCATGTTAGTCTGAACTTGTATCTCTTCAGGTGTTATCACATGACTCAGATCAGGCCTATATTTGCGGAGCATAGACACATGAAAGACGTCATGTATCTTCTAAAGCAGCTGGCAATTTCAATCTATAGGCCACAGGACCCACTTGCTGAAGTACCTCATATGGACCAATAAATTTAGGGCTTAACTTGCCCTTCTTCCAAATCTCAAAACCTTTTTCCATAGAGATACCTTAGAAAGACCTTATCTCCGACCTGTAACTCAATGCTTTTCTCTTTAAATCTGCATAGGACTTCTGACGATCCATTGCTTCTTTCAATCTGCTTTTAATGAGCTGGACCTTTTCTTTAGAGTCACGAATTAAGTCCAAACCCAAAAGCTTCCTCTCACTCAGTTCAGTCCAGCACAAAGGAGTCTTACACTTCCTACCATACAATGCTTCAAATGGAGCCATTTTCAGACTAGATTGATAGCTATTGTTGTAGGAGAACTCAGATAATGGCAAATGTCTTTCCAATTAGTGCCAAACTCAAGGACACAACATCGAAGCATATCCTCTAATGTCTGAATCACCCGCTTGGACTGTCCATCAGTCTGAGGGTGAAAAGTTATGCTGAGGCGAAGTCTAGTACCCAAAGCATACTGAAAACTCTTCCAGAAGTGAGAAGTAAATTTGGGATCCCTATCTAACACAATGGATGTAGGCACTCCATGCAATCTAACCACCACCTTTATGTAAAGTTCTGCCAGCCTAGTCAAAGAGAAATCCATCCGAACTGGCAAGAAATGAGCTAATTTGGTTAGGCGGTCAACAATTACCAGATGGCATCATGTTTCCACGGAGTCATAGGGTAGACCAGTCACAAAGTCTATGGTCACCTAATCCCATTTCCACTCTGGAATAACAAGTAGTTGAAGTAGTCCAGAAGGAACCTGATGCTCTGCTTTTACCTGCTGACATGTCAAACATTTACTCACGAATTCAGTCACATCACGTTTCATGCCTGGCCACCAATAGTAGGCTTTCAAATTCTGGTACATTTTGTTACTTCCAGGATGCATAGCATAGCTACTATGGTGTACTTCAATCAAAATCTCTATCTTCAATTCTTCATGAGCTGCAACACAAAGTCTTCCTTTGAAATAGAGGCTTCCATCATTTGACAATGAGTAATCACTTTCACTACTATGCTGTAGCTTGCCCACAATAGCCATTAATCTGCCATCTTCTTTTGAGCCGCTTTCACTTTATACACAAAGTCTAGTTTAACTCGTAGTTCAGCTATTATGGCTCCATCTGCTACCAAACTCAAGCTAGTTTTCATTGCCCGAAGAGCTGCAAAGATCACTATTAATCATTTACACTTATCAATATCTAATACAAGTTCATTCAAAAGCACTAACATTACTTAACAAACTTTTTGCTGAGCGCATCAGCCACTACATTTGCTTTTCTTGGATGGTAGTCGATATAACAATCATAGTCTTTAATCAACTCTAACCAGCGCCTTTGTCTAAGATTGAGTTCCTTCTGGATAAGCAAATACTTTAAACTCTTGTGATCTGAGTAAATGTAGCATTTCTCTCCACACAAATAATGCCTCTAAATCTTTAATGCAAACACAATGGTTGCTAACTCTAAATTATGAGTAGGATAGTTTCTCTCATGAGTCTTGAGCTGCTGAGCTGAGAGACATAAGCTATCACCTTGCCTTCCTGCATCAGAATGCAGCCTAACCCATTCTTGGAAGCGTCACTGTAAATCACAAAATTCTTGCTTGACTCAGGTTGTGTAAGGATAGGAGCTTCTGTCAACATCATTTTTAGCTTTTCAAAACATTTCTGACACTTATCGGTCCACACAAACTTAGCATTTTTCTGTAGCAGTCGAGTCATAGGAACTGCAATGGTGGAAAAGCCCTTGATAAATCTCCTATAGTACCCAGCCAAACCCAAAAAACTTCACACTTCAGTCACATTCTTGGGTGGCTTCCACTGAAGGATTGCCTCAATCTTTGAAGGATCCACTTTAATGCCCTCTGCAGAAATGACATGTCCTAAAAAGGATACTTCATTCAGCCAAAAATCACATTTGCTAAATTTGGCGTACAACTGCTTTTCTCTCAGTGTCTGTAATACAATCCTTAGATGTCTGTCATGCTCTTTCGGTGTTTTGGAATATACCAATATGTCATCAATGAAAACCACCACAAACTTATCTAAGTAAGGGTGGAAGACTCTGTTCATCAGATCCAAGAAGGCCGCTGGTGCATTTATAAGCCCAAATGGCATGATCAAAACTCATAATGGTCATACCTAGTACGGAAAGCTGTCTTGGGCACATCAGCTTTTTTTACCCCCATTTGATAGTAGCTCGATCTCAGATCTATCTTGGAGAAGACACCCGCTCCCTTAAGCTGATCAAATAAGTCTTCAATGCGAGGAAGGGGATACTTGTTCTTTATCGTCACCTTATTCAACTGTCTATAGTCTATACACAGTCGAAGAGTCCCATCCTTTTTCTTTACAAATAGGACAGGTGCTCCCCAAGGAAAAGTACTGGGTCTGATAAACCCTTTATCAAGCAACTCCTGAAGCTGAATCTTTAACTCTTTCAATTCTACAGGTGTCATTCTATACGGAGCAATAAAGATAGGAGCAGTACTAGGAGTGACCTCAATGGAGAATTTCACCTCTCTATCAGGTGGTAAGCCTGGAAGCTCATCTGGGAACACATCCTGTAACTCCCTAACAGTGGGTACATCTGACACCTTTAAACTGTCTTTCTTCACTTCCACCACATAACACATATACGCTTCGCATCCTTTTCTGATCAATCTTTTTACTGCAGTAGCTGATATCACGTCAGACAGAAAATCAGATCTCACACCCACAACTGCGATATCATTACCATTCTAAAGTTGTAGGGTAACCTTCTTCTTTCTGCAGTTAACAGTCGCTTGATGGGTGGACAACCTGTAATGGCGTCAACATCGGGTCAGTTGTGAATAGTACCTTCCGGCAGTGAATAGTATTTTTCGGGCCCGAAAGTTGAAAATATTTTATTGGACCATTTGAAAGGAATAGTTATGGTGAGCCTATGGTTGAAATTTGAAGTGAATTTGAGGTCAGATGGGTCTCCAAAAGTCAAAAATACGAAAAAGTTAGCGAGTCAATTTCCCTAATAGGGAAAGGGACTTGATTTTGCTTAAATAATTAAAAATAGTAAATGAATTCCGAATATCACCAGATTTTGCGTGCCTACATGAATTTTTATGTAGAATATTTTGGTGATGAGAATGGAATTTTTCGGTGACTCCGGCAGTTGTCGAATCGGACCAATAAGTTTGAATCGGACCGATAACGGACTCCGATTGAGCCAAAAATTTACGTAGTACCTATTTTTGATGTTTTAAGAATGATGGAATCAAAATTTAAATAATTTGTAGTGAGGAAGATAGAGATTTTGGTTTGGGCCCAAAATGACTTAAAATGGGCTTAATTTTATACTTGGGTTAAGCCCATTAGTTAAGCCCTTAATTAGGCCCATTTGAGAGATATAAAAGGAGACAAAATCTGTAGAAATCTCCAGATTTTTCTGGCTTCATCTTCCTCTCCTTAGGTGGCCGAACCACCTTTTCTCCCTCTCTCCCTTTGATTTCTTCTTCTTCTACCTCAAATTTCTCATAAAACCCAACATAAGAAATGAAGTTCTAGCTCTCTAGATCACCCTAGTGATCTTAATCAAGTGACTTGAGCAAAGGAAGGCAAGAAATCAAGTTGAGGAAGAAAATGGGGTAAGTTGGATCTTGTAAATCTAAATGATTTAAATTAATTCCTTGGTGTTTTTCCATAGTTTTTGAGGTGTAAAAGCCAATTATGAGATTGGATTTATCATTTGAGGACAAAAAAATTGATGTTAGGAAGGCTTGGAATGTCGGCCAAAGAGATAGTTGTGAAGGGATGGAGTTGTGCTTGGTACCAAGTGAAGAAAAGTGAAGCTTAAGGAAGCTAAAGCTTGAGAAAAAGGTAAGTGGCTATTAAATCCTAGTATTTCCCTTGATTTTGATTTAAATTCCTTTATGTAACTTAAACTAAAAAGGAGTTAATGATGCATAAATGAAATTAAAGTTAGAATAGTGTAATTAGACCTCAAATATGCATGAATGAATGTTTAAATGAATTTTTATAGACATGTATAATGAACTCCCTTTAGTGGCCGAATAGGACTTCAAAGGAAAACAATGTGTATTTTAGGGGTTTTGATGAAATTAAGCCTTAAAATGGTGTTAGAGATGAAATAACACATGTAGGAATTTTTGTGGAATTTTTATGAATTTAAAGAATATTTTGAAGGCAAAAGTTTGGTTATGTAAGTGATGACTTTGTTGAATTGTCAAGAAATAATGTGTAATTTGATGGGAAATTGAATAATGGTGATGAATTATGGTGAAATAATTCACAAGTGGTATAAAAAGCCTAAATGGTAATTAGGTAAAATAGAAAAGAAATAAAAGTATAAGAAAAATGGGTCACATAAATGAAAATTGTGGAAAATTGTGAATTAAATTATTATTTTGATGAAAAATGATTGTAACCAATAAAGAATGCTTAAATCAATTTTATTGAATTTATTAGAATTTTATTGGAATTTTTATGTGTATATGTATAATGAAAATAATTAAATTTTTAATGCATAATTGTATAAAAATGACAAAAGTGATGAATTAATGTGAAATAAATTAATGTCAATGACAAGAAATAAAAAGTAAACCATCGAATTCCTCGAAATAATTTTTAGGTCATAAAAATAAGAAGAATAACGAATTATTGGAAAATAATTCATAAATAAATGAAAATGATGAAAAAGAATTAATACGTAAATAAAAGAAAGATAAAATGAATTTTTAATACAAAAAGGACTTAAATGAAAGAAAATAAAAAGTTTGGGGCAAAATGGTAATTTTGCCGAAGTAGGTAAGTAAAGCATGAAAATAAGTAAGAAATGTGTACTAAGGGTAAAATGGTAATTTCGGAGAATTATCTATATTAAAAGATAAAGTTTTCATGATATAAGGACTAAAATGAAATTTTACCAGACATGGTAAAATAAATAATAAAAGATGAATAAAGGAAGAAATTATAGAATAAACATGAAAATAAATGATTATAATGGCAAAATCGTAATTATGAATTTTAAATGAATAAATCGATAGAAAAGTTAAATTAGGTATTTTTGAGTTATGAAATAATAAATTATATTAATAGCGTTCCTACTTGAATAAAAAGTAGAAACATAAAAATGTGACTAATTTATCAAAATAAATTAGTCAATAAAAAAAATATTAAAAGAGTTAATAATTACAAAATTAAGTCGCCGACGAAATAAAAGTCGGCATATCGAATAATTGAAAAATGGGTCTGAAAAAGGAAAAATTGTAAGAATGTCAAGCCTAATGGTATCGAAAATGTTTCGTAAAGAATTATACAAAAAGAATAAAAGAGAAGTGTGAATTAAAGTGTCATAATTCATAATTTGTATAAAAGATTAAAAAGTCCAAGTGTTTGAGTGAATTATTAAAGAATAATTCAGAATAGTGACTTGAAAAGATAAAATGAAAGAAAAGACAAAAGTTACTGAAAAGCCAAAAGTACTACAAGAGTGTATTTAATCAGGATATAATGTACAAAGGGATAAAAGAAAGAAATTAAAGAGCTTTAAATGTTCAAAAACGTTTACAAACGTGATTAATTATGTTTGCCCTTAGCGTTAGACAGGTATTATTATTCTTGATTAGGATATAAATGGCTAGCCATAGGGATACCTTATACCGCGGTGCAAGTCATGACGACTTGCTATACTGTAGACTGGATCTCTAATCACCATGGCATTCTCTGCTCTGTGAGAAATGATTCCTTGGGGATCACTTCTCTCTCTGTTGTGGCCCTGTGGGGTCCATGTCCTGCGTATCCTATCTGAGAATCCTGTTGTATTGCACTAGGGGCACATCGAAATGAATGAATAAGTAGTGTTTAATGATTTGTTTGAAAGAAAATGCAAAGTTAAAATAAATCTGTAAAGATTTCTGAAAAATGTAATTAGTCAGCAAAAGAAAAGAAAGCTTTTATAAGGATTTTAAAATATATTTTGTTTTACGTGAAAAAGATAATTTGATTAATTGGTATTTCTTATTCTAATTATTACTGTTAAAATAATGACGAGTTCGGAAAACAATATTAATTTACTGTTTAGAGTTAAAAAGTGATGATTTTGACATGAAGCAAATGTATTAGTTACGTAACATTTTTCTGAAAGAAAAGTTATTCGAAAAGTAAAACAATAGAAAGACACAATAATTGACCGATGAAAAGAAATAAAAGACATACGTCTTAATAAGTATTTGAATGGAATAATATATATATATATATATATATATATATATATATATATATATATATATATATATATATATATATATACGAAAGAAAGAGATATTGACTGCAAAGTATCCCGAAATACCTATATCGTTTTGCATTAAAGCTTAAAAGCTTTTAATTAGTAATGTATTTATTGGTTAAAAGTTGAAACAAAAGTAAAAGCATAAATAGCAAGAAGTACAATTAGAGTTCAAACTGAATAATTGAACACTAAAACAAGAATTTAAGTAATTTAGTTTGGTACTAGTAAAGACACGAGTACCAATTCACTTAGTTAAATAATATGGTAATTAAATTGATATGACTAGAAAATAAGTAACAGTATTACTACAAGTAAAAGTTATAGTGCACATTAACGAAATTATGCTTATTCTTGGGAAATTCTTGAATTAGTAGTCACCACTGGACATATTTAATGCTCAGCACGTAGTGTTTACTGCGTGCAGGTTCTGAAGCATTGCGGGAGCATAGTACATTGAAGGACCAGATCGGAAGAGAAGATTTTTGTATTCATTAGATTAAGCTTTTGGCATGTATATACTTAGACTATTAAGGTAAAAGCTCGATCTGTTTTTAGAATGTATGTTTTTTTGTCTTGGATGTTTGGACAGTATAAGTTTCGATATGATGTTTGTTTTAATTGTTATTTGATTCTGGAGTTAATGAAAAAGTATTTTTAATGTTTCAAATTGTTCGGTAGAAAAAATAAATCCGTACCGGTTTCGGCTAAGTTTCGCTTAGGAAAAGACTGTTCCGAGAAGGGTGTTACATTTAGTGGTATCAGAGCAAAGGTTTAAACGGTTCTAAGATCGGAGTGGGATAAGTGATAGGTTTGTCTGTATATACATGCCAATTGTAAGTGGATAAGTGTTGAATAATCTGAAGGGTACTTGCTCCCCTATCTGTGTTAAAGTGAAAGAGTTGACTTTTGACTGAGATTGATAAGTGTAAAAGGATTATTTCCGCACGGTAAAAATGGTAGTGAATGAGAATGAAAGTATTGCTGCTTGAGACGTCATGAGAGTCAAAGCAGGAAAAAGAAAAGTTGATTGACATTAAGTAAAAATGTGAAAGTTTATGTATCTATATGGATGAGAACTGTTAAAAGAAGCACAAGATGAAGAGTGTGATAGAAATAAGATGGAATTGTATTATGAGTACTGATAAGTTGTGTGGGATAAGGAGATACTTTGATTGGATTGCCCTGATTTAAGAATGCTAATGAGCAACTTGTTATAAGTTAAGGTTGTTTAAGATGCTCTATATATATATATCTGTCAGTTATTTTCCTTATAGGAGTGGGGATTTGATTGTATTTCTCATAGCTCTGGGATGGGCTATGATATCTGCATTATATGAAGATACTTGACAATATTCTATCTGCATACATAAAATCATACATCCATTGCATAGCATTCCATATTGTTTGACAACATCTGATATGCATTATACCACATGTTTAAGCCCCACTTGATAGGATGAAACTGACAGGAGATAAGATGAGTACAAGGACAACCTAAGAATGAGATAAGAAATAGTGCGCTTAAGATTGTTTTCTAATGTTGATGTGGCCATTGTGAGATATTGGTCATGTCAATAAATTTGTTAGCATATTAACCCTATGGATGAATTGATGGAAATGATAAGTATAAATGGTTAATGATAATGTTCTTAGTTTTCAAGTTGTGAGAGCCAGTGAAGTTTGACTCCAGATGGGACGTGTCTAGCTGAAAAATAAGTGAAACTGATTTTGTACAGTAGGTAAGGACAATAATTCTAAAAGATAATGTTTATGTAACAGTCATTATGAGTAATTGAAGGATTCTTACTGAAGCTCATCGGGATAGTAATGCCTGACATTATCAGGTGTGTCAGGATAAAAAGCTTAATTCTGGAAGCCAAATTGGAAGTGAAATGTGGCAGATGTCAGTAAATGTTAAATGTGTTGATATATGGACGCAGAACATTAAACTTATTTGAGAATTGCTTTGATTTGTAATGGTATTTGTTTAGAAATGGAATAATGTGATTAAAGAATCTATCATCGGATTTGTTAAGTGTCAAAGAGGAAGACTGGTGCTAATCTCAGTATTTGACATAGTGATTTACCCTTGACTAATGATGAGTTCGAGGGGCTAATTTCGCTATTGGAAGAAGGAATATGGTAAAGTACATGGGACTGTGAAAATGGTTATCTATTGTAAGATCTGATTCTTGTAGAGACGATGTCAGAAAGAAAATATTGAATTTTTATACTGAACTTAATAAAGTGCAAACGGGTCAGCAAGGCTTGATTTGATTCAAGATATGAAAGGAATCTACATTTAGGATGATATGTTCAGAAAACAAAAAAAGAAACTGATAAAGATTGGTTAGCTTCAAACAGGTGGGTCCTATTGACAAAGATATGTTTGGAAATATTGTATGTAAATGAAAATGCGATAAAATGATATAATGGTATCCTCTACTCAGTGATATAAGTAAATTTCGAAGACGAAATTTCTTTTAGTAGGGGAGAATTGTAATGGCCTCAACATCGGGTCAGTTGTAAATAGTACCTTCCGGCAGTGAATAGTATTTTCCGGGCCCGAAAGGACACCCGAAAGTTGAAAATATTTTATTGGACCATTTAAAAGGAATAGTTATGGTGAGCCTATGGTTGAAATTTGAAGTGAATTTGAGGTCAGATGGGTCTCCAAAAGTCAAAAATACGAAAAAGATAGGGAGTCAATTTCCCTGATAGGGAAAGGGACTTGATTTTGGTTAAATAATTAAAAATAGTAAACGAACTCCGAATATCACCAAATTTTGCGTGCCTACATGAATTTTTATGTAGAATATTTTGGTGATGAGAATGGAATTTTTTGATGACTCCGACAGTTATCGAATCGGATCGATAAGTTTGAATCGGACCGATAACGGACTCCGATTGAGCCAAAAATTTACGTCATACCTACTTTTGATGTTTTAAGAATGATGTAATCAAAATTTAAGTAATTTGTAGTGAGGAAGATAGAGATTTTGGTTTGGGCCCAAAATGACTTAAAATGGGCTTAATTTTATACTTGGGTTAAGCCCATTAGTTAAGCCCTTAATTAGGCCCATTTGAGAGATATAAAAGGAGACAAAATCTGTAGAAATCTCCAGATTTTGCTGGCTCCATCTTCCTCTCCTTAGGTGGCCGAACCACCTTCTCTCCCTCTCTCCCTTTGATTTCTTCTTCTTCTACCTCAAATTTCTCATAAAACCCAACATAAGAAATGAAGTTCTAGCTCTCTAGATCACCCTAGTGATCTTAATCAAGTGACTTGAGCAAAGGAAGGCAAGAAATCAAGTTGAGGAAGAAAATGGGGTAAGTTGGATCTTGTAAATCTAAATGATTTAAATTAATTCCTTGGTGTTTTTCCATAGTTTTTGAGGTGTAAAAGCCAATTATGAGATTGGATTTATCATTTGAGGACAAAAAAATTGATGTTAGGAAGGCTTGGAATGTCGGCCAAAGAGGCAGTTGTGAAGGGATGGAGTTGTGCTTGGTACTAAGTGAAGAAAAGTGAAGCTTAAGGAAGCTAAAGCTTGAGAAAAAGGTAAGTGGCTATCAAATCCTAGTATTTCCCTTGATTTTGATTTAAATTCCTTTATGTAACTTAACCTAGAAAGGAGTTAATGATGCATAAATGAAATTGAAGTTAGAATAGTATAATTAGACCTTAAATATGCATGAATGAATGTTTAAATGAATTTTTATAGACATGTATAATGAACTCCCTTTAGTGGCCGAATAGGACTTCAAAGGAAAATAATGTGTATTTTAGGGGTTTTGATGAAATTAAGCCTTAAAATGGTGTTAGAGATGAAATAACACATGTAGGAATTTTTGTGGAATTTTTATGAATTTAAAGAATATTTTGAAGGTAAAAGTTTGGTTATATAAGTGATAACTTTGTTGAATTATCAAGAAATAATGTGTAATTTGATGGGAAATTGAATAATGGAGATGAATTATGGTGAAATAATTCACAAGTGGTATAAAAAGCCTAAATGGTAATTAGGTAAAATAGAAAAGAAATAAAAGTATAAGAAAAATGGGTCACATAAATGAAAATTGTGGAAAATTGTGAATTAAATTATTATTTTGATGAAAAATGATTGTAACCAATAAAGAATGCTTAAATCAATTTTATTGAATTTATTAGAATTTTATTGGAATTTTTATGTGTATATGTATAATGAAAATAATTGAATTTTTAATGCATAATTGTATAAAAATGATAAAAGTGATGAATTAATGTGAAAATAAATTAATGTCAATGACAAGGAATAAAAAGTCAACCATCGAATTTCTCGAAATAATTTTTAGGTCGTAAAAATAAGAAGAATAACGAATTATTGGAAAATAATTCATAAATAAATGAAAATGATGAAAAAGAATTAATACGTAAATAAAAGAAAGATAAAATGAATTTTTAATACAAAAAGGACTTAAATGAAAGAAAATGAAAAGTTTGGGGCAAAATGGTAATTTTGCCGAAGTAGGTAAGTAAAGCATGAAAATAAGTAAGAAATGTGTACTAAGGGTAAAATGGTAATTTTGGAGAATTATCTGTATTAAAAGATAAAGTTTTCATGATATAAGGACTAAAATGAAATTTTACCAGACATGGTAAAATAAATAATAAAAGATGAATAAAGGAAGAAATTATAGAATAAACATGAAAATAAATGATTATAATGGCAAAATCGTAATTATGAATTTGAAATGAATAAATCGATAGAAAAGTTAAATTAGGTATTTTTGAGTTATGAAATAATAAATTATATTAATAGCGTTCCTACTTGAATAAAAAGTAGAAACATAAAAATGTGACTAATTTATCAAAATAAATTAGTCAATAAAAAAATATTAAAAGAGTTAATAATTACAAAATTAAGTCACCGACGAAATAAAAGTCGACATATCGAATAATTGAAAAATGGGACTGAAAAAGGAAAAATTGTAAGAATGTCAAGCCTAATGGTATCGAAAATATTTCGTAAAGAATTATACAAAAAGAATAAAAGAGAAGTGTGAATTAAAGTGTCATAATTCATAATTTGTATAAAAGATTAAAAAGTCCAAGTGTTTGAGTGAATTATTAAAGAATAATTCACAATAGTGACTTGAAAATATAAAATGAAAGAAAAGACAAAAGTTACTGAAAAGCCAAAAGTACTACAAGAGTGTATTTAATCAGGATATAATGTACAAAGGGATAAAAGAAAGAAATTAAAGAGCTTTAAATGTTCAAAAACGTTTACAAATGTGATTAATTATGTTTGCCCTTAGCGTTAGACATGTATTATTATTCTTGATTAGGATATAAATGGCTAGCCATAGGAAAACCTTATACCGCGGTACAAGTCATGACGACTTATTATGCTGTAGACTGGATCTCTGATCACCATGGCATTCTCTGCTCTGTGAGAAATGATTCCTTGGGGATCACTTCTCTCTCTTTTGTGGCCCTGTGGGGTCCATGTCCTGCGTATCCTATCTAAGAATCTTGTCGTATTGCACTAGGGGCACATCGAAATGAATGAATAAGTACTGTTTAATGATTCGTTTGAAAGAAAATGCAAAGTTAAAATAAATCTGTAAAGATTTCTGAAAAGTGTAATTGGTTAGCAAAAGAAAATAAAGCTTTTATAAGGATTTTAAAATATATTTTGTTTTACGTGAAAAAGATAATTTGATTAATTGGTATTTCTTATTCTAATTATTACTGTTAAAATAATGACGAGTTCGGAAAACAATATTAATTTACTGTTTAGAGTTAAAAATTGATGATTTTGACATGAAGCAAATGTATTAGTTAAGTAACATTTTTCTAAAAGAAAAGTTATTCGAAAAGTAAAACAATAGAAAGACACAATAATTGACCGATGAAAAGAAATAAAAGACATACGTCTTAATAAGTATTTGAATGAAATAATATATATATATATATATATATATATATATATATATATATATATATATATATATATATATATGTATACGAAAGAAAGAGATATTGACTGCAAAGTATCCCGAAATACCTATATCGTTTTGCATTAAAGCTTAAAAGCTTTTAATTAGTAATGTATTTATTAGTTAAAAGTCGAAACAAAAGTAAAAGCATAAATAGCAAGAAGTACAATTAGAGTTCAAACTGAATAATTGAACACTAAAACAAGAATTTAAGTAATTTAGTTTGGTACTAGTAAAGACACGAGTACCAATTCACTTAGTTAAATAATATGGTAATTAAATTGATATGACTAGAAAATAAGTAACAGTATTACTACAAGTAAAAGTTATAGTGCACATTAACGAAATTATGCTTATTCTTGGGAAATTCTTGGATTAGTAGTCACCACTGGGCATATTTAATGCTCAGCATGTAGTGTTTACTGCGTGCAGGTTCTGAAGCATTGCGGGAGCATAGTACATTGAAGGACCAAATCGAAAGAGAAGATTTTTGTATTCATTAGATTAAGCTTTTGGCATGTATATACTTAGACTATTAAGATAAAAGCTCGATCTTTTTTTAGAATGTATGTTTTTTTGTCTTGGATGTTTGGACAGTATAAGTTTCGATATGATGTTTGTTTTAATTGTTATTTGATTCTGGAGTTAATGAAAAAGTATTTTTAATGTTTCAAATTGTTCGGTAGAAAAAAAAAATCCGTACCGGTTTCGGTTAAGTTTCGCTTAGGAAAAGACTGTTCCGAGAAGGGTGTTACACAACCAGTCCATACCCAAAATCAAATCAAACTCGCGAAAAAGCAAGTCAACAAGATTTGTCGGGAATACATGTCCCTGGACACCAATAGGACATTGTCTATATATCTTGTTTACTACCACACTATGCCCCAGAGGATTACTCACCAAGATGTCCTGGTCCAAGTAGGCCTCTTTTATCCCTTTACCCCGTGCCAGTTCTGTGCTAATATAAGAATGTATGGAGCCAGGATCTATCAATACATACACAGAATCAGATAATAGAATAAACTTACCAACTATCACATCAGGAGCATCCTACTCTTCACGAGCTCTAACAGCATAGGTCTGTCCCCTAACCGTCTCTGTCCCTGAGACGACTGGCCAACTGGTCTGGAGGCTGAAGGTCTAGGAGCAACTCCCCTAACACGCCCACGTGGTGCAGAAGATCCAGTACTAGAAGCTGGTGAAGCTACTGAAGCAGTCTGTATCAGAAGACAATCTCTAATCTGACGGTCACTAGACTCACATTTTAAACAGGCTCCGGTCAGAAATCTGCACTCCCTTTGGTGTGTCTTGGCATAATGCTCACACTGCACTGCTGACCCACTATCTCTGCCTCGGGATGTACTAGCTGCTGTGGTGGTAGTAGACTTGCCACGGGAGGTGCTACCCTGTCCTTTACCTGTCGGTGGGTAGCCTAAGTTGCCTGCTGACCCTTCTACTTTTTACTCTACCCTAACTTCCCACTGCTCCATCCCTGCCTTCTCTTCTGCTGAAATAAGGACTACCTTTCTACTTGTTCAGCCGAGTAGTTTCTAACTTGAGAGCTGCATCAATCATAGCCCGCAGATTAGGGTAATGCAAAGCTCCAATAATTTGTCTCAGCTCTGTGTGTAATCCTCTCTCAAACCACTAACACAATCTTTCTTCTGTAGCCAAACCCTCATCCAGATAAGTGCTCAAACTCTCGGTCATACTTAGCCACTGTATGATTCCCCTGCCTCAGTCTCTAGAAGGCGTCCTGCATAGAAATCTTCTACTCAACCCTAATATACTTTTTCTCAAACTTATCAATAAAGAACTCCCAATTTAACTGATCTGTAGGTGTGTGTCGCCTGACTGAGTCCCACCATATAAAAGCTGGACCCTGCAGCAAAGCAGTGATTCCCTCAAACTTCTCCTCCAATGGACTGTGGGTAATCTCAAATAATCTCTTGATCTTGAATAACCATGCCTCTGCAGCTGCTGGCGTCAAGGGATCCTGACCTGAAAAATCCTCAGCTCCCAATCTCTTTAACTTCTCCAATATAGGCTTCCTTATAGGTGAAACAGGTGGCTGAACCTGAATCACTGGTGGCAACGCCTGAGCTTGTGTAGCCTGAAGTCACTGCTGGATGTAATCAGACATCAGATTGAGGAAATCTAGCTAAGGAGGAGGAGGAGGTGCTACTGGTGGAGGTGCTTGCTGTTGTGGGACCTCCTGTTGCCTCATATTACTTGAGGCCTCACTCTTATTATCTCCCGCCTCACGGCTCGGCTCACCAGACATCTTTTCACTATAAAATAAAATGGAGCAAGACTACAATAATTCCAAAAAACTTCTAAAAATAACAATTGGCATGTATATAAATAATTTAAATCAAACATTGCACCCACTCCGATCTTAGAACCGTCTAAACCACTGCTTTGATACCACAAAATGTAATACCTTATCCCTCCTAACACTGTACTGGTGTACCGAAGAGCAAAAATTTTTTTTCCAACTAATTCCTCACATGTCACATCTTTGTAGTATTTGTTTAATGGTTAGCTAACCTTTTTGCCGATGACCTATAACTGTCCCATATACTATGCATTTAATAAAAATTTTGCAATATAATGGTTGTACATAGTACTAGCCCTCTGAAATGCAGACAAACTAAACAACCTCTCAGAGGCACAACAATCAATAATATCAACCATATCCATTTACTATCATCCATTCCATTTCATTCACAACCCAAATACAGCTTACTAAAATAACTTCAATTTTATATTATATATCTAAGTAAAGTTTGAACATATATATGTGTGTGTGTGTGTGTGCCAAAATTTATATAACTAGAGCATCCTAAAAGGAGTCTTTTAAAGTATATTCCTTCTCCTGCTCCTGCTTACCTGCGCGCAGTAAAAAACTACACGCTGAGCACTCAACATACTCAGTGGTGACTAATAATCAATACATTTCCTAACATTAACATCATTATTCTTAAACCATACCTTATAAACAAACACTTATAAAATCATTAAATTACTTATTAAAATACCAATTTCAAATTTTCTATATTATTGTTCACATTACTTTAAAACTCCTTTTTCTTTACTATTTTAATCGCGTAAATCTAGATTTTGTTCATAAAAGCTTATTTTTGTTCTTTCAACTAACAATTGAAACACTTTACGTTTCTATACACTTAAATTATCATTTATAAGCAAAATTACATTTTAGTCCCTATTGACAATAAAATTTATTTTCTCAACAATTTAACTATTATCTGACTATTTTATCTTTATTTAAGCAATTTTTACTTAATTTACTTGCTTTTTACACTTTTGAAAAAAATTACCATTTTGCCCCTAAACTTTCTTTTTCTTTCATTTTGATCTTTTTTCACTTTCTTTTCTTTCTTTTCATTGTCTTTTCACTTATTTATCAATTTATTTTCATTACGCCCCTAGTACAGATTCGGCAGAAAATCTCAGACCGGATACTCAAAATATGGATCCCACGGGCCCCACTAAAAAGAGAAATTATTTTTAAGCAACCATTCTCATAACACTGCACTTTTCAGTTTCACTTTACACTTAAGCTATAGAGATCAGAGATCCTGCCCATAGCAAAGCAAGTCGCCATGACTTGCACCGCAGTAAGGGTGTTCCTATAGCTAGCCAACTATATCCAGAACTAGTTTTTACTGTCATACTAATTTCAAGGGCACAGTAATAATTACTTTATAAATTCTTTTAATTTTCAAAAAATTTATCGGTTGAATTTTTAATTCTTTTTCATTGACTATAATTTAATCTCATATAATTTCACATTTTTATGCAATTATTAACTAATAATTCAATTATTTTCAATACACATATTAACATTAAATTTTAAATAAAATTCTAATAATTTCAATAAATGTCAATAAAATTTATTTATGCATTATTTATTATTTATTGTCATTTTCACTAAAATAATCAATTAATTCACTATAATTCACAACTTTCACTATATACACACACTATACATAATCTTAAAAATTCCCAAATAAATTCTAAATATTCTTTAAAAATTCATAGACATTAATTATCAAGTTTACTATTATTTTAAGCTAACATATATTATTTATATGCAATTTTCTTACCATTTTCCCTTACTAATTAATTCGGGCACTACTAATCTTCTTCCTAAAAATCTTCCTTCTTTCATTTTAACTTTCCATTCATCTTTTCTCTAGCTTAATTACAATTACCCTAACATAATTGCATCAATTAAATACTTTAATCATTTTTACCCTAGTTACATAATTGAAAAAAAATTCATAAACTTAGAAAATATAAAGATTAATTAGTCACTTAAAATTTTTTCTTGAATTAGGGAGTCTAAGCTTATTTTTCCTTGCCTTTGTCATTTGAAACACTCACTCTTTCTTTACCACCTACATAGGCCAGCCACTTTTCCTTAGTTTCTCATATTTTTTTGTTCTCAAATGCAAAATCCAAGCTCATAATCAAATTCTACATCTCAAAATCCATGGAAAAACATTAAAGAATCAAATTAAAACATTAAAATTCTCAAGATTTAACTTATCCATTTTTCTTTCTTTACTTATTTTCTCCACTTTCTTTGCCCAAATCAATCAAGTGAAGCTATTTTAGTGATCTAGAGGAATGAAACTACAATTCCTAAGTTGGGATTTATGAGAGATCTTGAGTGATGAGGAAGCAAAGAGAGAGAGAAGAGAGAGAGGGAGTATTCGGCCTAGAGAGGGAGGAAGAAGACACATCAAATTTCTAAAGTTTTCTCCAAAAATTAGGCTTTTATATGCCTCCCTAATGGACCCAAAATTGGGCAAATTCAATGGGCTTAGCCCATTTTTCTCTTAAGGCCCATTTAGGCCTCTTTAAAGTCTAATCAATTTTCTCTTTCTTCTAGCTACCAAATCACTCCAAAAATAATTCCATCACTCTTATCACATCAAAAATAGCTAGCATGCAAATTTTTGGCTCAATCGGAGTCTGTTATCGGTTCGATTCAAACTTATCGATCCGATTCGACAACTGTCAATATCACCGGAAAATTTCATTCTCATCACTAAAATATTCTACATCAAAATTCATGTAGGCATGCAAAATCTGGCAATATTCGGAGTTCATTTACTATGTTTAATTATTTACAAAAAATCAAGTCACCTTCCCTATCAAGGAAATTGACTCCTTACTTTTTCGTATTTTTGACTTTTGGAGGTCCATTTGACCTCAATTTCACTTCAAATTTCAACCCCGGACTCACCATGACCAATACTTTTTGATGGTCCAATAAAATATTTTTGATTTTTAGGTGTCCTTTTGGATCCGAAAAGCACTATTCACCATCGAAAAGTACTGTTCACTGCTGACCCGGTGTTGAGGCCATTATATGAGGGAGTTTGAAAATTGAGACTGCAAGTGGGGATCATCTTCCCATAATAGCCATTGGTGATATTTCTTCTTCTCCGTCTATGCAAAATGTTTTTATTTCTCCAGATTTATCTGTTAATCTTCATTCGATTGGACAAATGGTTGAAAATTATTGCAAAGTTGTTTTTTCTCCTTTTGGTTGTGTTGTGTAGGAACTGGTATCAGGGAAGACGGTAGCTGAGGGACCAAAATTGGGCAAGCTTTTTCATCTTCATATTAAAACACCATCTCAATCTAAAACATCCATTTCCTTGTTTTGTAATTCCTTCAAGGATGATTACAAGTTATGGCATGTTAAGTTAGGTCATCCAAATGATAGAACTTTTTCTTATATGTTAAACTCTTGTGTATTGGGTAATAAATTTTTTGTTACACATCGAGAGGCAGGTCTTAATTGTTCTAGCTATAAAATGGGAAAAAGAAAAACTATCTTTTCCATCCCATATTACGCATTCCACTCATTGTTTTGATTTAGTACACAGTGATGTATGGGGCATTTCTCCAATTGTTTCTTATGCCCATTACAAGTATTTTGTAACCTTTATTGATGATCACAACCATTTTATTTGGATATATTTTTTTGCGACAAAAATCTGAGGTTTACGATGGTCTACAAAATTTCAAGATTTTCTTCAAGAAAAGGGAATTATCACACAAAGAACTTGTCCATATACACCCCAACAGAATGGTGTGGCTGAGAGAAAAAATCGTCACCTTCTTGATGTGGTGCGTTCCTTACTGAATGAATATTCTATTCCGTCTCATTTTTGGGTTGAGGCTTTTTTCACTGCTGTTCACATAATTAATAGACTCCCTTCACCAACTCTTAATCACCAATCATCATTTTTTCATCTCCATCACAAACAACCTGAATACACACATTTACGTCCTTTTGGATGTGTTTGTTTTGTTCTTATTCCCCCTCATGAACGAACTAAACTCTCAGCCCAATCTATTAAATGTGCTTTTTTAGGCTATGCACCACAACATAAAGGGTATATGTGTTATGATCCCATCTCTCGACGCATTTGTATTTCCCGACATGTCATATTTTTTGAAAAATAATATTTTTTCCCTTCTAATGCTGTCATTCCTACACTCATTTCTCGTTCTCTTCTTCCTACTTTTGAGGATGAGTTTCCTTTTCCTACTACTATCACTTCTCCTCCTTCCACCCGATTTCAGCCTGGAACTATTTATGCACGACGTAGTAGAACAGATGATGAGTCACCTCACGAGTCTTCTCTGACACCAGCACCTCCAATGCCACCACCACCACTTCAAAGGTCGACTCGCACATCACGTCCTCCAAATAGGTATGGCCACTCTCCTGAGAAATCTGGTGCTCAACTATCTTTAGTTGCAACATTATCTACTATTACCATACCTACATCTTACTCACAAGCTATAAAGCATGATTGTTGGAAGCAAGCTATGCAGGAAGAACTTGATGCTTTACAATAAAATCATACTTGGGATATTGTATGTTGTCCACCCTTTATCACTCCCATTGGCTATAAATGGGTGTTCTCTATCAAGCTTAAATCTGATGGGTTCTTGGATCGGTATAAGGCTCGACTAGTAGCTCTTGGTAATTGTCAAGAATATGGGATAGACTATGAGGAAAATTTTGCTCCAGTCACTAAAATGACCACTGTTCGTCTAATTTTGGCCATGGCAGCTTCTCAAGATTGGTCAATTCACCAAATGGATATCAAAAATTCATTCCTTCATGGTAATCTTAAAGAAGAAATTTACATGCATCCTCCATCGGGATTAAACACTTCTGCTGCCCATGATATTTGTAGGTTGAAACGCTCATTATACGGGCTCAAACAAGCTTCTCGTGCTTGGTTTGCCAAATTTCATCAAACACTTCTTCATCTCTTATTTGTGCAAAGTCAGTATGATCCTTCCTTATTTTTACGAAAGACTTCTCTTGGCATTGTTATTTTACTTGTCTATGTAGACGATATTATCATCACAGGCAATGACTTAGCAGAGATTCAGCAGCTCAAAACCTCACTTCATTCCTCTTTTCATATGAAAGATCTTGGATCTCTTGCTTACTTCTTAGGTATTGAAATTCACAAAACCAACAAAGGCATCTTTGTGAACCAGCAAAAGTATCTTAGTGATCTCCTCTACTTAGCCAATCTACATGACTCTACTCCTGTAGATACTCCAATGGAAGTCAATGTCAAATATCGGCAAGATGATGGTGATCCCATTTTAGATCCCACATTGTATTGATGCCTAGTTGGGAGCCTAGTTTACTTAACCATTACTCGTCCAGATATATCCTTTGCAGTAAATCTGATGAGTCAATTTATGACTGCACCATGACATTTACACATGGCAGCTGTCAAACGAATTCTTCGTTACCTTTTTGTTACACCTGATCATGGGCTATTTTTTCCATCTGGTTCTTCTCTTCATCTTGTTGCCTATAGTGACGTTGATTGGGCTGGTTGCCCAGATATCCGACGGTCTACTATAGGTTGGTGTGTGTACTTAGGTGATGCATTGATTTCTTGGAAGTGCAAAAACAAGAAAGAGTTTCCAAATCCTTCATTGAAGCTGAATACCGTGCTATGTCTTCTGTCTGTTCTGAACTCACTTAGTTACATGGTTTACTCTCCGAATTGGGTTACACTCAACCTAGTCCTATTCCTCTGCATGATGACAACACAAGTGCTATTCAGATTGTGTCAAATCCTGTCTTTCATGAACGTACCAAGCATATAGAAGTGGACTGCCACTCTATTCGTGAAGCTTTTGATCGTGGTCTTATTACTCTTCCTCACATCTCTACAGATCATCAAATTGCTGATATTTTTACCAAGCCACTTACTCATGCTCCGGCATCAATTCGAGGGGGGATGTCAATGGTAGCTATCGAAGATATTGATATTATGAGACTGAGGTGGACGATTTGGATGAGCTATTGATAGTTTGCACTTAAACAGACGTTGACAGTTTTGCACTAAAACAGCTTGCTGTTTTAGTGTAAAACAATGTTGACAAGCTATTTTAGTGTAAAACAGCTTGTTGTTTGTATTTCATTTTTAGCCGTAATTCACTTGGTAAATAGATGTAATATATTTTCTGTTGTAATTAAGGGATTTAGCTTAATCTTCTGCTGTAATCAAAGGATATAATATTTTGTAATTATTCTATATAATGAAAGGATAGCTCACTGTTTCAAGCATCCAAACACATAAACAATTCTAGTTTTCTTATACTTCTTTCAATTTTGTCAAAGATCTCAAGCAGCAATACTTCCATTCTCACTCACTGCCATATCTACTGCACAGAATCAATCCTTTCACACCTGACAATCTCAGTTAAATGTCAACTTTTCACTTTAAAACAGGTAAGGGAACACGTACACGTCAGACTACTTAATACTTATCCACTTATAATTGGCATATATATACAGACAAATCTATCTCTTAACCTTATCCCACTTCGATCTTAGAACCGCTTAAACCTTTGCTCTGATACCACTAAATGTAACACCCTTAATGAAACAGTTCCTTTTCGACCTAAATAATCGATAAACGATATATTTTTTTTAAAACTTCAATCACTGTCAAACAACTTTGATACAATTTAATATTACTATTCAATTTACAAAATTTCGACAGCATAACGGCTAGAACTTACTAGCCTCTGAAAAAATTCAAACAATCTACACAGCCTCTCAGAGGCACAACAAATTATATCAGATAGCAATATACATTTTACACAATCAAACACATATCAATGATAGTCATTTCACATCACTTACTGATACTTATCCATTGGCAGACATAACAATATTTATCATTTAACAAAAACTAACTTGAATACAGTTCAGTTCTTTACTTTCATTATCTAAGTATATACATGCCACAAATTCAAGAAATAAAATTACAACTAACTTTTCTTCATCTTCTAATTCTGCTTCTCCGTGTATCAAGCTCCTTCAATACTTCAAAATCTGTATGCAGTAAATACTACGTGCTGAGTACTAGACATGCTCAGTGGTGACTACTAATCCGAAAATTTTTCAAATAAAGCATAATTTCATAGGTTATGTAATTTTTATTCTTATTTCATTAAATATTTGCTTTTACCTCTGTTACATTAATTTCATTATTTACCTCCATTTTTTGTAATCACTTTGCTTTGATTTTCAATATTTCAATTTTTGCTTTACACTATTTCCTTATGTGAAACGATTTCAATTTAACTTTTACTTTTACGATTCTTCTTTAACTTAACTTTGGTTTTGTAATTTTAGTTACATCGAATTCATTATCTTTTCATTTAACAATTTATATTGGTACTCATATCTTTAATAATACCAAATCTTTTTACTATTTTATTTCTCGATTAATTTTTTAGTTATCTAACGTGTGATATTATTACAATTTTTCGCTATTAATTCTTTATTTTACTTTAACTTTTTAACTAATTAACACATTAATATATTCAAGGCTTTTAAGCTTTAAATGCAATGTAATACAATTATTTTGGAACACTTTGCATACAGATCTTTATTTCATTCTTTTTTTACATTTGAACATATTCAAGTACTTATTTAGGACTTAGTATCTCTTTTTTTTTTCAAATTGAACAATTAGGTATCTTTTTATTTTTTTACTTTTTATTTAACTTTTCTTTCAGAAATACATTACTTAAGCATAAGTTTTCACTTCAGGACAATATTATTACTTTTTTTTGCTTTAAATAGAAAATTAGTACTATTTATCTTGTTCATGTAAAAACACATTTTAAACCCCTTTTCTTTACAAAAGTATAATTTAATACTCAATTATCATTTTATCTTTATAAAATATTTCTTTTTTATTTTTACTTATTAATCACAATTTTTGGAAAATATTACAGTTGTATCCCAACTTATTATTTTCTTTCAAACAAATTATTTTTCATTTAATTCAATTAAATCATACTGATTCATTCATTACGATATGCCCCTAATGCAATATGACAGGACTCTCAAAAAGGATATGCGGTACATGAACCCAAAGGTCCCACTGAGAGAGAAATGATTCCCAAGGGACCATTTCTCGAAAAATATTTCACTTTCACTTTCACTTAAAACACTGAAGCTATGAAGATCAGAGATCATACCCATAGCAAAGTAAGTTGCTATGACTTGCACTGCGATATAAGGTGTCCTTATGATTAGCCAATTATATCCTAAATAAGAATATCTTTACCCGACTATTGCTAATGGCAAAACAGTAAATTATATTCGAAATAATTTTTAAACATTTAAAAATTTTTAGTTTTTTCTTTTATTTCTTGATATAGTACATTTTTGTCAATTGCGCTCTTTTTAGTGCTTTTGACCATTCAGTAACTTTCTCTTTCTTTTACTTCTTTTCTTTCTTTTTCATTTCAACTTTTTTAATTACTTTTGTGAATTATTCTTCAATAATTCACTCGGACACTTGAGATTTTTCAATCTTTTATGCACTTTATGAATTATAGCGTTATAATTCACAATTTCTTTTATTCTTTTTTATGTACCCCTTTATGAATTATTTTCTAATAATTCAATAATTGACTTTTTAACGATTTTTTCTTTTTCTTTTTTTTCTGTCCAAAATTTTAGCCATTTGGTTATACCAACTTTTATTCAGCTGACGAATTATTTTATAGTAATTCACTATTTTAATACTTTTTATGGATTAATTTATTTTGATAAATTAGTCAAATATTTATTCTATAACTTTTTTGAACAATTATGAATTATATTATTTTCAGAGATTTATGTCTTGTCTTTTTCAATTCTTTTATCTGGAATATAACTTAATTCAGTTTAACTTACTTTCTTATACTTGCTAATTGAATTATTTCCAATAAATCAATATCCTTAATAAAACATATTTCATATTCAATTTCAGAAATTCTTCTAATAATTTATATATATTATATAATTATCCATATGCACATTATTTTATAATTTTCATCATTTTCACTCATTTTATGAATTATTTTTCAATAATTCATTATTCTTATTTCTTTCATAATTCAATAATTATTCCGAAAAACTCATCGGTTGACTTTTTATTCATTTTTCATTGACTATAATTTAAATTTATATAAATTCACTTTTTTCAACATTTTTATGCAATTATTCATTAATAATTCAATTATTTTCAATACACGTATTAACATTAAAATTTTAATAATATTCTAATAATTACAATAAATTCCAATAAAATTTATTTATGCATTATTTATTATTTACTATCATTTTTTACTAAAATAATCAATTATTTCACAATATTTCATAACTTTCACTATAAACATATATGTTACATAACCTTTAAAATTTTAAAATAAATTTCAATAATTTAATAAAAATTCATGGACACTATTTATCATTTTTACAATTAATTTAGGCTAACATATATTATTTTCATGCAAAAATCTCATCATTTGCCCTTACTAAACAATTTGGCCATCAATAAAATTCTTCCTAAAAATTTTATTTCTTTCATTTAAGCTTTCATTTCATCTTCTTTAATGTTCAATTTCATTTACCCTAACAAAATTTCATCAATTAACAACTTTAAGAATTTTTACCCTAATTATATAAAAGAAATTAATTCATAATAATGGAAAATCAAAGGATTTTATAGCCACTTACATTTTCTCTTGTTCATGGGTGCCTAAGCCCCCATTTTCCTTGCTTTAATCCATGAAAATCCCTTCCTCTTCACTTGATCCTACCATGGACGGCCAAATAACCTCCTTAAATCCTATTTTTTTGTCCTCAAATACAAAATTTAAGCTCATAATTAGCTTTTACACCTCAAAAACTATGAGAAGATACTAAAAACCAATTAAAATCAATTAATTTCTTTAAATTTCATCTTATCCCTTTTTCTTTCTCAACTTGATTTCTTGCCTTATATATATATATATATATATATATATATATATATATATATATATATATATATATATATATATATATATATATTATAACTTGTACCATCTTGAGTAAATAAATAAATAATGTATTTGGGTTTCAATTTTTAGACATCAAAGAAACTTGAATTTTTTATATTATTATACAACACAAATGGCTCACCTACTGTCTATTGAAACCTTTTCAGTTCATACTTGAGTACTTACAGTAATAAATTCTCCTGCTAATAGTTACAGATATTTACGAAATTAAAGAGTATGTTACTTTTATAATTGAGAATAAACCAAACAATACCTACTCCTGTGCATTCATAGACTCTTATAGTTACATAATAAATTGATTTTTCCTAAACAACAGCCATGGATTTCCATTTTCGCAGCATTGTGTTGCAGGAATTGAATGCGGGCCTCACCATAAGCAAATTTCATTATCTTGCCCATCCCACCATCCCATTTTCGCAATGGATGATAGCGAGAATGGGTTGACAAACCCCATTTTCCCAAATAATGAAAAAATAGCCCAATTTTTTCAAATAAAAATTTAAATAACCCCAAATTTTAAAAAAATCCCTTAAGTTTGTTGTTGTTAGCTAGCCTAACCTTTCTATCAAAAAACATAAATAAGCGTATTAAAAATCAATATATAATGCCATTCAAACTCTTTCGTATGCAATTCTCGACCACAGGTATAAAAATCTCAAAGCACTGAATTATGGTATGATATTATCTACCCTTACGTAAATATAATATTTAATTGAGAAATTAATTAATTAATTAAATTTATTATTTTTTTCTAAGGATTATATAAAATTTGAAAATGTTATGACAATCAATACTCAACCCTACCCAAATTTTTAATAAATCTATTAATATTTTCCTAAGTCTAAATTAATAAAATTCTAATGGAAAAATTAATAAAATTATAGTTTTAAATTGAGTTTGAATTCCATTAGCATTTAATTATTTATACTATATATAAATGTATCAAGCGAGTGAATTTTTTTTTCACAAAAATATTCTTGTAAATAAAATTATAATTTATAATATCAAATCAGATAGAAAAAAAATATGACATTTAGTTTTTTCATTAAAATAAAATAATGAAATTATGAAATTTTCCATTGATGCGCGAGAAAATATTATTAAAATTAGAAATATAATTAGTTTTACCATGAACCCTCAAAATACCTTTATTTATATTTTATTTTATATATGCCATATATTTTTATTTATACGAAATTATAAAGCTCAAAATACCTTTATCCTGTTAAGAAGAAGAATTAGTGGTGATGTGATCGATCGAGCAACTGAACCTGTAAAAAAAGGGAGGGTGCCCAGTCGGACCCGGGCGTAAGCACTCCGAATCTTAAGTTAGTAACTTGGGAGTAAGTGTTGAAAAGAGAGAGAGTTTTTTAGGAGTTTAATACCTAGTGCCATCGTATTTTTGGCTATTTATAGGAGATCTTTTGGGGAAGGGGTACTTGAGTGCCTTGGGGAGATGATAGCCATCAGTCAGAGTAGGTGAGCGGTGATGTGACTAGGAGTAGGTGAGAGTGTACGCGTTGGCTCGTGCCAGTGGGCTGACAGGATAGGACGTCCCATCGATCCGATCGGATATCACATTTTCTTATATTATCTTCTAACTCACGCTACTCTTTAGCAGATTTGGGCCATCTCAAATACCGTAGGGCCGAAATGACTGGGCCTTTAAAGATGTAATTTCTGCGATTATCACTTGTCCCCCCCAAAACAGGTCCGATCGGGCGAAGTACATATTCGATTATATTGGCGGGATTGCGAAGTTTAAAAAGGGGGTCGCTCGATGCGCCTGTTTACTTTAAATAGCTGTCTTGCATTCAATACCGCACGTATTTTCAGAACAACGCTTTGTTATTTACAATCGTGTCGACAAGTTAAGAACACGTGGTGTTTATTAGACGGAGAGGCTTTGGAGCATTTTGGAAGCTTTTCACTCGTACAAGAAAGAGGGAGCTTGGGGCAGGCTTTCTTCATTTTTCAACAATTCCTAACGAAGTTCTGCCAAAATTTTGCTGCGGCCTAGGAGTGTCGGTGGGATTAACCAAGTAAGTGATCCTTCCTTTCGACTTAATTTTTCATTCATCGCATATACATTTTTTATTTCCCTCTCTTCGCCAAAAGAGAATGGCTTCAAGCAGTAGCCCACAGATAGACAAAAGTTTCTTGGAGGATTATAGGGATCGTGAGCCGCTTGCTTAGCCCTCGCGTAAATAATGGATCACTCGCTGACCGATTGGTAGGAGATCTTGTCTCGCATTTTCGATGGTGGGAGGATCCAATCGGGTAGGAGGATTTGATCGGGCTCTGCATATATTGTCCACTTTGGGCCGGAGCCCTCACACTTTTGTTCTTGGGGATCTGCCCCAAAACGCGTATGCAGATAAAAGGTGTCCATTGCCTTATAAGGTCCATTTCCAGCTCATCTCTAGTCGATATGGGATAGGAGATAACATCATGTGTTATCACTATTCTCCCTTTCGAGAGGTCTACAGTGGGAGACATCTTATGTCGCTCCAGATCTCACTCCCATCTGAGTACCTTTCGTAGCTCAGTGGTAGAGCACTGCATATTCGCTCTCAATGAAAGCACCAAATGATAAAGCTCAAAATGCATTTATCCTGTTAAGAAGAAGAGTTAGTGGTGATGTGATCGATCGAGCAACTGAACCTGCAAAAAAAGGGAGGGTGCCCGGTCGGATCCGGGCGTAAGCACTCCGAAGCTTAAGTTAGTAACTTGGAAGTAAGTGTTGGAAAGAGAGAGAGTTTTTTAGGAGTTCAATACCTAGTGCCATCGTATTTTTGGCTATTTATAGGAGATCTTTTGGGGAAGGAGTACTTGAGTGCCTTGGGGAGATGATAGCCATCAGTCAGAGTAGGTGAGCGGTGATGTGACTAGGAGTAGGTGAGAGTGTAGGCATTGGCTCGTGCCAGTGGGCTGACAGGATAGGACGTCCCATCGATCCGGTTGGACATCACATTTTTCTATGTTATCTTCTAGCTCACGCTACTCTTTAGCAGATTTGGGCCATCTCAAATACCATTGGGCCGAAATGACTAGGCCTTTAAAGATGTAATTTCTGCGGTTATCACGAAATATTTTCCATTTGCACTTTAATCTAATTATTATGATAATTATTTTAGCTATATTTTTTTAAAGTCATTAAAAATAACTTATTAACCACTGTAAAAGAACAAATATCGATATGGCCAACTAGGGGTGAGCAAAAAAATCAAAATTTCGGTTAACTGAAAAATCGATCGGAAATCGAACCGATTTTTAGATTAACCGAATCGAAAATTTAGGTTTACTATTTTTATTTTAAAAATCAGTGGTTAACCAAACCGAAACCGATATATATATATATATATATATATATATATATATTATATTTTAAATTGTACACTTATATTTTTCAATATTTGTGTAATTTATGAATATTATGATATATAACTTTCTAAAATATTATTAAAATGTATATTTTTAGTAAATAAATATTAAAATTATCTTTTTATTATTATTATTATTATTATTATTATTATTATTATTATTATTATTATTATTATTATTATTATTAACACTCTATTATTAGTTTCATATTGAATATATTTAATTCTTAAATTTAATTATAAAAATTTTATTTTATTTTGATTATTTTCATGGATATTGTATTTAATTTGTATTTTTTCATTTCTAAAATATTTTTAAGTATTAAAAATAATATTATAAATTATATAATTTATTAAATTTATATATTAAAATTTTATAGTGGTTAACCAATAAATCGATCCGAAAAATCAAGTTAAAAACTAAAATTGAAATAGCAGTTAACTGAAATTAATGAACTGGTTAATAAAATTGTTAATGGACTGGTTAACTGGTGCATGCTAACCCCTATGGCCAACACTTATATTAGATTCCGATTTTAATCCCTTCAAGCAAGATATTTTATAGTCTGTCACTCTATCTATGTATAATAAAATTGGGACTTCTAGAAATTTTTAGGAGATTCTTTTTTGAGAAAATGAGAAAGTTATTTATCTTTTTTTATTAGTTTTACAATTAATTAGTTTTTTGTAATTATTTTAAAATTGATACTTTTGGAAAGAATTTATGAGACTCGATTTTGAGAAAAATTATTTTTTCTTATTAACTAAAGATAATTAGAAAAATATTATAATAATTAATAATTTGATAAATATTAATTCTAATAAAAATAACAAAAGTAATAAATAAAAAAACGGAGGGAATATAATAATTATACCGACAATTTAAAGATAATTATGAAATTTATATATATATATATATATATATAGCTGAGACATTTGTACAGACTTTAGGAGACCTTTTTTAGAAAATTATTTATTTTAATTTGATAATAAATTAATTTCTTATTAATTAAAGATAATTATAAAAATATTTTTAAATAATTAATATTTTGATAGATATTGTCTTAATTTTAATGATACTTCAAAGATAATTATGAAATTTGTATACATTATTAGTTTTTTAATAGATATTATCATAATTAGAGTGAAATTCAAAGATAAAATTTTAATATTATATTTCTTAATTAGATAAAAAAATCAATTCTAATAAAAGCATGAATTCTTAATTAAATTATTATTAGCAACTTAGTGATAATTATAATTTTTAAGATAATTATTTAATTATGAAATAATAATATAATTATAGTAATTTAATAATTATAAACTTACAAAAAAAATTATATATTTTGCCTATAAATACATGTTTAAGCTATGGATATTTCATAGATTTCATCATTTTTTTCTCTTTTTACTTTTTCTAATTTGTTGTTTATACTTTTTTTACTCTCTTCGAATGTATCGTTGATTTATTTTTATATTTATATTTTTCATACATATACTACACTGCATGTTTTGCGGTATTACGATTAGTTAAGTTATATGTCATTTCTTTGAACAAAAAGAAATATAAAATAAAAGAAAGTAATTATCATTACAGTGATTTTTGTTGAAAGAAATAACTTGAGTCGGGTGACATACTGATATTATATTTAATTTGTACTTGTAATTTTATGTCAAGAAATATTCCTTATAATTATATTGTTATTCTTATTTATTGTTTTTATAAAAACTTGTCATATTTAGGTTATTCATATTTTATCATTTTAAAAAATCATAATTTTTTTTTCTATACAAAAATCTTCTTATTCTTATGTCGCTTAAAATATTTATTAGCCAAAAAAATATATATATTTCGAAAAAAAAAATATGTTCTGTCTTTACCATCAAAAAATATCATCCTGGAAAGTGACAAAATAAGGAACTTCAAAGTGGCTGGCCCCCGCAGATGGGGGTTTAAGAGAGGTTTCCGTTTGCTCTTTCATCTTCACTCCCTCTCTCGTACCCTTATCTTCTCCATAAAAACGGGCGTCTACAAGCTCCGCCTCCATGTCCATGACCCACAGAGCTCAAATTCAGTACCCAAATTGGCCAGAAAAACCACCCAAAATCACAAAAACTCAGAAATCCCACAAAAACCTCCATTTCCTCTCTGTTCCAACCACTCATTCTCTCTCTACCCCTTCACTCTCTTCCTCTTCTTTCCCTCTCATTCCCAAATTCCCTCGAAATCTAATTACCTTTCACCAATTATATGATGCTGTTGATGAACATCTCGTTGAAGACATAGAGAACTCCATTAGAAACCAGCAAAATCTTGAATCTTTGATCAAATTGGACTTACCTGCTAGCCACAATAGCCAAATTATGCATCAAGAATCGCGTAAAAGAGTTTTCATCCAAGACCCACCCTGGATTTCAGCTCTGTTTTTGAAGGGTCTGTATAAACTAGCCAATCGAGAATTGAAGGTAGAATTCCAAGATATTGAGAAGCGAAAGTATAATTTGTTAAGGAGAAGGCAAATTAGAGAAGAGACTGAGGCATGGGAGAAAATGGTGGAAGAGTATAAGGGTTTAGTGAGGGAAATGTGCGAGAAGAAATTAGCGCCAAATTTGCCTTATGTAAAAGGATTGTTTTTGGGATGGTTTGAGCCCTTGAAAGAGGCCATAAAAGAAGAGCAGGATCTGCAGAGATCCAAAAAGAAGAAGGCGGCGTTTGCACCCTATATTGAGTTGTTGCCAGCTGATAAGATGGCAGTGATTGTTATGCACAAGATGATGGGGCTGGTAATGGTTGGTCATGAAGATGGGTGTGTTCCTGTTGTGCAGGCTGCAGTGCAAATTGGCATGGCTATAGAGCATGAGGTGAGTGTTAGTGATAATTGTTATTCTACACCAGTTTTTGTTTGAGGAACTCTACTTCCATAATCTTGTTTGTTGGATATTAAACTTCCATTCAAAGTCTTTTTAAGCGAATAGAAAGCTATGGCCTTCATATTACCCTTTCGGTTTTTGGTCCTAACAAGTTTATGGAGGTTCGCAATTCAGCGTAATTTTAGAACTTGTGCTAAATGATTAAGTGGTGCTTCATAGGCATGCAACTAGAAGTAAGGTAATCCGTTTCTCATGGAGAACAAATACCTTGTTTTTCTATAGTTAATGACTTAAGACCTGAGGATCAGTAATTCTGAGGTACACCATGTGCATACAGCTACTGGTATATTAACCTGATCGTTGGGGGGCAGATTGTGAGGTTAACATCCATTCAACTTTAAAACGAAAAAAATTGTTTTTAGCCAGTGACTAGTTTGCAATCAATCAAATCTCACTGCTTAATATTTTTTTTCTTTAACTTTGCTTGTCCGGTTTGTATTTTGAATAGGCTATATCATGGTCTTTTATAGCTTCGATATCATCCTTTCTTGTTGCCTCTCATTATAACAGTGCAATGATCATTGCGCTGACATAACCTTCCAGGATAATGGCGTAGAGTGTCATTTCATGTAATATTGAAGCACCGGAGCAGGTCATTTCAAGTATAAATGTTCACATGCATGTTAGGACCTCAGTTAGAAGAAGAGAATGTTGGGTGCCGACTATCTACTCGTAAGCACCATCCCTGCATTATCAAGTGCCCCATAGTTTGGCTTCAAATTAGTTCTAACATTTGGCAGTCTGAATTCAGTCTTAGATTAGATAGGCACTCAAGATTCTGTTATGGAGACTTGATAGAAGGTATGGGTAAATTGACAAGTGTTTGTGAATCTAACTCTTTTGATCAGACAATTGCTTTCATTTGGCATTGCATAATACATGTGTTTGAATTGTGCACAATATGAATTAAGTTAAATTCTTTGTGAAAATTGAACTGTGAAATTTTGAAGCTTCAACATCTAATGATGTGCATTATGGTCCTTTCAATTTGATGATGTTATTGACCTATTTTTAGTTGTAGTTGGTTATTTGTTAGGTTCCTGCAATTATCAAGCCACCAGCAAGAATACAAAGCAAGTACACAAAGAAAATGAAATCAAATAACCAAAAAATATGGTTATGCAGTATTATTGAGATCAAACGGATAACAACAATAGAGAGGAATTCGAGAGCCTCTCTTCTCTCCCCTAACCAAATACCAAATCATTCCCTCCCTCCTCACGCTATCCAACCCCTATTTATAACAGAAACCCAAAATCCAAAGCACAACTAACTCCCACAGCAAGTGAATTCCCTATTTGCCCTCTATAAAACAGCAAGGGCCTTATGTAAATATAACAGGGGCCTTACATTACCCGCAACCCAAAGATCAACCTTGTCCTCAAGGTTGGAAGCAGCGAGCTAGGTTGCGATGGTGTCAAATCTCCTACTTTAGATTGAACCAAAAGGCACCTGGCATCAGCATAAAGTAGTATATCCTGTTGGGCCTTGTGCAACTGCTGCAGTAATTCGTCCAGAATAGCAGCTCGGCAGGCTAGATATTGCTCAACTTCTTGATTAGCAGTGGATCCCCATTCATGCCTGGCCAAAGAGGGAGGAGTATGCCCGTAGAGGGCATGGAAAGAAAGGAGCCCCAAGGAGTGGTACACATCCATGGCATGCAATAACAGTTGAGTTCGACACAAAGCTGGGTCCCCTGTTAACGTCACCCTCTGCCTCGCCATCTCAAACTCTACCGATAAATCTACCCAATTTATGTAAGATGTAGAGAGTAACCAGTAGTACCCAAGGATCAAACCCGTGTTGCCCAGTTGGGGATGGAAAAAATCAGCTATGATCTCTATTTCAGGAAGTGGGATGCAGACTTGTTTGCACCAGCCCATCGTCATCCGCAGCATGGCCTCAATGAGCTGTCGAAATGTTGGCGGTGGTTGTGATGCCGAGGTGGAAGGGATGACCAAGAGAGAAATAAGAGTAGAAGATGCGGAAGAGGGCGTTGTTGCCCCTAGAGATAATGAAATAGATTGAGAATTGGGATTGGGGGCCAAGAGAATTGGTAAACAGGGCCATACCTGTAAATGAGCTAGACCTGCTGTTGAAGCCACTTGGGGCAGAATTATCCCTGAGTTTGGTGGCTTCATTTTTCTCTTCTATCATTTGAGCCACTTTCATAATTCGGCCAAATCCATTGAGCTCCCAAAGTCTCAAAGCAGATTTAGTATCCTCTTGTAACCCATTGATGAATGTATGCCCCATTACAGCTTCTGGAAGGTTGGGGCAAAGTGCAAAAAATTGTTCGAATGGTTTCCTGTACTTTCCCATCGTAGATGGCTACCGGAGAGTCAAAAGTTGCTCCCTTAGATTTCCGGTCTGGGTGCTTCGGAAACGCTCCAGCATCAGCTTCTTGAACTCGTCCCACCCATGGAAGGTCCGACGGTTGTTGTCATAGTAAGACCACGACAGTGCTTCCCCTTCCAGGCAAATGGCAGCTGACCAGAGTTGAAAGGTTCGTTGAAGTTGAAATAACGTGCATCTCTTAACATCCAACCATCTGGATTTTTCTCATCAAACACCGGGAATTCTAGTTGACGCGGCAGGCTCTCCGATTTGGGCCAAACAAACACAGAGTTGGAGTTGTCCCCGCGAGATCTCTTGGATTGGTTCTAGTGTGACCGGTGCCTCCTCCATTTGATCTAGATTGAGCTTACGGAGAATGGACTTGATTCCTTCTTCTATCACTGGCAATTGCGCCATTGATTGGTTAATGGCGTCCACATCTAGGCATTCTAGGCGATCTAATCGCTCAGTCACCTGCTGTAAATCGGCTTCTAAAGCTTCAACCCTTTGCTCCATCTGCTGAAATGGAGTTTTCATGCAAGGATTGTTGGTCTGATACCACTGTTAGGTCCCTGCAATTATCAAGCTACCAGCAAGAACACAAAGCAAGTACACAAAGAAAATGGAATCAAATAACCAAAAAATATGGTTATGCAGTATTATTGAGATCAAACGGATAACAGCAATAGAGAGGAATTCGAGAGCCCCTCTTCTCTCCCCTAACCAAATACCAAATCATTCATTCCCTCCTCACGCTATCCAACCCCTATTTATAACAGAAACCCAAAACCCAAAGCACAACTAACTCCCACAGCAAGTGAATTCCCTATTTGCCCTCTATAAAACAGCAAGGGCCTCATGTAAATATAACAGGGGCCTTACATTATTGTTTTATGAAGCCTGTCAAGTGAAGCATGTTGATTTAATAGCACAAGATTTACGTGCAATCTTTGTTTTTCTTCTTATTGTTAGTTTCTTGTCATTATGAGTTATGTCTAGTTGATTTTTTTCTCATTGCTATTTTACTCTATAATGTCAATGTTTTTATACAAAATATTATGTTCTATTTGTGTGGTTTAGGTCAAAGATGCATATTTTTTTAAGAATCGAATTGTGTCTTTTGAATGGACGGTCATTTGTTTTCTAGGAATGCTTATATTCACTTTTATTTCATCAATGAATAATAGCTTTCACCTTACCTTGCTTTGTTCTAAATGATTATGATTAAATCATAGCCCGATTGATGGATATATTGGTGATTTTGTGATGCAAAAAGAAAGAAACTGGAAGGAACATTTTGGAAGTATGAGAAAGAAGGAACAAAGATGATTAAAGAGATGGCAAATAAGGAAAAAAATAGTACTACAGTAAACAAAAATGTGCAAAGGAGTTGTGTAAGGTAGAGAAAAAAAATGTTTATGTGTTTGTTTGCATTTCTAGACTTGTTTGTGGTATTAAAGATTTTAAAGAAAGAAATTTTATTGATATTCATTTCTTGTGTGTATCTACAAAGAATATACATGCTATTTATATAAGAAAAGAAAAGAATCCTATCCTAACTAGGTAAATTTATCATTTTCGAACAATTTTAGTTCCTTTAGTAACTTTTGCACCCATAGAAGCTTACAGGCACCCTGAGCCATAGCTTTATACTTTGCTTCAACACTTGAACTAGCAACTATATTCTGTTTTTTTTTTTTTTTGCTTCTTTAAGTGAGTAAGTTTCTTCCCATAAGCGTGTAATAACTACTTGTAGACCTTATATCATCTGGAGATCTAGCCCAATTAGTGTTGATAAAAGTTTCAATTTGGAGGTGACTATGTTTAAAGAATAGAAGGCCTTTTCCTAAAGTAGACTTCAACTACCGTAGAATGCAAAAGACAACTTTCATGTGAGGCTCACAAAGGACAATGCATAAACTGTATTGCCAAGCTGACTACATAAGCTATGTTTGGTCTAGTGAGATCTCTCCTTATCAACTGGCTCTCTAATCCTTTCTTGTTGATTATGCCGGTTTGCAGCCCAACATACTAGTGTTTTTTAAAAGATTGAGAATATATTTCCTTTGAGAAATGAAGATTTCTTTTCTTGATTTGGCGATTTCAATTCACAAGAAATACTATAGTTTTCCTAGATCCTTGATTTCAAACTTCTGAGCCAAGAACTCCTACAGTTGAGCCATCTCTTTGTTGTCATCTTTTATATGCCATCAACATAAATTATGAGAAGAGTGATTTTATGCTTGTGATGTCTGATAAAGGGAGTATGATCAGCATTAATTTGTTGATAACCAAAAGAAATTATGGCTTTGCTGAATGCTCTATGAAACTATTTCAATCTATACAAGGCCTTTTTCAATTTACATACCTTTCCTTAAGTTTTCTCATTATCAAATCCAATAGCGATCTCCATATACACTTCCTCTTCCAAGTTTTCATGTAGGAAAGTATTTTTTTACATCAAATTACTACAAGTCTCAATCAAGGTTGGCTGCATAGGATAATAAAATTCTAATTATGTTCATTTAGCAACATGGACAAAAGTCTCCCAGTAGTCCATTTCATAAGTTTGAGTGAATCTTTTAACTATCAATCTAGCTTTGAACCTCTTAATGAAACCATTAGCTTTGTGTTTCATTGTGAATACCCACTTGTCGCTAAAGTGTGACTAGTTCTCATGTTTCATTTTTAGTTAGAGCTTTCATTTCTTCAACCATGGCTTCTTTCCACTTAGGGTCTTTTAAAACTTCCCTCCAATCCCAAGGAATAGACATAGGGGAAATAGATATGGCAAAGGCCCTATAGGAGGGAGATAACAAATCATAGGAGAAAAGTTAAAAATAGGATGTGCGGTACAAGACACGACCCTTTTCCTTTGAGCAATAGGTATACTCAAATCATGAGCGGAGTTAGAGATTAAAAATAGCTCACTAGAAGAAGAAACAATGTCCAATAATGAATGGAGGAAGCTACACATGCTTACATGCTCTAGCACATGAACAGTGACGTGGAATCTTTAGGTGGCACTTGAGCACATGTGCGGATGCCAATGGTAGTGATCTTTTGGGAAGGGCCCAATTTGGTAATGGGTTTCTGTCGTGGATGGGCAATGACAAGGAGATACTAAAACTTGATTTCTTGGAGCTTGTGCAAAAGCTTTTATTATTGAAAAATATGGACCAAAAAAAAAATCATTGTGTTGGGAGAGAAAACTCAATCTCCACAAAGAACCAAGGCTCTAATATTATAGAGGTTTTAGAGAAAGAAATTTTATTGATATTTCTCTTTGTGTGTATTTACAAAGAATATACATGCTATTTACATAAGAAGGAAAAGAATCCTTCCTAACTCGGTAAAACTTCCTATCCTAATTAGGAAAGATATACACAATCAACATGACAAAATGTCCAAGAACCAAATGCCCATAATCTCATTGTTAAAGAAAAAGAAAAAAAAAAAAATATATATATATATATTTAAATAGGCTTCAAAACCTTAAGGGTTATTCCTTTTCTTATTAAAAATTAGCAATTCCAAATTTGTAGAACTCCTTATTAAATAAAACAATGAGCATATTTGTTATTGTCCCCAAATATTCAAATTATAAACATCCCAAACCATTTTATTAAAAACGTATATTCTAGATTTTGTAAAATAAAAAAGTTATTACCTTTGATCAAAATAAGTTGTGATTTTCTTTTCTTGCATTTTTTTTTTTACTACATCATTAATATATCGGTGTATTGTGTGAGAAGAAAATACATAACAAGGTGAAGGGAATTAGAAGGATGATATTGTTTTAGTGGATGAGAAGTGAGGAGGAGTTAACCACAAGTTAGAAATGTGGAGAAGTACTATGGAAAATAAAGGTTTTAGGTTAAGTAGAGGCTAGACGGATATATGTATTGCTTAGGTGGTGCAAGAGTGCTTTAGTGCAGCCACTTGAAATATCCGTGCCCCATTTTTCAAGATGATGGGTTAATAGATGAGAATGTGACTCATATAATCAAAACAGGATGGTTGAAAAGGAACAGTGCTATCGGTGTATTGTGTGGTGAAGATACCTAACAAGATGAATGGAAAGTTTTCCAGAAAAACAACTGTTATTACATGCTTTATTGAAGTGAGTGTTGAGCAATTAAAGTATAACATGTACATAAAGTAAATGTGGAAGAAATGAGAATGTTAAGGTAGATGAGTGAGCACACAAGGTTGAACAAAATTCGGAATAACACATTAGACAGAAGCTGCATGTAGCACATATTGAAGATAAAACAAGAAGCTGCATGTGTTACGTATGCCAGCAGATACTTTGGTTCGAAGATGTGATAATTTAGTTGTAGAAGTAAAGAAAAAGGATAGAGACGGGCCTAAGATAACATGGAGAGAAATAGTGGCTAAGGATTTATAATAACTTAGCACTGTGGTGGATATGGCTTTGGACAGAGGGAACTGAAATAGAGAATCCATATACCCAATCTAGTATGAGATTAAGGCTTAATTGTTGTTGTATCATTAATTAATCAGCAGTTAGACTACCTCTAAATTTTTAGAAAGCATATTAAAGCTTTTGCTGGGAACTTAAATAAGCTCTAAGAGAGGGTGACTAGTTGTTTCTTTTGGAAAATTTTGCCATCCTAACCAAGCAAAAGCTATGTCATTTCTATAGGAAGTAAAGATGTAAATATTCCTATTATTGATTAGCATGCTTAATCATTTATGTACAGATGTACACACACAATTAAATTTAATACTACAAACAATTTATTAAATTTAGTGTTGTCATCTAAGCTATATTTTTCTGTTTCTCAGGCTAGAATTCATAATTTTTTGGAGAAAACCAAACATCCTAGGAAGAAGATAGCAGAAGATGCTCAAGCCAGCGTAGACAAGGAGAAGGAGATAATCAGAAAACGTGTTAATAGTTTAATTAAAAGGAAGAGGCTCATTGAAGTGCAAAAGCTGGTGAAAAATGAAGAAATGAAACCTTGGGGTCGAGATACACAGGCTAAGGTTTGTAACCTTTGCTGTCCCATCTTTTGGAGATGGCTAAGTGTTTTATTATTATTATTATTATTATTATTATTATTTAATTTCAGTTTCTGATTTTATTTTGATTATCGAAAATTTTATCCTTTATGTTTGTCCTTCCTTTCTTTCTGCCTTTCTGATGCAAACGTGATTATGCAGCTGGGATGCCGCCTTATAGAACTACTAACTGAAGCAGCTTTTGTACAACCTCCTGCTAGCCAAGCAGCAGATATTCCACCAGATGTTCGACCAGCATTTAGACATAGATTTAGGACTGCAAAAAAATTTCCAGGGTGAGATTTTCTTTTATCAATCTCCACTGAGAAGTTTTATGATCCAAGTGTTTGGGATTCTATTTAGCAAATAATACTCAGAAATTGGCAGTAGGGGAATTACTTTATAACAGAAGCTTGGCCAGCGTCCAATTCTTATACACCTTAAGTTCACACACACACAGAGTAAGGCATTGCCAAATTCAAGAGATGACTGATATTTAGACCTCCACGCTTTACGTTTTTCTAGCCACTAAAAGCAGCATTTTCTTCTTTTGAAATTAAATTGGAATTCCTGAGAATGATATTTGCACTGGTCAAAAAGTTATAGTTTTTAATTTATGATTGGATATAAGGGAAAGTTACACAAAAAAATACATTAGGAATTCTTTAGTAGGCAGCTGCTAGTGACTAGCTGGTAATCTTTGTCTATAAATGGTGGTTGGAGGTCACTACTGATGGCCAGGAAAACTAATTGGTTTATGTTAATGCATTTTATTTTTGGCAAAGCACTAAATATACTCCTCTACTTTTTGAAATGGACAACATTGGCCCCTAAAGAAATTTTTTCTTGGTCATGAAAATGCCCTTAAAGCTGACAAAAAGGGTAAAGATTTACCCCTAAACTGGCAAAAGTGGGCCAAAATTGTCCTTTCTTGTAAAGTTCATCCAATTCAGCCATTTGGTGGTGAAGTGTAAAGCCATTAACAGAGTTAGATTGATGTTATAAAAAAGGACAAATTTGAAAATTTCTGTGAGTTTAGGGGCATGTTTTAACAAAAAGAATCGTTAAGGGCAAATGTGATGGAGATATTTTTGACCTTTATCTTTTTCTTTTTAATTTGTTTGGTCCCATTTTATGAGTTTGTAAAAGTTTGGAAAATGACTTCTCTTTGGAAGGAGAATACTACCTTTGTTGCAAATGGTGCAATTTTCCCTTTTGATGAGGAAATTATTGTACGTTGACCAATTTTCTTGAGTGCATTAAGAATTAGAAAATGCACGAAAATATTGACTAAATTTCCCATGAAACGAACAGAACCTGAAACATGTTTCTTGTCTGTACTTTCAATTGCTGGTTTATCCTTGGCTCATTTGTCATGGCAAGTATTGTTTTGATGGTCCTTGCAGGCAGAAAATTATGAAGAAGTATGGAGTTATAGAATGTGATCCCCTCGTCCTCACTGGGCTTGATGGATCTGTGAGTTGTGAACACTCTCTGTCCTTATTTTATTTTTGGAACTTATTGAACCTTTCCAACTAAAATGGAATGGTCTTTTAAAATACATTTTCAATTCTGCGTCGGCTTATTTTATTTACTTGAGAAAATGTTGAAGCAAACTCCCATTGTTTCCTTATTGTCATAATATGTCATGGCTCTTATTGTTCTTAATTGCATGATGCTGAAATATAAGCTGTCTTAATTTTGAACAAAATGTTACTCTCTCCGTTTTTTTTATGTGTCAATTTTGTTGTTTTTATTAGAATTAAGAAATAATAAATAGATTTAAATTTAGTATTAAATTGCGTGATTAAAACTAAATTATTAAATTTTATTGGTTCTAACTTTATTGAAAAAGAAAAATAAATTGAAAAGACAAATTAAATTACATTAAAAGTCTAAAAGTGACAAATAAATAGAATTTGAATTTTACTCAAAAGTGACACATAAAAGAGAACGGAGTGAGTAAATGTGGGGACTAATAGGACATTGGCCAAAAAGAGGGGCAAAATTGACTTGTGCTCCAATAGTTCTCACGTTTAAGTGACAAATCATTATGCATTTAGTTTTTTGTGAATTTCATTGGTGTAGCACAAGTAATCTGCAATATCTTTTTCCTAATGCAGGCTAAGCATATGTTGATTCCTTACTTTCCAATGCTGGTACCTCCGAAGAAATGGAAAGGGTATGTGTCTACAGTGTTATTAAATGGACTTTTGTTGCCTTAATTATTACTGGCGTATGTTTGTAAGAGATAGTTTCTGAAGGATCTAGGTATTCGAACTAGGACTTCTGCTTCCAGATCTACCAATTAAGCTGCAACTAATTATTATAACTAGAGAAATAAAATTTGTAGTGTTTCTGGACCATAATAATTGAATTATATTGTTGTGGTGTTGGGGAGATGGAGTGAAGTAAGCTGATGGAATGAAGTAAGCTGTTTTGTCGGATTCAGGCATAAATACCATATCCATTTGTACAATCTTCCTAAATTTTCCTTAAAGCTGGAGGGCTATTCATGTACTCCATGTACAATTTATGCATCTTTTCATGTGTCTGACAGAGGTGCATTTTTGGTTAAGCAAGAGTTGGGAGATAGAAGATATAAACGTAACAAAATTTTCATAAATGTGTATTGGAAAATTGCCCTGCTGCTACACTATCAATGAGGCTGTCATTTTTCTTTTCTTTGTTTGAATTATTATTTTAGGTTTTCAATTTTTGTTCCAATTTTTTTTTTGTTTGTTTTGTTTTTTATAACTGTGCAGACATTACTTCTTGATATATGTTTAACAAATCAGTATGGTAATTGTGAATGGAAAATTATAGCTATTTCTGATAAGGGTTAAAGCTCAAAAATGCCCCTGAACTATAGACAATAGCTCAGAGATACCCTATATTATGTTTTTGTCTAAAAATGTTACTCAAATGCTCCAATTGGCCAAATATACCCCTATAAGGGATACTATTAAGCTATTTTCTACAGTTCAAGGGCATTTTAATCAACCAAGAAGGGTATATTTGGGCCAATAGGGGCATATTTGCATCAATCTGATAAGTCCAGTGGCATATCTAGATGAAAAAATCATATAGGAGTAAGCTTGAGATATGTTCTATAGTTCAGGGGCAATTTTGAGTTTTAACCCTTATAGGGTTGGAAATATTAACACATTGCATGCTTTATTTTAGTCATGAGACTTAAGTATGCAGAAAGTTAGTAAACTATGAATTGAGTAAATTTATTTATTTACTGATAGCAATTTCGTTCCTACAAAGCAGTGCACTACTGGTCCACAATTTGGAACATCACCTAACTGTGTTGTTCTTTTATATATATATATATATGGATATATATTTTGGGCATGGTGGGGGGATGGTGTAAAAATAAGTAGGGTAACTGGTTGTTGATCAGAGTTTATCATTTGGAGCTGCTTTTATTTTTATTATTATTATTTTTTTTTGTTCACATGATCTTGTACCTTGGGCCTATATTTATGTTCAGGAATAGGAGAAACTCAAAGAAAAAGAAAAAAAAAAGAAAAAAGAAAAATAGTCTTCATTCTGAAAATTGATTCAGTTGGTGCTTCTCTTTGAATATGACTCACAACAGCAGCACCTTTCTATTTTAATTCCTTAAACTTTTACATTGTTTTCCACTAAAGTATGAAACAAGACGAAAATGTACTCTGGATTTGGCCATGCAGCATAATATATTGTATTTGGAGCTTCATTGTATTTATGCTTTTAAACCTCCATGCAGATATGACAAGGGTGGGCACTTTTTCTTACCTTCATATATCATGCGCACTCATGGTTGTAGGAAACAACAAGATGCACTTAGGAGTGCTCCTGGAAAAAACATGCAGAAAGTGTTTGAGGTGAGAAATTATTAGCTTCATTCTTTGCTTATTCTACATGTGCATACTGGTGATTGCCATGGTTTCGAAGACTTCCCTGGCTAAAATTGAATGCACCACAATCGGGAGATGCCTTCTCTAAAATGCTGATTATCTAAAAAATAAAACAACGGATAGAGTTTTGTATTTTAAAAAGGTGTCAAGTTCAAGTCTTTCATCAAAAAAAAAAAAAAATAAATAAATAAATAAAAGAAAAAAGTACTCAGTCTATAGGTAATGACTTAACAAAAAATTAACCCAACTAAACTAGGCCTCAATTTTTAGCTGGAGTTGGTTGTCAGGGTATTTTTCACCAAGCTTCTTAGTTGATGGAATGTTGGAAACATCTATTTAAGGTTTCAAACTTCATAAGGTGAATGATTCTTCATTACAAATTGCCCCAAGAGCTTAGGTTTGCCTCTTGTTTGCTATGTACAAACTGAAATTACCGTAGTCAATGCATCTTTTCATTTTTACCTCTTACACCTTGTTACCTACATGGTCTTTATATTTCCATACATTCACCTCAGAATCCTTGTCCGTAGCACATCAATTTTATGTTCATGTTTCTTCACCATCCAAGAAAGCTAATACATATTGTAGAAGGTTAAATTGTCTGCATATAGTCCTCTTGTCGAACTGAATAAATAATTAATATCCCTAAAGAAAATTCTACATCTAGTGCTAGATATTGGGGCATCAATTAGTTTTAAGATCGAGTTTTTCATTGGATGTGGCAAAAGCATAAGCTAATCTGGATATAGTCTTTACTTTATAATCTGTCTAAATATTAACCGTGATACTGTACTCAAGTACCTAGTGAATTTGTGTTGTTTTTCAATTTACTTTCAACACATATATGTCGAAATTGCTCAAAAATTGAGTTAAATTAGCTCATCCTTTACTCTTGGAGGGTACCATTCCAGTTCCTCAACTCTTCCTCTCTAACTTGCACTCTGACTTCTCTGTCAAACCAATTTTACCCTCTTATGAATTATCTATATCCCCTAATTTTTTCAGTCTATCCTTTAACTGTGGCACTATTTTTCCTTCACTTGAATGTAGATTCTTTCCCCCTCAATCAAGCTTGAACTTTGCATGTTGCTAATTTTTTGAACATAACTTTTTGATAAGAAGTGCGTATTCATAGGCATAAGCAATCTTGCTAACTAAAGTTTTGATGTCTGCAGTTCTGGATTTTTGGTGTCTGTATTTTCTGAAGTGGAATCTTATGGCTATTTCCAATTCAAGCTACAATACATTTATTTATTATATAATGAATCTGGAGCATGACCTTATGTGGTTCTGTAATGGCATCTGAACAGGCCTTGGATACACTTGGTAACACCAAATGGAGGGTGAATACAAGAGTACTTGATGTGGTGGAGACCATCTGGGCAAGTGGCGGTAACATTGCAGGCTTGGTTGACCGTGAGGATGTTAGTACTGCTTGAACTTTCTCATTTTTAAATTGCAATTTCTTATAAACTAATTGATTGACCTAAAACGACATTTTTCTGGTATTGGGAGTGTGGGTGCCGGCAGCCAGTTGCTTTATTAGTTCTAGTGTACTTACTGAAAGGAATAATGATTTTCATTCTATAGTGTCCTTACTGAAAGGAATAATGATTTTCATTCTATCTGATATCCTGGATATCTTGTGTAAGGAAATTCGCTTAAAAAATATATATCATGTGTTGAGACTTAATTTTAATGATGTAAGTTAATTGCCAGATATATATATATGTGTGTGTGTGTGTGTGTGTGTTTCTATGACTTTCTATCATTGGCTACTCTATTTTTTCCATATATTATATTTCCTGATTTTTTCATTGGGTTCAGATTCCAATACCAGAGAAACCACTCTCAGAGGATCTAACAGAAATTCAAAAATGGAGATGGAGTGTGAGGAAGGCTAAGAAAACAAACCGAGAGAGGCATTCTCAACGATGTGACACGGAGCTTAAGCTTTCAGTAAGATTTTCCTTTTCCATTTCATGGTCAATACAAATCTTGTTGTAGTTGCATCATTAAGTAGTTTGTTGAATTCAATTCCCAGGTAGACATGAGATGTTGAGTGCAAGCCAATTGACCATGCAGTGCATTGACTTAGTATGGCTTGCCTAATAGTTCCTTTGCTGATGTTTACAAACCATATCATGGAAATGAATTCTGAACACATTAATCTTGAAACAGGTGGCTCGAAAACTGAAAGAGGAGGAGGGCTTTTATTATCCTCATAATCTTGATTTTCGAGGACGTGCATACCCAATGCATCCACATTTGACTCATCTAAGTTCTGATCTTTGTCGAGGAATTCTTGAATTTGCAGAAGGACGACCATTAGGGAAATCTGGGTTACATTGGCTGAAGATACATTTGGCAAACCTGTATTCAGGAGGGGTTGAAAAACTATCTCATGATGGACGCCTAGCTTTTGTGGAAAATCATTTGGGTGACATATTTGATTCAGCAGAAAACCCTGTCCATGGAAACCGGTGGTGGTTAACAGCTGAAGATCCTTTCCAATGTTTAGCTGCTTGTATTAATCTATCAGAAGCATTAAGGAGCTCATCACCACAAACTGTCATCTCCCACCTGCCAATCCATCAGGTAATATTACTGCTTTAGCGGGTGAAAACTACATTCAAGGTCTTCATTCAGTTAAAGTCGAAGTTCACTCTCAATTTGACTGGCTGGAAGGACTATTTTGGTCAATTTATTTTTAGAATAAATAGGAAAAATAATGAAATAACAGTTATTTTGATCGGGTGGCATCCTTTATTATATGGGGGTGGTTTCAAAAGGATGCTATGGTTAGTTCCCTGATCCCATAATTCAATTCTTTGGTTCTTTGACTTCTTTCGTCCCTCTGTGTAAATATATTGCATTATTTTCTTTACCTTTTCTAGCAAACTGTTAAATAATGTTGATCTAGAGTTGCCAACGCCTTGATGGAGAACTCTGTCATGCAGGTGGAATTCATCGGATTTATTTCTTACCTCTTTTTTTTTTTCCCCTTCTGAGGACATAAAAATGGATGATTTGCATGCATATGAAAAACTAATTGGCCTAGTTTACTTTGATATGGCTGAATTCATGAGAAATTAAGTTTGAATTTGTGTGTAAGACTATTCCTGGTAGATATTGTTGCATTATTTTACTCAAGCAAGAAGCTCAGAAGTTTTACAAATCTAATTCAAATTCTTGGATAATGGAATTCAATGAACTTAAGGAACAATCAAGATTGCTGGAAATATATATTAGTTGGATTTTTTTTATTTTTGGGGCGGTTTTAGGCAAATTGTTGGATATTCTTATTCCCAACTGCTGCAGAGATTTACCACTTGAAATATGATTTTTTTAGTTTCCATCAAATCAAGGTATAAGGCTGCAAATGCTGTGCATATCACGTCCTATTGGTGCATGGGCCCAATTTTGAAGTCTCCATCTTTTCCAATTGTCTCTAAGAACTGAATATCTTTGTGTTTGTACTTAGATATTCACCTGCCCTTGGATAATTACCTTTAGTTCTGTAGATCATTGGACTCATACGAGTCTGCACATGCTCGTCACAAAGTTTGATATTGACACCATTACCATAATTCGCCTCTTAGTTCTTGCATCCAGGCTAAATTTATGCTTGTAGTTTGTTCATTTTATTGCAGTTTATTGATTGGTTTTGCTTGCGCATATCTGAATCTTACATATCTTATAGATCTATTCATCTTTCTTAATCAATGCATATATTATGATACTAATGCATCTCCCTTTCTTCATTTTCCTTTTTTCTTAAAAAATTTTAAATCCTAATAGGATGGATCATGCAATGGCCTACAGCACTATGCAGCTCTGGGAAGAAACACTGTATGTCCCTTGTGCCAATAAATATCTCTTTTTTTGGGTAAAGTTCTTCTAAGTAGAGTCCTGGTTGTCCTTTCTCTTATTTCACCATTTTTTTATGAAAACATAGTTTGCAGATGTATCAGGTAAAAGCCCTTGCATTGGTATATTAGTAAGCTGCAGAAAGCCATGTGACAATTGCAATGGACTCTAATAGCAAATTGATGTGAAACTGCATAAAAGGGGAAAAATGGCAGGGAGCTTTGAATCTTGATAATCTTTTAATCGTGTAAATATGAGCCTAAGAGACTTTCTATAATCCAAAAAACAACCAATTATATAGCTACAGTATAATATCTGATCCAACTCTTTTATAGCATCAGGCTAGCTAGTAAAACTTTAAAGCTATGCTAAATAGGACAGGAAGAACATAAATTTTTAAGTATTCTTAATGACAATAAGAGTCCTATTTAGTACTGAAGCTAAAAATAGTTCAAATAATTGACTGAACTAATTTTCTGAATTTCTTTCTTAAATATGTAGCCAGTAGTCTTAAAATCTTAAGCAAGCAGTGTTGCATCAGATCTGAAATTTGATATTAAAAGATCCTCACTCCTATTGGAAGTCTCACTTCCCTCTCAGAGTGTAATTAGGTGAGCTTAGATCTTGAATATAGTACATGAATCATCCAGATTGTAATTTGTTCATACAACGTGACATGATGGGGGAACTTTTGTAATTAAATTAACTTGTAATTTGTGTGTTTTCCTGTTGCTTTTCTGCATAAATGTGAAGGCCTTCAGGGTTGTGTTATGCTGGGCTCTTAAACTTAATGTTGTTTTTTCTAGCAAGTTAAAAGTAACCAACTTACCAGTTACCAGACTAATTCAAAAATTGAACCACCCAAATAGGATATGTCAATTTCAACTTCCCGAAACTCCAAAAACATTTATGCTCAGAGCACACCCATTGGCTCTAGCTCTCTTGGTACATTATCAGGTAATTGTAAATGGCGGGTCATGCTTTCATTATCCAAACTGTTTATATCTATCTTGAGACTTGAACTTCACATGTCATGCTGAGGGGTTGTCCCTAACTGTCACATTCCCGAGGAACCTCCCCAGTTGAGGTATTGCCCTAGGTTTATGAATGAATTTTCTTGCTATTTCCATCACTTCTTTTACATGAGTTTGAGTAACAATTATGTTGTTCCTCTGTTTATAGAAATTGGGTAAAGACCAAAAGCTCATTTTCTAATCTCTAAAAGCTCTTTCCTCAGCCTTGCCCAAAGATCTGTTGTGATGCAGTGATAAAACATGCATATAATAAGAGCAACTCAATTTATTCCTGAACTAATATTAATGCCTTAGTACATGGTTGATGTGAAATCACTTATATCTTTATGTATTCCTCTTGGTGAATGTGGTTTTCAGCCGGAAGCTGCTGCGGTTAACTTAATTGCTGGAGAGAAACCTTCTGATGTGTACACAGAAATTGCTTCAAGGTATTATGATTTGCACTATGCATGCAGAAGTTGGTCTTCTTTTCATTTGTTAATTACCAGAATCCCTGGCTACATGTTTTTCAATCATGTCTCTGTGTGTGCATGTGTGTCCCTGTGTTTCTGGTATCAATTTTATGCATAAAATAAGACTTGAGAGATTTCATGTGGCAGGGTCCAATCAATAATTGAAAGAGACAGCAAAAAAGACCCTGGTACAAGCCCAACTGCTTTGTTAGCCAAGCTCTTAATTGATCAGGTTGGTCATGTTTCTGTTACTTTGGCTTTTAGATTGTCACATATTCCTAATAGAATGAAAATAAATAAATAAATAAAAAGGGATATTGATCAATTTGATACTTGAGAGCTTTCAGGTGGATAGGAAATTAGTTAAACAGACAGTGATGACTTCAGTGTATGGTGTCACTTATGTTGGAGCACGTGAACAAATAAAACGGAGATTAGAAGAGAAGGGCCATATTACAGATGACAGACAACTATTCAGTGCATCATGCTATACTGCTAAAGTAAGCACAGCTTCATTTATACAAAAATTATTAGATGGTTGGCATTCAGAAGATGGTGGCTTTCTTGATGTATGGGTTTGATTACCATATAATCGGTTAATTTCACTTGATTGCTTTGACTAGAAAATTCATTAAAATGGTTGATTTTGCAATTCAAACTTCAGTTCTTGGATATATCATATTTTCATTTTATTTTATCTGTGGGTCCTTATGTTGAAGTTGCATAGCACTGGTACATGTATACTATAGCACTATTAGCAATAACATGCCAGCTTGAAGAGTCCAACATAAATTGTAAGGGAGAAATGGAAGCAGTTTAGACAAACCAAATCCGACTACTACCGGATGCAATTTGGAATAGGCTTCTTTTTTCTATCTTATTTTTTATTTTCTATTGTGGTTAAGTTGTTTGGACACTTGGATGTAGTTATTTTTTCCAAACTTATGTGGACAAAGTCGGCTTCAGCTTTACAATATATTTTCAGATGCATATCCATAATACTTTGTTGTGGATCACCTAAAATTTATAGATAATCCTTCTGCTTCCTGGACTCATCTCAAGTTGCATAACTTCTGTAGGTGACATTGACTGCCCTCGGACAGTTATTTCAAGCTGCACGGGATATAATGGCTTGGCTAGGTGATTGCGCAAAGGTGTGTCTTTCTGCCATGTTTCAGAATCAATTCAAAAGAATGAGGGACATGAAACACTTGATTGTAAGTTTATTGCTCAACTAAACTCTTGCAGGTTATTGCTTCGGAAGACCAACCTGTAAGGTGGACAACTCCTTTGGGTCTTCCTGTTGTGCAACCATATTATAAGAGTGAACGGCATCTTGTGAGTGTCATCCTTCTGTCTTATCTGCACATAATCTTGATTTGCAATTTTGCTATTGTGAGAGGCGTCTTCTATGGGATGTTGAATTTTATTGATTTATCTGGAGTGGAGGAAATTGGTTGGCTTTCAGACTTTTGACATATATGGGGATTTTTGATTCATGGAAAAAAGGAGTTTCCTCTTCTTCTTCTTCTTCTTCTTCTCCTATTTTTTTATTTTTTATTTTTTATTTTTTTTATGAGAGGAAAACGGAAATCTATTAGGATCTTTCCTCATTGCACCATGTAAAGTTTCTTCGTGATCAAACTGGTGAATTTTGGTTGGTTTTAAATGCATGCCATGTGCCTGAAGAGTTAGCTGCCATCAAAGTCTGAAAGCTGTCTTGCATGATTCTGTTTGTTTTCTCCTGCACATGAATGGACCTGAATTCTGAAACTGCCTCATTTTCCTGTACATTGCCTTTCTTCTTTCTACATTCTGTTTGAGGTATGATGGGTATATGGTAGTCGTCATTGCTTCAGGAGATTTCCTCTCTTTCTCTCTCTTTTTCCTTCTTTTGAGAGGATGTCTACTATTATTATATTTCATCACGAGAAAATTGTAGTTTGGCCGTGTTACATTTTAAAATAACTTTTACTTTCTGAGTTCCTATTCAGCCTATGATCCTTTATATTTAGTGACAATCTTGCAATTAAACTCATTTTTCCAGATAAGAACATCACTTCAGGTTTTGGCTCTGCAGCGGGAGGGTAGCTCGGTAAGGTTGCTCTATTGTTTGGCTTTCTGCTTTCTTCTTGTTATTTGAAGTACTTACTGAAAAAAAAAAAAAACCACACACACACACTGTAACAGGTGGAGGTTAGAAAACAGAGGACTGCATTCCCTCCAAATTTCGTTCATTCCCTTGATGGTTCACACATGATGATGACTGCTGTGGCTTGTAGGGATGCTGATCTGCATTTTGCAGGTTTGTTTTGTGGCCTGCACTGGATGAAGATTAAAACCTAATCAAATAGGGAGTTATTCTGCATTAGATTTCTCACACATTGATTTTTTATGAGGCATTCAGGAAAGAAATCTTAAGGCTTTGATAAAACAATACTAGAGATCTATATATTGTTTTCTTCTTTTTTCCCGCTTTCCTATCTCTCTCTCTACCTTCTGTAATTCTGACCTTCTGATGAAATGAAATACTTCTGCAGGTGTGCATGACTCCTTCTGGACACATGCCTGTGATGTGGATATGATGAATCAAATTCTTAGGGAAAAATTTGTGGAGCTTTACAGTATGCCAATACTTGAAAATGTGAGTATATTTTGTCCTATTGTCTCTATTTGATTAACATGCCCCAGGAAAAGAGAATTTGTGATTTCTTTTGGTAGGAAACTGAGGATCACTCTGTTTACTTTCTTTGTAATATCTGGAGCATCTCTGTTGCTCCAGATGTCTGTATATGAATTGGTATGGGTAGCATCTGCCTGGAGTTGATGTTATCTCTCTCTTTTCTCCCATATCAAATACAAGTCAACTAAATCATGCCACATTTCCGTTTTTCAACTGATTTTATTTTCTTGACCTTATAGTAACTTTGATTATCTCCAGTTGCTTGAAAACTTCGAGACATCATATCCTACATTGCAGTTTCCACCTCTTCCTGAGAGAGGTAACTTTGACTTGCAACAAGTTCTCAAATCTCCGTATTTCTTCAACTAAATCCTCATCAAATAGCAATATGGCATACCGTAATCCAAGGCATCAAATGTTCTGCTTTGGGCTCCAAAAGCACCCAGAGTTTCAGAGGAAATAGTCCCAAGTTGAGCTGAAGTTAGATCAGTGAAACAGAAGCCTCCTCTCATTGCCCAGAAACCCTGTGAATGAGATGGATGTTTGCCCTTTGATCAGCCTCGAATTTCGAAGCCCTTCTCTAATGCCATGTAATACTTGGTAACGGGGATAAAGTCAGCTAATGCTGGTTTAAGCTGCAAATATAAACCTCAAGACTGGTTGCTCAAGTACACAATGAAGGAAACATCTCTCGGTTGACTATGAGATTATCCATCTCTATATGATTTCTCGAGACTAACAAGCAAAGATACAAAGATTTAGTGTAGAACACAGGCGCCATATTTCAGATTTTTTTACTTAGAAACTCTTGTAAAGCTCATCACCTACCAGTGAGGTTACACTTTTCTTTTCTTTCTTAGTTGTAAGATTTTCACAAGTGTCATTTTGGCATCATGAAGCATGTCTTGTGTATATGTTATATCTTAATAGGAACTAGAAAAAGAGGATTCATTATTCACTGGGGAGATGTATTTTTATGGAAAAGGGCAACTCAGTTACAGCTTTGCTGGTAGCAAAATTGGAAAAGAAAAACAAAAATTATACAACAGCTACTTTTTAGTACCTTGATACTATTTGAGACTATCCACTTGGGGCTCTTACTAATAGTAGCTCATGTTCTTGGAATTCCTTTGAGCTTTGTAATGAGATGTTCGCAACAGGTTCTCTCTTCACAGGCATGTTATCAAAGATTTCACTCTAAATAAATTCATTTCATTCAGCTTTCTGTTGGCAAATCCTTGCAACATAAAGAGTTATTGGGTTTTTGGAATATAGTTGTTGGCTATATATATATATATATATATATATATATATATATATATAACAAAGCTCACTTCTTTTTGTATTATCTCAATAATGTTGGTGATTGCAAGGATGTTTAGCCAAAATATTATTGCGACATCTTAATAAATTACAGAACTAGTTTAACGTTTTGTATTTGAGATAGTGGATATAATTATATTTGAGATCATTAACACAAAAGAGCGAACAGAAACTTCTGAAGTGAGAGCAAAAGAGAGAGTATCCTTGAATCATGAATGTTAAATCTTTTCAAATCGAATTGATCTTGTGAATTCATGATAAAAGTTTGCATCAGCAGACCATTTTCGAGCTAAGAAAAGCTCGACTTTTAGCAAAAAGAGAAAATATTACAAGTTTGCAGAAAGTTGAAATGGCTGGTGCTGCCGCTGCTGCAGTACTTCCTCGACTCATTTGTGTTTCTAGTGACAATTTCATCAACTGCCTGCAAAGATGCCCGTTTTCACTGTGTTAATTCTCTTTTGACAGTAAGGTAGTCAAGGATCCTCCATTCTTATTATGTCCCTTCAATACAGAAAAGTTATTGTTCTGTTGTCAGAATACAAGTATCATGATGTACATGTATGTATGCACATATGTGCATGTATACATACATATGAGTGCTTTCTGTGTATATGTATATTTACATACAACTAGAGTAATTAGCCGAAGAATCAAGGATGTCCAAATAAGGTTGATAAAGAAATCTAGGTAGCCATGCACTTTTTGCAAAAAAAATAGGATTTCTCACCTGCGTTCCGAGAAATGTTCAAGAGTAGATGCAACCAACTAAATTCACTAATTAACAAAAAATAAAAATAAAATAAAAAATTGCTTTGAATTGTACAATACTTAACAAGGAAACTTAGCAACCTTACGAAAAGATGCTGCCTATATTAAAAACATGCTTTCAAGTGCATCAAGCAATCCTAGATCCATAAAATTTCAAAATTTCTCCACAAAAGCCTACAATTCCACTCGGTCCCTCCATTCAAGAGTAGCAAGAGATATCTGAAGAAGTGCATTATTAGCAAATATTGAAAGTATGAGTATAATATCTCACCAAGGTAGCAGCAAATGTTGAGATATCTGAAGAAGGATCAAGGCAGGCTTTCTGGGAGTGTGGATGCACTGGCTTTGATGAATAAAATAGCGGTAAATATCATATGTACATCAGTTCTATGAGCCTCACAGTCCCAACTGCTTCATCCACAAGGACCATTTCACAGCCTCCAAGTATTTATCATTCTTTTGCAAAGCGTTAATCAAATTGATGTAAGTTATCTTATCAGGTTCTATCCCATTTTCTCTCATTTTCTTGACCAAATCAATAGCTTCTTCAACCATCCCAGCAATTCCGTATGCCTTTATCAATGTGTTGTAGCTGTATAAATCAGGTCCCAGTCCACTTTCTCTCAATTCCATTAAAACACCAGCAACCTCATCAATCCATCCTTGCTCTCCATAGATATTGATCATGATGTTGCATGTATATTGGTCAGAAGTGCATTTTGATTGTTTCATCCTGTGCAAGACATTTCTAAAACTCTCCATTTGACCTTCTTTTCCATAGGCATCCAACATGCAATTGTAGGCTTCAAGGGAAACAGAAAAACCATCAAACTGCATTTTCTTAACAGTTGAAGCCATCTTCTTAAATTTTTTGCTCCGTCCATATGCAGCAATAACAGTATTATATGAAATTACATCAACCAAGCCACGTTTTCTGGCCATCCAGAACAATTCCCTGGCTTTCTTGAAAAGCTTAGCTTTTCCATAAACATCAAGCATGACATTAAAGGTAATAGTATTAGGAGAAAAGCCACGCTGAAGCATCTCATTGAAAAGTCTTGTAAGTTCATCGACTGGTAAAGCACGAGCACAACAGTTTATGATACAGTTATACAATTCTTGATCCCATCTGACTTCGCTTTTCAAGATCTTATAATAAAGGTCTTGTAGCTTGCTCATCATTCCACACTGTTGATAAATACGAAGCATGTCGCGGTAGAGATAGATATCCGGAATTATGTCTTTTTGCTTCTCCATTGTTTCTAGAACAGCACAAGCATCTTTCAGCGATCCAGCTTTTAGATACATCCTTACAACGATACTAAAAGCAATCATGTCTATGGCAATTCCAGAAGATCTGAGTTGCAGATAAAGTTTCTCTCCTTCAGCAAACAGACCGAGGGAACTGTAAACGTCAATCATGGTACATGAGATGTGCAAGTTGGGCTTATCATCGGACTTGGGCATTTGAGCGTATATATGCACAGCATTCTCAAGATGACCCAACTCCTTGCAACAACAAATTAACAAATGATACAAGTTGTCCTCGAAAATTGGATCATTCCACACTTTGTGCCCCAACACCTTCAGAGCATCACTAATCAAGCCATGTTTCACATAAGCCATGACTACGATGGAGCAAGATGTCTGGTTTACAAGGACATGCTGATAAAAAGATCCTCTCAAAAGAAGAGGGACTTTATTAATCCTTCCAGCCTTGTCATATGCTTTCAGCAGAGTGCCAAGAATTGAAGAGTACTGGCATCCCATTTCCAGCATATCATCGAGGGTTCTCATAGCACCTTCTTCATCTTCGTATTTGGCTTGCAAGTTTATTAGAGTGTACAAGTTAGATGAGTTAGGTTTAAATCCCAACTGTTTGAGCTCCTTATAGTACCCATTCTGCCTCCTTGTAATTGCCAGTTCGACCCCAACCTTCAATCATGGAACGATAAGTTGTTTCATCAGGCTGCAATCCAACATTCTGGATTTCCACAAACACGCGTTGAGCACCAACCATATTTGATAACTTTCCATACCCAGTTATGAGGGTATTATATGCAATAATGTTGGGTGAAAACCTGGCTTCCCGCATTGCAACCAATACCTGCTCAGCCTGCCCTAACTTGCCCCGTTGACTATAAGAATTAAGCAACACCAACCAATTCTCTAAATTCAGAACCACTTCATCTTCTCTCATTAAGCCAATAACCTCTTCTGCTTTGTCATACAAACTTAAACGGGTATAAATGGTAATCATTGCAGAGTAGGCAGACTGACATATAATTCCAGAACTCCTCATTTGAGCAAACACAAACTCTGCCTCCTCAACATTCCCACCCTTCTGGTAAAGCCCCATGAGCATAACCAAGGTGGCAACATTAGGCTGAACACCAAATTCCAACATCACTCGGAACCATTTCCCACCCAACTCCATATGCCCCCTCTTTGAACAAGCATAAATTAGAGTGTTAAAAACCCGAAAATCTAGCTTACTGCCACAGTTATCTTTCAATTCCTTAATTATCTTCTCTGCAGTTTCCCAATCTTCTCTCCTGCTCAGCACCCGAAGAACAACATTATAAGCATTCACGTTCTTTTCAAGCTTCCCATTACTTCTCATCCACTCGAAGAATCTCAAAGTGTTACCATCACAAGAACAACTTTCAAGTCGTTTCAAAATACAATTACATTGTTCTAAGCTCAAGTTAGACCGAATTATAGAGTAATTAACATCCAATTCACCATCATACACAAAAAAATCCTCTCTTTCTTGTTCATTTAACTTTTGCATGCCTATCTTTTTATCATCCCTATGCTTCTTCCTGCTACCACGTTTTAAGTCCTGATTTTTCTCTATCAAGTCCTCATTTATGCTTTCATGGACCAAATCGTGGGTTGGGGATAATACATCCTTCTCAGACAACTCAGTTTCAATTCGAGAGACCTTAACAGGAATGAATTTACTCAGACTAGTTGAAGGGAAAAAACTAGAAATGGAAATGGGTGAGGCAGAAGCGGAGAATTGAAGTGGGTTTTTACAGAAATCGGACTTGTTGGGATCAAATGAATCTATATAAACGGTGAGGAGTCTGAATGAGGCCATGGTCTACCGGTGGCCTCGAATCAAAGATGTTGCATTTAGGAGGTTTGAAGAAAAGAAAGCAAATCAGAAAAGAGGGATTAGGGTTTAAGAAATGGCATACCTCTTGTAAGGCAGTTGGGTTGATACAGATAATGAGAGTTGAAGCAGTGGAGGAAAATAACTGTCTTTTGATTTTTGATATGCTATATAGATATCGTCTTTCTCAAGGGATGATTTGAATGGAAAGCAATAATAATATTATTATATTTAGAGTTGGCGAAATTTGAGCAAATAAAAAACTCGGTTTATTTTTGCCTTTATTTTTATAGTTTTTATAAATTACAAATGCATATATTTTTTTTATTTTTATTAAAATATTAAAAATTTTAATATCATATGATTTGATTCTTTAATGATCCTACCATTTATAACCAATTTATTATTTTTTTTTAAGATTATAATCCCACTTGTTTAACAATTATATTTTGAGTTGTAATCCAACCTGTTTACAACTCACAAAATTATAAGATACACAATAAATTTAAGACCAATTTTTTAAAAATAATATATTTAAAAATAAATAAATATGGTGCGAAGAAAAATGCGTTATCTTTAACCAAAATACTTTCAACAGGTATAGAAAATCTTCTCAATTTTTACATTAATTCCATATCCCGATTTATTTTTTAACAGAATTACAACATCAGAAGTTTGCAAAAGCCAATCATATCCCCTTATGGCCTTACAGTTAACATCTAACAGACAATCCACAAAAACTGGTGCTTCTTTGGAAGACTTCTACATCCAAATGCTTGCAAAGGCTTCCTCAAGCGCCCTCTTCTTGCTAAACTCTATATTCCAACCACCAGCCCTGCTCCCTCTCTCTGCACGAAGTCTCATCATTTCTTCATCATCAACACCATAACCATGCATGTCGAGTGGTAAGGGTTGTGGAGCCATTCCAGTTGGTCGCGGCTGCCCTCCAGCAACCGATGGTGCATATTGTCCCGCTTCAATGCTAATGCCTCCTTGAGAAATCTGGCTCAAAATGCAAAACCTTTATCAATACAAAACGATACCAGATATACCCCTATCCATTCAAAGGACACGCATTTAGCTGTGAAATGACTAGGCAACAAACATGTCCCTGGAAGCATATTCAGGTTTCTTTAAACTAAATTTGCTAAGTCGAGCTCCCACAGTCACTACAACGCTCCACAAATTGCCCAAACATAAAACAGAGTAAAGTGTGTTCCGCATTAATGTGCGTGACAATCTATTAGTTATGAGCTACACTTGAAACAACAATATTCCATCCCCAGACACATATGATGGTCTAAAATTGAAGGAAATATTTCTGCAATTCATTTGAAATTTGGTCTATGAAAGATATTTCTAAGCAATGAAAGATATGGTAAAATCTTCTGTAGCCCGTCCAACTATAAGACAATCAATTGAAGATGAGATCAGTTCTCCATCCTTCATCCGAATCCTTCATCCGAAGCATCCCATCAAAGATAAAAGCTTCTGCAAGTGAATATCCTCCTAAGTTCAAAATTTATCATAATAAAATAAGCACGATTTCTTTCACCTGGCAAATATTTATTAAGCATATGTACTCTAATGTTAATTTTACATATGTGAACAGGTAAAAGCAGAGTGCAAACCAAAAATCCAACATGGATTTTGTTTATAACATGGATGTCAACATGTTACTGTTAAAAATATTTTTCTACTGCTAATATAGAAGGCCAAATTCCAAGTCCAACAATGTGCAAAGTGAGAACCAAACCCTAAGATGAAGCTTCAAAACATTACCAATAACATGCCCAAGGGAGTTATAAATAAATTTTAACAAAATGAAATAAGAAATATAGTGCAGAAAATAAAAATTGTTCATTCTCACCCCTTCAGTGTCAGTCTGTGCAGAATGACTCTTGCTTGCTGCCAAAGCTGCAGCTAGTTCTTCAGCCTGTTATATTAGCATTACCACAGATTCTCAGAGTTGATCATCAAAACTTTCAAATGCTGTTAAATTGATTTACTATTTTTTTTCTAAATAAGACCTGCTGACCCACTAGCTTTTACCTAGGCTAAAGCCCAAGGTTAGAGCTTAGAAGAACAACAATAGGCAGGTATATGTTAACTCCTGCAGTACCTTCCGAGCCTGATTTATCATTATTTGTTCAGCATTTTCTTTCTGGTATTTTGCAATCTTTTCTTCAATAGCAGGGACATTCACTCCAGCTACCAAGTCGAATACTGTAACAGAAGTTTGTTGTGTCAAGAATTTTAAATATACTTGTTATAACCATACAAAAAAATGGGAACAAACATACTCATATCCTCCACTTCCTCCAAGTAATCATTGTATTCCCTCAAAGATGGAAATCCTCCTCCCGTTTATTGAATCTGTAAAAATACAAAGGTAATGAATTCATTAACAAAGCTTCCAGCAAAATCTGCTACATGGAAGCTGACTACAATGAATATAAAAAATTTGAAGAAGTGTTTTGAGGCTCAAGCATGCATGAATGAAGCATATACATACATTCCTTCTATTCTTATTTTACAAAAATGATATAATTGATCACCCAAAAGTGACAATAAACAAAAAACATAGAAAAGTCATATGTGCATCAATATATAGTGCTTGAGAGTTGAACAAGAATCAGCCTGTGGACTAAGGAATCCTATAAAAGAAAAGATGACTAAACGATTCCTATGCAAAACCATATTGGCCTTCCCAAATTCAACAAAGAAATTCACACAAAAATAAATTTATACACAAGGCAGAGGCAATAGCATAGACATATTGTGAATTTTTATATCTTCACTAATTATTTTGGTTCATTAATCAATATTGATAAGCATAACATAGAGCATGAGAAAATTACATATTGGAAATCCTTCTCCTAATACTGATCTCTTTGTGGGCACTACTACTGGAGACCACCATTTCGGTCGCTACTTTAGCTTTCTTCGCTTCTATCTACCTACGTCTCAATTAGAATCAGTTTGACGTATCATATGAAGATCAGAGAGAAAAAGGCAGTTGATAAAGCTGATGAACGTTTCTGAAAATTCTGCATGCACCTCTTCAAAAGTTTTGTGCTTTCCACTCCCAAAGTTGTTAATTTCTTATCCAGTTTTCTGTAATCTGAAAAGAACAAGAAAAAAAAAATAAGAACAAGATATAAATGGTCTTGAAGAGGGACCGAATGTATACTTTTATATGGTAATAAAAGTAAATGGAAAAAAATATAAAAAAAATCATCTAAGTAATCCTCCCTTCCCCTTATAGTCATAAATACAAATGGTTATTTATCATAGCGAAAACAGATCATTGCCCGAACCAGATCTCTCTATCTTATAGTACATTAATCTGTCAACAACCCTCTCCATGAGTAATAAGGTGCATCAACAATTAGCCAAAGATTTTGAATTGAATGTTGGTAGCCAATAACAAGATGAAAATCAAGATAAAGAATTCAAAATTGATATAGCTTCTGTGGCTACCTAACATTGACATATTATTATCAAGTACAAATCCCTCTCAGCAGTGAAGCGAAAAAATTGAGGGCTGGGTTTTTTTGGGGTAACGATTAGGTACAATTGTTCTAGTATTGCACCATCCGCTTAAACAACACAAACTGGCTGTTCTTTTTTCTTTTTTTTTTTTAATAAAAAATAAAAAAAAAGAAAAATATTACTGCCTAATATTATTTTTCTTCAGTAAAACATATTGATTATTTCTTCTAGTATCCACTGGGGTTTAGAATAACGGGAAATTAAGGGAGCATGCTTCAGTTATAACCAACTAATCGAAGTGAATTTATCTAATTCGATTATTTGGTCTGGTTAGTTTGGTTTTATTCAATTTGGTGTTAGTTATAAATTTAAGAAGTTTCAGGGTATGCTTATTTTTAGAGAATAGTTTTCTATTTTTCCATTTTTATTATTGTTTTTTTCCGTAAATAGTTTGGAAAATGTGTTCAATTATTGAAAATGGAATTACAGTTTTCTGTCGCAAACTGGAAAATGAGTTCACTTATCAGAAATGAAAAACAATTTTTACTTTAAAAAACTAAAATGCATTCATTTGAGAGAAGAAGAAAATAATTTCTATATAAATTCTAACTTTTGAAATCTAAGATGCATAGATATGTAACAGATAATTCACTTTATTTAATATGTATAAATAAAAATCAAATCAAATAAATAATAAAAAATGATTACAATAAATAAATTTTTTAAGTAATTAAATAAAAGAACAATCAATTTATATATATTTCTTTCTCAAAGATTCTTTCCATATTGAAACTTTCTATCTCTTTTCATGATAGCTTTAGGTAATCGAATTTGAGCAAATATTATGTTATGACCCAGGCCCCCATAAACCCAAGGCACATCCACACACCTTGGTGGAGTTGTCCATATAAGTCCAAGGGTTATATTTAGAGATGAGCATGGTTAATCAAAAAATCGATCCGAAATCGAATCGATTTTTAGATTAACCGAACCGAAATTTTAGGTTTATGATTTTTACTTTAAAAATCGATGGTTAACCGATCTGAAACCGAATATATATATATATATATATATATATTTTAAATTTTATATTTATATTTTTTAAATTTTTGTGTAATTTATAAATATTATGATATATAATTTTGTAAAATATATATTTTTAGTAAATAAATATTAAAATTATGTACATAATTAGTATTTTATTGTTAGTTTTATATTGAATATTTTTAATTTTTATAATTAATTATGAAAATTTTATTTTTATTTTGATTATTTTAATGAATATTATATTTAATTAGTATTTTTTCATTTTTAAAGTATTTTTAACTATTAAAAATAATATTATAAATTGCATAATTTATTAAATTTATATATTAAAATTTTTTTTTGGTTAACCGATGAACTGATCCAAAAATCGAGTTAAAAACCGAAATCGATATAACGATTAACCGATAGTAATAGACTGTCTTAAAAAAATTGTTAATGAATCGGTAACCGGTCCATATTTATCTCTAATTATATTAGGCTCATAAGTGAGAAAGCCCCTTATTCCACTAAAAGGAATTCCTAGTAGTTGTGGGTGTCCATCACACTTATAAGTCACTAACTACCCATATAGCTAGCTGATGTGAGATCGTAACATTACCTCCTCCTACAACAGTCGATGCCCACGGTGGCTTGTCACCCGCTGGCGGCTTCTCCCCTTTGGGATTTCTCTCCTAGGCCGCTTCACCCACTGATGGCTTCTCCCTTCTAGGGTTCCTCTCCTGGGCCGCTTGTCACCTACTGGCGGCTTCTCTCCTCTGGGATTCCTCTCCTGGACTGCCTACTGTAGAGCCTGCTGGCTCTGATACCAATTGTTATGACCAGGCCCCCATAAGCCCAAGTCACACCCACACACCTTAGCGGACTTGCCCATACAAGTACAAGGGTTATATTAGGCCCATAAATGGGAAGGCTCCTTGTTCTACCAAAAGGAATTCCTAGTAGTGGTGGATGCTCATCACGATTATAAGCCACTAACTACCCATATAGCTAGCCGATGTGGGATCGTAACGTATTAATGCAACATGATTAGTCTATAACCCCCCACTTTTATACATATATGCAAAATAAATCATTTGTCTTGTACTCAGACAAAAAATAGAAGTATGATCCCTTAAACATTGAGTTCAATACTTTTGGCACCCGAACTCGTAAATATGGCAAACAACAATATTGCCTGCCAATATAAAAACAATACAATTTTGCCCATCTAAATATGCATTTATTATAATATTCTATCAGGTCCCACTGGTTTTTATTAGCACAGTACCAATCTGCTCCTGGCTAAGCTACAAAAGCATAAGCAGATTATTACAAAAATGACCATGCCATCGAACTGGGGTGCTGGAAAAGAGGCCCTTTTAATTGAAACAGTAACCTATCAACAGGTCTACATGTTCCACCTATACCACGAATCTTCAGGTAATAGTTTAGACCAGATTACAGGATAATTGGCTACTTTACTGGTAGTAATTACTAGCAATGACACATCACTATAGTGTAATTCATTTATCTGTTAAGTGTGAAAGGAATTCTCTAACTTACTAGAATGATATAAGAAATGCGCTTCAGGCTATAATTGGCCTTGTATCCTTTGGTCAAAAAAGATCCTTTGCCTTTCTCTGCATTTTCTGCCAGCAACTTAAGCAAAACTTGCCTGCAGTTCCAATCAATAAATGTAATTAAATCAGCACCATGCTTCAAAAAACAAAGGAAAAAAGGACAACAAAGTAAAATCAACAAGCAATCGTTTGTGAATTCAAAGCAAATTCAGCAAGAAATTCAATGTAAAATCCTTGAATGCTAAGTTATAAATATGAATCTTTTTCTTTCTTTCTTCTTCTTTTTTTTTTTTTTTTTTTTTTTTTTTTTGCCTTTTTAGATTAGCTCAATTTCACGACATACTCTTGTTCTTAAATTTTTGCTTCCGTGCGTTTGATTGCCTAAGCCTACTCCTAAGCTGGCTGCAAACCCCCATTAGGCTAGGTGCTTCGTTGAAACAAGACATGTGCAATCGATACTAAGGAAATCCTTAATTTGGAATCTTTTTTCTCACTGCTGTAGAGTCTTAATTTCAACTAACTTTTTTTCCCATTTGAAGAAGTAAACTATGGCGCAACAACTCAAACATACCTGGTCACAAGGCTTGTACCTGTGCTGGTTAAAATAAGGAGGACATATAAACCATAAAGAGACCCAATAGAAGAATTTCAAAGTTCATGATACTAAAGCTTAGATAATCTTGCCACTTACAAGAAAACCAGCACTAAAGAAACAAAAAGAAAGGCCAACAATTCATGGATCAACAACCATCATTTAACAAAATACCAGAAGAATCATAAAAGTATGAATTGCCCTACCGGCTAAGAATGGAACTGTGTCTAGAAGGTGCTGAAACCGGAGAAGAAAAACGGCTAAAAAGAGGACACCAAGAGAGAAACTGCAGCGCTGGTTGAGGGAGCTGCAGTGAACTGGGACTGCCGGCCCTGGGTGACCGTCTCCAGTCTGATTGAAGAACGAGAGTGAAAAAGATGGTGGTCTCTGTCTTTTGGGGTAGATTTTGCCCTGCTGGTTAGAAAATACCCAAATAGGGTGGCCGATCCGGACTGTTCGGTCGGACAGATTGAACCTCGAACCGGCAATAAATTCGGTTGGATCCACATGAAAAATGGAAATGAAAAAAATCGAATTAGACCGGATTAATCCGGTAAAAATCGAACCGGCTGAGACCCCAGTTTTTTGTTAATACGGTGCGTTTAGGTTTCTCTTGCACAATATTCTACAAAGCAAAACCCTAGATAACCCCAAAATCGATCACCCTTCTGTTCTGCTCGACAGTTCCTCCTTCCCTACCATCACCGGATTTTCTTGGCTGGCCACCGATCAAAGCCTCCTACTCCGACAAGCTTCATTGACTTTCGGTATGCATCACTTTTTTTTTCGTTTTCTCTCTCTACCGTTACATGCACCCTCATTCCGAAACTTGGCCTTTTTTTTTTATTCGGTTATTAGCTAATTCTAAAATTGGTCGAGTTAATGGTTGCTCTATATTTGAAAACTTCAGTTAAGTTAGTTGCTTGCTCTGTATTCAGTTAAGTTTGATTCTTTGAATTTATCAAAACTTCTTGCTTCTTGATGAACCGGTTAAGTTCTGAAATTTTGTGTCGTTTATTGCCTATGGCCTTCACTTACTCCAGTTTATTGCTTACTTTAATTTCGGTTTCAGATGCTTAGTGTGTCCTATTTGAATTGTTGCAAGTTTGTAATGGCTTTGATGAAGTGTAATTAGCAAGGTACTTGTCGGTACTTAGTTTGGGGTTTGCTGTTGCTTGGCTTGTCTATTTGGTAGGCAGCACATTAGTCATTTTTTTTGGATTGATGAATTAGTGCTTACGTCGATCGTCAAATAATAGATACAGATACTTGACATGTATTAAAATTTTCTCACAGATTTATTTTTGTATCCATGTAATTAATGATTTGTCCCTTTTCACTGAACATCATCTCTATTTCAGCTGACTGCGATTTCCATCAAAAAAAAGGATAAAACTAACCATTTTAGTATTTCTTAGTGCAAAAAACCAATAAAAAGGACACATTGAAGACATTTTTTTATTAGTAAGAAAATAATAGAGCAAAAATTGCCCTTAGCCCTTGTCTTTTTTAAGGAAACCCGATAAATTAGAAGTGGTAGTGAGATTCGAAGTGAGAGGAACTCTTGATGTCCGGTTTTTTTTGTTTCAGTTCAGTTAATTATCCGAAATTTTGGCAAAAAACCTAATGTTCTGATTATGTGATGCTGTGTTGTTTTGAAGGTTTATTTGATTTGTAAATTTGTTTTCTCCTTTTTTCACCCTAATCGACTATCCCACAGTCCACACTGCCACAGCCACTCTTTCATTGGCGACTTGATTAGTAAAACATGGAAGGAGATGAATAATTCTGAACTCGATCAAAATTTAAAGAAGTAAGTTTGAATAGGCACCTGATTTTATGATTTGTCTTAATGTTTAGTTTTGGTTTTTCAGGACATCATGTTCAACTGCCCGTGTTTGTGTTTGTGCTTTTGATTAGGGAAGTTCCTCAATTAGCTGCACTGCTGAAAGAGATGAAAGATGGTTTGGATGTAGTGAGGAGTAAAGTGGAGGGTTTAACAGCTAAGGTAATCATTGCTTCTAATAATATTAATAAGAACAACAGTTTACACACACACACATCCTAAAGATGAGTTTCATTACTAATTAGATAAGAGGGATTACAATATAACAAATTCTGCTGAACTTGCATATTTTAAAGATCTCCTTGCTAGCTTATGCCAGCTGAATAATTGATACACTGACAAAAAAGATTATGTTTATAAGCTAAAAATTTCTGTGGAGGTTTACCAGTCTCTGTCATTGAGTTAATCACCACATTTGAATCACTGAAACTCTTTAATGCTGGCCAAGAATGGCTTAAAACCATTATCCCTGCTTTTCTAATTGCCATAGCTCTTAGAATGGGTCGAGAGGTTTAGGGCATGTTTACTTATAGAAAATTGCTTTCATTTTTCAGAAAAATTTTACATATAAATAGAAAATAGATATCATATTTATTTGGTCAGTTTTCTAAATAAAAAATGAATTTTTCAATTTTTTAAAATAAAAAAATAGATTAAAAAACTAATAAAAGATGATTTTCAATTTTTTTGAATAATCTTAATACATACATATATATATACACACACACACATGTATATGTATGTGTTTGTATGTGCATACATACATAAGTATATGTATGCATGTATATGTAGTACATGCATACATACATATGGATATGTATATATATATATATGTACATATGTACACATACATACATATATATATATATATGGAGAGAGAAGGAAGGAGGGAGGGAGGGAGTTAATATATAAATTTTTCAATAAACTATTACCATTTATCATATTTTTCTCTCTGAACTAATTGTATGTCAGATTATTCTCCTAAACTTATTGAAAATATCGGATTATCCCCTATAAAACACGTGTCAATTTACAAAGAGCGCGTAAAAAATACGCAACAAACAGTAATAAAAGGATAATTTGACATTTTTAATGATTTTTAGGGAGTAATTTAATATTTTCAATAGTATAGAGTATATTTTTTATATTTCAAATAAGTTTGAGTAACCAATCTAATATTTTCAACAAATTTAAAGGGATAATATAATATACAATTAATTTAGAAGAAAAATCTGATAAATGATGATATTTTAGAAGGAAATTTATGTATTATCCCTATATATGTATGCACATATATATATATATATATATATATATATATATATATATATATATATATATATATATATACACGTATGTATTTATGCATACATATGCATAGACGCACTGATACAGATTGTGATCCAGGACAGAATATTCAGGCCCAAAAGCCCATGGTTTGGAGAGTCTATACACGAAGAAACAGAAGGAGTGGGGATGCTGAGCTGGAGGGAGGCTGTTAGGCGTGTGGAGGGGTGTTATAACAATAGGTATAAATAAGTGTAAAGGAGGGGTAGAGGTCATGCGTTTTGGCTGAGATTATTGTTTTCACTTTTTCGAAGTGAAGGAGGGATCAGGAGGGAGAGGTGCTCTTCTTCTTGTGTATTGGCCCTTATTGTTTTCCTTTTACTGTTTTCCATCTTTGATTGTAATACTCTACCAGTAAGGTTGCTGGGAATCATTCCTTTTGTAACCAGATATTACTAATCAATATAGTCTAGTAATTTCTTCTCTTGTTGCTGTGTGTTTGCTATTCTTGAGATTGAGTACTTGAGTGATTATTTATCTGTGTGCTATCATTGGTCCGACCTGTCGGATTACCATGGAAACCAGACAACAACGACTGGAATCAAGGTTTGAAGAATCTGATCGGAAAGTAGATGAGCTGGCGGTGAGTGTGGTTGAGATAAGAAAAACTGTCTCTGAGTTCCAGGCCAGCTATCAAGCTGATAAAAGGAAGGAGGAGGAATTTAGGGGATTTGTGATGAATTTAGTCAAACGATTGGACAAACAACCTCAATCAATGGAGGAACTCAACTCCCATACAGAAACGAGAGCTCTGTTTCTCGAATGCGTTATCAATTTAATCCCAATCATTTTTCCGATTCTCACCCAACACTGCAAAAAATCAAACTCCTAATGTTTAATGGGATTGACCCAAGAGGATGGATTATTAAAGCAGAAACTTATTTTCGTATAAACCAAATAGCTCCTGAGTTGCGATTGCGTTTGGCAGAAATTTCCATGGAGGGTGCAACCATCAATTGGTTCTTCATGCTCCTCGATATTTATCCCAACTTAACATGGGAGAAGTTCAAGATTGAGATGATGAGAAGGTTTAGCAGTTGCTACTCTTCCAGTCCTTTTGAAGAGTTGGCAGATTTGCAGCAAGTGGGGAGTGTTGAAGAATACATTGAGATCTTCGAGATGGTGTCGGCAACAGCTCCAGGATTACCCGAACAACAATACATCGGGTACTTTATCAGTGGCCTGAATGATGAAATTAAAGGGTGGTTGAAGGTGCATCAACCAGAAGATCGGGTGGAAGCTATGAGGTTGGCACGTTCCATTGAGTCTACTCTGCAACTGGGAAAAGGGAAGATGCACAAACCTTGGCCAAACGTTTGGCGAGACAGGGAAGGGGCCAGCAAAATGACTACTACCCAGGGTGGTTGGAATGGGTCGGGACGTGCTGGGCCCATGAACTCAATGTCCAACTCGATATCCAGCCCAATGCATCAAAGGCTATTCTCCAGTCCATCCTCCCAACAGCAACCCATATCCTCACCTTCATCTGAACCACCATGATGGGGACAGAGGAGAACCGGAATCTGACAATTAACCAAAGCAAAATGGGAAGAACGGCGAAGGAAAGGCCTGTGTTTCCAGTGTGGCCAACTATATTCCCCGCAACACAAGTGTCCTAGGGCACAATTGAAGGTGATGTTGCTAGGTGAAGGGGGCGATGCGGAGGAGGAGGAAGAGTTCTTCGATGTAGAGACTGAGCTAGAAAACGTAGCAGCAGAGATGCGAGCAGAGGGAGAATGTTGGGTGCTGGATTCGTATGAAATCCAGACTCCAGCGGGACTGTGCAACGTTGAAGGAGAAGGACCGAGGACCATGAAACTGAGAGGGACCATCAATGGCGTTCCATCACTAATGCTGGTCGACAGTGGTGCAACCCACAATTTCATATCCAGCCAATTGGTGGCCATGCTGGGAGTCCAGGTATGTCCTATTAAACCTATGGGAATCAGATTGGGGGATGGGCATATCATTGGAATTGAGGAGAAATGTGAAGGATTAGAGCTTCTAATGACTAATTACCAAGGCACGGTTGATGCTTTGGTAACCGATTTGGGAAGTTTAGATGTGATTTTAGGAGTTGAGTGGCTGGAAACATTAGGGGATATCACTGCCAACTGGGCTACGGGATGGCTGAAATTCCAGGAGCAAGGGAGATGGGTAAAGTTGCAAGGGATATCCAGTGGGCAGGGACAGGAACTAGCCTTGACTAAATGGGTAGATAACAACCTCACTCAGTTGGAGGAAGATGGCGGGAGCAAGGCAGAGTTTCCATGGGGGATGGTGAGCCATTTGAATGAAGACCAACGCACATCAATGGTTCATGTTCTCACTCAGTATCCATCCGTTTTCCATGAGAAGGCAGAATTACCTCCACAAAGAACTGTCGAACATTCTATTTTTCTTCAACCCGGTCAAGGACCAGTGTGTGTCCATCCTTACAGGTATCCCTACCACCACAAGACTGAGATCCAGTGACAAGTGCAAGAGATGTTGGGCAAAGGCATAATTAGACACAGCCAAAGCCCTTTTTCAAGCCCCGTTATTCTAGTTAAAAAGGACAATTCATGGCGTATGTGTGTGGATTATAGAGCTTTGAACAAAGTAACAATTCCTGATAATTATCCCATTTCGGTGATAGAAGAACTGTTTGACGAATTGTGTGGAGCCAAATTCTTCACTAAGCTGGACCTTAAGGCAGGTTACCACCAAATTAGAGTTAGAGAGGCGGATATTGAGAAGACCGCTTTTCGTACTCACGATGGGCACTACGAGTTTCTGGTTATGTCTTTCGGATTGACGAATGCTCCAGCGACTTTCCAGTCAGCTATGAACGAGATCTTTCGACCATTGTTTCGCAAGTATGTTTTGGTGTTCTTTGACGATATATTGGTTTACAGTAAGACTTGGGAAGAACATGTTCAACATGTGGAGGCTGTGCTCAGGATCCTGGCCGCCCAACAGTTTGTGGTGAATCCGAAGAAATGTCATTTCGGGCAATCGTCGGTGGAGTATTTAGGTCACATAATTAATGGGGCAGGAGTTCGGGTAGATCCTAGTAAGACAAAAGCGGTTCAGGAGTGGCCAATTCCCTCCACAGTAAAAGGGGTAAGGGGATTTTTGGGTCTCACCGGTTACTACAGGAAGTTCATTGAGGGGTATGGAAAAATAGCAAGGCCACTTACAAAGTTGACGAAGAAGAATAATTTCATATGGAGTGAGGCAGCCCAGCAAGCATTTGATGTCTTGAAACAGAAGCTGAGTTCTGCTCCTCTTTTGGTGTTGCCGGACTTTTCAAAACCGTTTGAGGTAGAGTGTGATGCTTCGGGCTGTAGAATAGGGGCAGTCCTTATGCAAGATAGAAGGCCGATTGCTTATTTCAGCAAAGCATTGTCTCCCAAGAACTTGACCAAGTCTGCTTATGAAAAAGAGGTTATGGCCATCGTTTTAGCCGTATTACATTGGCGGCCATATCTCTTGGGACGATCTTTCATTGTTCAAACCGATCAACAAAGTATTCGGCAGCTTTTGCATCAACGAATTACAACGATGGACCAACAAAACTGGTTAGCAAAATTGATGGGTTACAAGTTCGAGATACGGTATAAATCAGGGAAAGAAAATAGTGCAGTTGATGCTCTGTCAAGAGTAACCAACATTGGAGGGGAGATGCACACCTGTGGGGTGAGTCCACAGTGGGTAGGAGGACAGGAGCTGTTACAAGGGGTGAACCAGGACACACAAATCCAACAAATCTTGCAGGACTTGTGAGCCAACCCTTCATCTCACCCTGGTTTTGCTGAGCACCAAGGATACTTGTACTACAAATCCTGGTTAGTAATTCCAGCTTCCTCTCCGTGGATTCCCAAATTACTGGAGGAGTTCCACACTAGCCCTTTAGGGGGTCACTCCGGGTACTACCGGACTTATCGAAGGCTGGCTTCCCTTCTTTACTGGTTCGGTATGACTAAAGCAGTCCAGAGGTTCGTACAGTCGTGTGATACTTGCCAGCGGTATAAGGCATCTACATTGGCACCGGGAGGGTTGTTACAGCCCCTGCCAAGTCCCGAACAGATTTGGGAAGAAGTGTCCATGGACTTCATTACGGGACTGTCTCGTTCCAAGGGATTCGACACTGTGTGGATAGTAGTGGACCGGCTCTCCAAGTATGGGCACTTTATACCTCTAAAACACCCTTATACAGCTCGCTCTCTAGCTGAAGTTTTCCTTCGAGAGGTAGTACGTCTTCATGGGTTGCCTAAATCCATATTGAGTGATCGGGATCCCTTGTTCATAAGTCGGTTTTGGCAAGAGATCTTCCGGATGCAGGGCACCAAACTGAATCTTAGTTCCACCTACCATCCACAAACCGATGGGCAGACGGAAGTGGTTAACCGATGCTTGGAAACGTACATGCGTTGTTTCGCGACTGATCAACCGAAAACATGGTCCCATTGGCTGTCTTGGGCAGAGTTTTGGTACAATTCTACGTATCATGACTCCATTGACACTACTCCATTCGAAATAGTCTATGGCCTTAAAGCTCCTACGGTATTTCAGCATGTTCCAGGTGAAATACAAGTGCCAGCAGTAGGGAGAGAGCTCATGGACCGTGATGAAGCGTTGCGCCAACTGAAAATCCATCTATCTCGAGCACAGTCCAAGATGAAGTATCAAGCAGATCAACACCGTCGTGTAGTAGAATTCAGTGTTGGCGATCTGGTTTATGTGAAGTTGCGCCCACATCGACAACACTCAGTCACCTCTCGGATTCACTCTAAACTTGCTCCTCATTTTTATGGACCATTTCTGATTGTGCAAAGGATTGGGATGGTTGCATATAAGCTGGAACTACCCTTGGGAGCAAAGATACATCCCGTGTTCCATGTCTCGTTGCTGAAGAAAGCTATTGGAGCAGCTCCGTTCTCTTCTTCTTTAGCAGCTGGCCTAGAACCGGATGAGGTACATACTGCACTTCCAATCTGCATCCTAGCTCACCGCACCATAACCAAGCATGGAGAGACAACACCCCAGTGGCTAGTTCAATGGCAGGAAGGGGGAAGTGACAATGCAACTTGGGAGGATGTCTTCACCATTCAGAATCAGTTTCCTCCTCATCTCAGTCTTGAGGACAAGACATGCTCCCCACCCGCCGGCAATGATACAAATTGTAATCCAAGACATAATATTCAGGCCTAAAAGCCCATGGTTTGGAGAGTCTATACACGAAGAAACAGAAGGAGCGAGGATGCTGAGCTGGAGGGAGGCCGTTAGGCGTGTGGAGGGGTGTTATAACAATAGGTATAAATAAGTGTAAGGGAGGGGTAGAGGTCATGCTTTTTGGCTGAAATTGTTGTTTTCACTTTTTCGAAGTGAAGGAGGGATCAGGAGGGGAGGTGCTCCTTCTTGTGTATTGGCCCTTATTGTTTTCCTTTTACTGTTTTCCATCTTTGATTGTAATACTCTACCAGTGAGGTTGTTGAGAATCATTCCTTTTGTAACAAGATATTACTAATCAATATACTCGAGTCATTTCTTCTCTTGTTGCTGTGTGTTTGCTGTTCTTGAGATTGAGTACTTGAGTGATTATTTATCTGTGTGCTATCACACACACATACATATACATGTACACATACATGTATATATGTAATGAATAAACATATATATGTATACATATATGTGTATGTATGTACATATATATACATACATATACATATATATGTATGCACATACGTATACATATATATACATATGTATATGTATATGTATATGTATATGTGTATATACATATACATACATATACATGTACATATGTGCATGTATGTATACACACATACATATATGTACATATATATACATATATAAAAAATAAATACTCTAATTTTTCATTTATTAATAAATAAACGTGTTTTTTAAATTTTATATAGAAAATAAATGATCCAGTTTTTTAAGAAAATAGAAAACAAAAAATTATTTTCTGTAAGTAAACGCGCCACTTGATGTTTCCATTGCCTGAGTTTCCATATAACTATGTTGTTGTTTCTGTCTCACAATAGGTGAAAGCAAATAATTTTCCAAGTCGATGGGATAAGCTATCTTGTGGCTAAACATTTACTGCTTCTAAACTACTACCAATCACTTGTATATTATTTGCTTTGCAAGGCAAAAGGCTTGTCGATCAAGAACCATCCTATAGTTCAGAGCCTTGTAGAGACACGCATATTTTTGGAGAAGGTTTGGCAATTTTTTTGTGTTTTCATGCCTTGCTGCTTATTTGATTAGTGACTTCTATATAAGTTGTTTAACTAAATTTTCAATAACAGGTGAGGCCAATTGACAAAAAAATGGAGTACACTGGTTGGAGGCTAACCAAGGACAGTGAACATGCAATGAAGCAACCAAGTGGGAAAGGAAATGAATTGGAGGTGAATGGGAAATCGGGGGATTTGTTGAAATACCGTCCAAATCCGGAATTGTTGGTCAGCAAATCCGATATGATGCCTGGAGTGAGTGTCAATGGTTTTGCAAAGCAATCGTCATTAAAAAGTAATATGACGGTTTTGTTTGCTAAATTTATGTCTATATGCTATAGGATGATGGCATATATCGACCACCCAAAATTGCCCCTTCAATGATGGAGGAAGATAAGATGTCAAAACAGGAAAGAAATGCTTTGAGAAGGGATAAAGAGACTCGACGACGAGCTAATGAAGGTTATATGAAAGAACTGATTGATGATATGGAGGGAAGACCAGAAGAGGTTAGTCGTCCTTTATTTTTGCATCTTTATTTATGGTTGAGGACTTCATTTGCTGGTTGGTTTATTGTTTTTCATTTATGGTAAACTACAGGTCAGAGAAAATGTTGAGAATGAGAGTAGGGAATTCATTAGATGTCAGCGGCAATGGGAAGAACACGCACGACAAGAAGAGGAGCTCTTTACTAGAGCTCCTATTACAAAGATGGAAAAGAAGAAGGAGAAACACTTAAAGAAGTCAAGAAATGGGTATGTGTGTTTCAAATTAAGAATACGTTATGGTATGCTGGAAATTAGTTGTTTCATCTTTTGGTCTCAAAATTCATTGATTGATCTATCATTTGTTTGTGCCAGGTTGCTTGCTTTAACTGCTGACTTCTACGATGAAATTAAAACCTTGCCCTTGGAAGAAAATGCCGATGAAACAATGAGCTTTGATAACAGAAGCAGCAGAGGAAAACTTAAAAAAAGAATGGTGCCTCTTTTTGAATATTCGGAGTGTTGTGAGATTTTTGAATATTCAGAACACATTAACTGCTTGGCTATCAAAATCATACAAAATTGACTCTAAAACGAGGAGTCGGTATTTTCCCAAGCGAGAACTTCATAACTTGAACCGTGTTACTTAGTGCACCAAGCATAAAATTTATCTTTGAATGCAAAATATTCCACTTTCAAAAATCATTAAATTAAATTAAAAAAATGGATCTGTTGCTTGCATCATGTTGTCTTTTCTGTCTCTTTTTGCCTTTCTGCCCACATCATGGGATGATGGTTGTATGTTTCAGAATATGTTTGACCGTTTTGGTTTTATGCAGAGGAGACTAGAAAAACAGCGGTTGGGATCTTTCTAAGCATAACGCGGTTGGAATCAGAAGTTGAATTTTAATATTGTATTCAAGCAGTGTGATAGAGCTTTAAATTCAGGTGGAATATAAGGCTATGTTTGGTAAGACGTAATGTAATGTAATGAATAATATAATGTATTAAAAAATATAATGTAATGCAATATAATTGTGATTATATTATTATATTTGATAACATTAGTAATGTAATGTAATAATAAATACATTTTTATGTTTGATTGCATTACATATATATATTGAAATGTAACAATATTTATAATCATCAATTAATTTTTTTATATAATTATTTTATTTTATTTTATTAATTATTTTATATACTTATATATTTATTATATTATAAAAATATAATTAAAAAAAATATTTTTAGACGAGTTTAATTCGAATTTATTCATTTTTAATTCTAATTTACAAACATCATCACTCCCATATATCATTTCATTCAACATTTTTCTTCTCAAGAAAAAATCACTGGTATAACATTTTCTCAAATAATAAGAACTAATATACATTGTTACCCCACAATATAATTGAAAAAACCAACTTATTACGTTTAGAAAGTCTAATTATTGTGACAATACTACTAATTTCTTTCTTATCTTTATCAACTTTCTCGTGGTTAAACTTAGACGAGTCATTTTTTTTTAATTTGTATATAAAAATGGAAATTTGATTTCAGCTGAATTTAAAAATCGAGAATACAAATAAACAAAAAGTGAACCCCAAGGGAGTGTTCATGAAGAGTACAAATACTAATCCATCCAACCAACCAAATTCAGACATATAAACTATATTAACTATATTAAAGCAAGAAGAAGATTCACAACATTCCAAAAACAGAAGGCATTCTTACAACTAAAGAATCCCATATCAATGAATAAAATAAGAATTGGTTCTAATTAATCTCTATTGCGATGAGCAAGCAAATTCATATAATGATGATGCTCCTAAATATAGAAGAGTGGTGGGTAGGCTTTATCCATTGACACCTATACAAAAGGAAGTGTCTTATCCATTAATTAAGGTAATTTGTTTAATGATGCTCCTAAATATAGAAAAGGGGTGGGTAGGCTTTTATATATGGGTTTTACAAGACTATATATTTTTTTATGAGCCAAAATTATCATTATGAACGGATATTACAAGAAATTGTTGTAGTCTAACCTAGTACATCAACTAAGCAAAACTGGGTGCGCAATAGCAGGGGGACTTGCACAAAATGAGAACAATCACAGCCAACTAAAGAAATCATATAACTAAAACAGACCAGATCTTTATGAAGCACACAGCTCTAAACCTGAAGTCCAAAATGGAATTCGCAGACCAGAATAACCAAAAATTTGCAAAAAAAATACCAATTAGAACCAACAGCAAACTTTATCAAAAACAAGAGCGGAACAGAACAACATGAAAACAACATATTTTTTCTCTTCTAAATTGATTCTCATTAATCAATATGTAAGAATGATATGATTACTCAAAGCTAAGAGACAAAGAAGCACTTTTGTATCATGAATATTTTATTCAGATGCTGATAAATAGTTGCTTAGTCTGTGTCCCTAAATTCCTTACTGCTAAATCAACTCCTATGATAAATGAGTTATCTCTGTCACTGAAGATTCAAACTTATCTCTTATGTTTTCCAACCAAAAGAAAGATCATGATTTCAAATCAGATAATATGCTCAAATTCGGCTCAAATTGGATAAAAAAGTTAATCATTCCACTCCTAAATCTGTAACTGTCAACTAAAGGATTATTTGCATAGTATGTTTTTGTATTAAGATTTCAGAACTTTGTTATATATATATTTTAGATTAATTACAATTGCACTTCCCACAAACAGTCAAAAATTAGAAATTAGATGGAAAAGAAAACAAATCCATAGACTCACATGGGTACTTATTTGCTGTATGCCATGCTTTGATGATGAATCAATCACAGTCTCCGTCAAAGAACCCAGCATCCTTCATCTCATAGTAATATGCATTATCAAGAAGAAAATATTCCTCCTGCAAATACATGCCAATTTGAAACCAATAAGTATGATTCGTAATCCAAAACCACAAAATAATATTGATTAACAATAATGTCATGTATGGCTCTTGAACCAGTGATTTTCGTATAAGAACCTAGCCTGAAGAAAGCACCAAGCGAGATTAAGAGAACCAGCGAACCAGAGAAAGGCATAATAGGAAATCAAGATTAGGTATTTCCCATTCCAGAGAATCTCTGACTACCTTGGCAAACTATTTTCACCGGTAAATCATGGATTTTTGGCGCGAGAGAAGGCAGGCGGTGGCGACCACCGGAGGATGGCATCGACAGGAGGAGGACGGCGCCGACAAGGGGGCAGCGAAGGCGAAGGGGAAAGATGACTCTTAGGTTTAGACTTGAAAGAAGAGAGAGAGGAGCTGTAATCAGAAATACTTTGTTAAGGCTATGTTTGGTAGACAATATTGTAATGTAATGTAATTAATCATGTAATGAAACCTATGTTTGTTAATAAAATTATTTAATAATGTAATGTAATGATAATTACAGATGTATTCTCTAATACATCTACTAATGTATTTCCCATTACCTTCATTTAACAAAGTATTTTTTATTACAACTCCTCCCTCTCTCTCTCAAATCTAAACCTAAACATCATCTCCCCCCTTCGCCTTCACCGCCGCCATCTCTGTCGGCGCCGTCCACCTCCGGTGGTCGCCACCGCCTGCCTTCTCTCGTGCCAAAAATCCACGATTTACCGGTGAAAATAGTTCGTCAGGGTAGTCAGAGATTCTTTGGAATGGAAAATCGCTGATCTTGATTTCCTATTATGCCTTTTTTCTGGTTCGCTGGTTCTCTTAATCTTGGTTGGTGCTTTCTTCAGGTTAGGTTCTTATACGAAAATCACTAGTTCAAGGTGAGCCATACATGACATTCTTTTATTGTTAATCATACTTATTTTGTGGTTTTGGATTACAAATCATACTTATTGGTTTCAAATTGGCATGTATTTGCAGGAGGAAGATTTTCTTCTTGATAATGCATATTACTACGAGATGAAGGATGCTGGGTTCTTTGATGGAGACTGTGATTGATTCATCATCAAAGCATGGCATACAACAAATAATTAAATACCTATGTGAGTCTATGGATTTTTTTCTTTTCCATCTATTTTCTAATTTTTGCCTGTTTATGGGAAGTGCAATTGTAATTAATCTGAAACATCTATATAACAAAGTTCTGAAATCTTAATACAAAAACATACTATGCAAATAATCTTTTAGTTGACAGTTACATATTAACTTTTTTATCCAATTTGAGCTGAATTTGAGCATATTATCTGATTTAAAATTAATCATGATCTTTCTTTTGGTTGGAAAACATAAGAGATGAGTTTGAATCTTCGGTGACAGAGATAATTCATTTATCATAGTAGTTGATTTAGCAGTGAGGAATTTAGGGGCAGAGACTAAGTAGCTGTTTAGGGGAATTACTATGATATTGGTTTGGATGCCCTTGATCAACTAGTATAAGAGACTACCAATTTAGGATTTTCATGTATAAGAAACAAACATGGTTTCAAGAGAATAGTGATTGCTTGATAGAAAGCTAACTCTAGTCTACATTGTCCTTTAGTTTAACCTTCAATGGGTTGCTAAGTTGGAAATTTAATGTCAGTGAGCTTCTGCAATTAATTAAGGTTCTTGCAGTCATATTCATCTACTGCCTTATTCATAATTCAGTGAAGCTCCTCTGTATAATTCAGTTGACAAATAAAGCCATAAAGTTTTTTTTTTTGGTAGCTGACAGATACTCTACTCTGCTCCATTATATTTACTTTGTCAAAATTGGTTCTTTTATTTAACTGTGTTCTAACATAATTAGAAACCCCACTATAACTTCATTCCATCTGTAACTTTATAAATATATGTATATATTTAATTTTGAATACCTATTTATGAATGGCGGTAAATGCAGGAATACATATGTTGGCATTGCAATGGCGAATAGAAACGTATTTGTTCTGAAAATGAAAAGTATAGATGAGTTGCATGAATGCTACTCAAAGGAATACTTCTGCTAATCTCATCTCATAATTAACACAACAGTTGGATGAGATGGATGGAGAGGGAACCTTATACTTACTGGAAAGGAAATCCAACAGTTGTAGCAACCAGACAGGACCTTATGAAATTTAATGTCTCTCAAGAACAGGACTGGAACTTTGAGGCCAATTGAACACTGCTGGCCTATAAAGGAAGATGACAAGTGCAGGTCCATCGAGTGGGGCAACAGCCACAAGCAAAAGGTAACTAGAAATTATATTTTCATTTGATGTTGTAAGGATGCCTTCTATTTTTGGAATGTTGTGAATCTTCTTCTTGCTTTAATATAATTAATATAGTTAGTATGTCTGAATTTGGTTGGTTGGATGGATTAGTATTTGTACTCTTCATGAACACTCTCTTAGGATTCACTTTTTGTTTATTTGTATACCCGATTTTTGAATTCAGCTGAAACTAAATTTCCATTTTTATGTACAGATTAAAGAAAAATGGCTTGTCTAAGTTTGACCATGAGGAAGTTGATAAAGAGGAGAAAGAAATGAGTAGTATTATCACAGTGGTTAGACTTTCTAAATGTAATAAGTTAGTTTTTTCAATTATATTGTGGGATAATAATGTATATTAACTCTTATTATTTGAGAAAATGTTATGCCTGTGATTTTTTCTTGAGAAAAAAAATATTGAATGAAATGGTATATGGGAGTGATGATGTCTGTAAATTAGAATTAAGAATGAATAAATTCAGATTAAACTCGCCTAAGAATGTTTTTTTTAATTATGTTTTATTAAATTTGTTTTTTTTATATTTTTATAATATAATAAATATATAAGTATATAAAATAATTAAAAAAATTAAAATAAAATAGTTATATAAAAAAATTAATTGATGATTATAAATATTATTACATTTCAAGATATATATATAATGCAACCAAACATAGAAATGTATTTATTATTATATTACATTATTAATGTTACCAAACATAGTAATGTAATCACAATTACATTACATTACATTACATTTTTTAATCCATTACATTGTTCATTACATTACGTTGCATTACATCTTACCAAACATAGTCTAAATGTATTGGAGAATACATTAGTAAATATATTGGAGAATACATCAGTAATTGTCATTACATTATATTAGTAGATAATTTTATTAACAAACACAGGTTTCATTACAGGATTAATTACATTACATTACAATATTGTTTACCAAACATAGCCTAAGTTCAAGCGGTACAAGGAGCTCTGAAATGGATTGACAAAGTTTTGCTAAAGTGATTTTGATTGCTTTTAAATTTTGCAATTACAGATGAAGTTCTGTGGCACTAGTATTTGTGGGCATAGCAATCTACTATCACTAACTTGTAGGCTTTGTTATATCACTCTCAAATTGAATTTATTCGAAATCTTAAAGAGCCAGCGTATTCCCGGTTTGGGTACTATAAACATTCCTAAAGGGTAAATTTGTATCAATATTTATATTTTAGTGGTAAATTTGATATTTTCTTCTATAGTTAATTTAATATGGAAGTGTGATTGAAAAATTAAATCCAAATAATTTTTATTGGATGCTCTTTGGACTTCTTCAAACCTTCCCATTCTCCAAGTACCGCTGTAGTTCCTTTCCAATGCACTTCAGAAGTATAAATACATTGAATTTCCATTTATTTTTCACTATTTTTTTCTCTCATTTTTAATCGCTGCTTTCCGTAATTTTATTAGTGATTCTTTATATATATATATATATATATATATATATATATATATATATATATGGGTGAAAACTTTTTTTGATTGAAGTAATCCTTCATTATTACATTAAATTAACTATTTATCCTTAGAAAGCACAAATAGAATAAAAATCTAATGTGTGAGGGAAATAAAATACATATTTAATTATTAATTATTTTTTAAATTGTAGACAAACTTTTATATAAGAAAAAAAAAAGGTGGAAAGCGTTATAGTGGCTAAATTTCATTGCTTTTTTATTTATCTTGCAAATTAATAAAATTTTTATTGATTTATGATTTTTCACAAATTAATAAATGAGTTATTCTTACATATTTTATTAGGTGCCAAATCAATATTTTAGCAAGATAAATTACATTGCATGTTATGTTTGAATTATATAAATGGCTAAAGATGCAAACCGACCAATAAAATTTGACAAAAAATGTAATTTAAATTCTAAAATTTAATTTGGTACAATATCACCCTTAATATTTCAAAATTGAGATAATTTAATTTTTAAAATAACTGCTGACACTCAATAATTTGACATGTGTTACTCAAGAATTTAACACGTATCATTTTAGAGGCTAAATTACTCTGATTTTTAAACTTTAGACGTGACATTGTACCAAATGAAAATTTAGAGTATAAATTGCATTTTTTGCCAAATTTTAGAGAGTGATTTGTAGCTTTGGTCTGTATAAACTTTTGTCGTGAATTATAAAATAATACTAAAATGAATTAGAAATTATTGATATTATAATCTTTTTCATTAATTTGTTAATTTGTAGCTGTATTTTTTAATTAATCGATATATGATTTGCATGAAAATTATATGAATTCATGTCATGAAATTAAAAAAAATAATAGTTAAAATTAATAAAAAACTTCTTAATATGATAAATTTTAGAGTAAACCCATAAATAGCCCCCTGAACTTATTAATAAAAATCATTTGGGTACTTAAACTCCATTAGTGACCATACAAGCACTCAAACATGTAAATTATGTGACAAATAAACTTAAAATCTGACGTGGCAAAACACGTGCAGTACACACCACTAGCAGAGCGTTAACCCTCGGTATTCAACCTTCTTCTCTCCCCCTAGTAAACAAATTACAAAATCCCTAAAAACCTTCTTCTCCCCTAAATCCTCTTCTTCTGGTCCTCCTCCACCAATAACCAATCATCCTCTTCTTCTCGTCCTCTTCCATCAATAACTCTCGTGATGTCTTAATCTCGGCCTCTCTCTCTCTCTCGATCTCACTCTCACTCGATGCCATACTACGCTTTACTCTCTATCCACAGTCAGACCCTATATTCTCTCCCAGCGCAACCCCATACTCTTTGGCTGGTTCTACAGTCTCGTTTTAGTCCTCTCTCTCTCTCCCACGTTGTCCCTAGGCTTGGCCAAATTTGTGCGACAATTGGAAAGATCGATTCTTTTCGACTAATGAATGATGGGTTTGTGCATGATGCTCTCTTTTTTGCCAAGTTGATTGCTACTTATGAGCAACATGTGCTTTTGTGGGAGGCAACGGTTATATAAGATTCGTATGCGTGTCTTCGAGGAGGTTTTGCATAAGGAATTAGGATTTTTTGAGGGAGGAGGTGGTGTTTCTAGTGGAGATATTGCTTACAGGATCACTGCTGAGGCTGCGGATGTTATTGATACTCTATATGCACTTCTCAATGTGAGGCCTTTTTATTTGTGCATGTGTGTGTATGAATATTGCAAGGCCATATGCTTGTTTATTTCAGCTTCTTGCTCAAAATTGCAGCATTTGCTCATGTATATTGGCAGCTAAAAATTATTGTTAAATGCCAGAATCAAAGGTTTCTGCGACTCCCTTTCTCTGTGTTAAAGACCAAGACAAGAATTCTTCTTAGGCAGATTTGAATGTTCTTTGTATTCCATTATAGTTATGAACGAATATGCTTTGTATAAACATCTTTCTATATATGAGTTAGTGGTGATGATGTTAAAGGATGTAGGGCATATAAAGCTTTTCTCAATGATCGATCAACGGCAAGTGTACCGAATCAATAAGTAATAGAGTAGAATATTTTTAAGGCCATAAATATTGAACCCAAGGGAAACAAATTGGTGCAACAAATGTTGATTGATTGCTTAGATGTGTTAAAGAATTTTTCAATTGTTGTTGGTTATGTGTAATTAGCAATAAAAATAATTGACATTAAAGGTGAATAAGTTGCAAGTGTAAATTAACAAGGAATTTAAAAACAGAAAATGTAAGATATGTAAATTCACAATTACTAAAAGCGTTGTTCAGAAATCCAATCCTCCCTATTTCCATGCAAGGTTAATTTTAACCTACAAATTTATACATTTCAGATGTGGACAACCCATCTAAACCCTTAATATCCCATTTTGCAGCCTATTACTCTAACTACTCGGTATCCCATTCTAGAGCCTACCTGATAGCCAGCATAAACAAGGGTTCCAAGACCTAGATATGACCTAATATCCCATTTTATTAGTTCAAACCTATCCATTTTCCTCTCTTTTTTTCTGAAATTACAGCACATAAACCCTAGATCTAACAACTCTCATTCCGAAAATGCCATTAAAACTACAGTAAATATGAAGTAAAATAGAGCATACATGATATAAATATTAAACAAGCATTCATCCATCAACTTGAATAAGATTGATAATATAAATACTTGTAGAACACACATCTCAAGTTAGGCACAAGGGAAAAAGAAAACATCTGAAATATATATAATATAACTAAGTTCATATTTCTTATATGGTTGAGGGGATTCAAAGATCCCCAAACAATAAAACAACTACTCCCTACTCATAATGTAAATAGCAAAGAAAAAAGGAAAATAAATCATAAAATCCATTTAAGAATCTAGATCTGAAGCACAACAAATCATCTTCTTCTTGTCCAAGGTTTCTTTTGATTTAAAAATTGAACTTTAACTTGCAACACTAACTATAACTATGTATCTTTGTATTTTGAAGGTAAAATTATAATGAGAGAGGTGATTTTTACAAGTAAATCTATGTGAACTAAGTGTAAAAAACGCTAAAAATATGAACAACTACGAACTAAACTACAGAGAAAGTTCTTAAAAAACATAAAAACCTAAAAATCCCTCTTTTAAAACCAGACAAAAAATAACTTTTATAGTGGTCCAAGATAGCACTTAGCCGAGACAAAATGGTCTAGCCCAGTCCAATCGATTAAAATAGTATTGTAGTGTAACACCCTTGCACCCCTCAGGAGTAATTAGAGATGCTACACTTGCTATAGTCTTATCAAAATGTCAATATAGCTAATATAAGCTTCAATACAATACTTTGTTTAGACTTAATACCAGACACATAAAGAAAAATTCAAATCTTATAACAATTACAAAATTTTAGTTACATACATATTTTTCATTAAGTCTTAGTTAGTTATACAATAAAAGATGTACAAAATGTACTACTTTCTAGAGTTTGCATTACATCTTCGATAAATTCTTCGTGAATGCCAATGATATAGCCACCAGGACATCTTCAACTCAAACCTACTCATGCAATACATACGACTAATCATTTACAAAGATAATAGTAATTTAATTCATGTAATTAAGGACATATCTAATTCTTTGCTATAATCGACCTTAAGCTCACAAACAAATTGACTATTTATTTCAGTTTAACTTCCTCCACTAGTCATTCATTCCACTTTATTCAGAACACAATCACATTAACTGCTATATTGAGTTAGTACCTTGACTTTGCCTAATAACACCCAAACTACTCATACACGTCACTTCTTTATAAGGCCACTAACATTAGTATACTTAAAATTTACATCTAACATTTGGTTCGAACTTGAAATTTGTATTCCAAGCTTCCTACGTATCTCAAAATTGAGAATCAAAACCATGTAGTTCTAAACAATTTATTTATACTCTGTATTAACTAATAGATAACACATCAACCATACATTTCACAACTCATTCATTACTCGAGCACATCTCATTACTGTCATTGTACACTTAATCTTGCATATGTATTAACTACCTTATACAGCCATTTCACAGCCCTTAAGCATCCATATACAGCACGAACAGTGGCAGACATGTTCGTTAAGCAAATCGTCCGCCTCCATGGGTTTCCAAAGACGATTGTTAGTGACCGCAATTCGGTGTTTATGAGCCACTTTTGGCAAGAATTATTTGGGTTGCATGGCACTCAACTCTCATTTAGCTCCTTATATCACCCGAAGATGGACGGCCAAACCGAGGTTATTAACCACTGCCTCGAGTCGTACCTCCGTTGTTTTGCTACTGATCAACCCCGTTCATGGAGCCAATGGCTTTCTTGGGTAGAATTCTAGTACAACACTACGTACCATGTGAGTACAAGAACTACCCCCCTTCAAAGTAGTGTATGTAAGGAGTCCACCCACGGTTGCCCAGTACCTTTTTGGAGAGAAAAGGGTGGAGGTAGTGGATCATGACTTAAGGGACAGGATGAGGCCTTAAAATAGCTTAAACAATAGCTGTTACGATCACAGCAACAGATGAAAAATCAGGCTGACCGACACCGAAGAGAGCTGTCTTTTGAGGTGGGAGATTGGGTGTATTTGAAGCTGAAACCCCACAGGCAAGAATCCATCAACAGAAGGATCTATCCCAAGCTTTCAGCTCGCTATTTTGGACCTTATCAGGTGGCTGCTAGGGTGGGTTCAGTGGCTTACCGCCTGCATCTGCCCTCCACTTTTAAGGTACATGACCGGTGTCTAGCAAGTGTACTAGATCGACTAGTAATATAGGGAAATAAGATTATGACCCAAAATATCGAACCCAAGGAAAACTTGTGCTTGTATGTGCTATTTCAATTTCAAAACCAATTTTGTGTGTAAAGAGAGAAGAGAAATCCCAAAGTTGTGATGATTTGAAAACAATAATTTAAAACTAAATTAAAACAATTAAAAAAAACTAAAGTAAAGAAAAGATCTATTGAAAACAACTAAATTGAATGAGTTAAAAATCAATGTTAAAGACAACTTTCACTAAAGGACCATCTACCTTAACAAATATTGTTATGACTTAATTCAAAGAAAACATACAAGTGATTATGGAAAATTCAGTTTAATAAATCTAGATAACTTTATTCAAGATTATCATTCCAAGCATTAAAACTCTCTTATTCAGAACAATTCAACACTTAGCATTAAGAACTGAATTAAGTCTCCTAGATGTCTATTAAAACCTTTCTCAAGAGTTTTAACTTTCACCTATTCTTGGTTACCCTTTTCTTAATCTTAACTTACTCAAATTAACACAAAATTATAGCTTATTCAGATTATAACCATGCATTAATTCAACTAAATTAACCTAAGAGCATGCAAATCATTAATCAACTTAAACTAATTAATTAACCAATTCTTAATCAAGTTAATAATCAACTTAAAATTGAGAAAAGACAAGACTATATTTAAGAACCAAGAAATAATCAACTTGTATTAAAATTTAAGAACAAACTTAAGTCATAACAATATAAGTCAAGGATTCAAGTATCCTTTAGCAAAAGTTAAAGAAAACTACTCACAAACGATTTTTAAAATTAAAAACAACGTTTTGAAAAAAAATTGTAAAAACAAAGAACGTAAAAAACTAAGAAAGCAAAGCTTAATTCTAAGGCTTGATTCTAGGGATTGATGATAAGTATTGATGATTATTCTTCTGTGTTTTGGACTACTATTTATAGGCAAGAATTGTAGTAGACTCCTTGTTAAACTTCGGTCATAAAATAGGAATCAAATTATGCTAAACAGGAAGCTCGTAAATCCTTCGCGATATGGGAGTCTTCATCACGTGGCCACGCCCTTTAGTGTGTATTTCTACACGTGACCACGGCTCATTTAGTTCTTCTTCCACACATGGCCACGTGTGGTCCTTCACTGGGAATCCACGTGGTCACGTGGTCTTCAAAAACTCCTTCAATTGCTATCACATGGCCACAGTTCTTCTTGTTTTGTTCTTTACGTGACCACGTTTGAAACTCTCAGTATTTTCACGTGGTCACGTCTTAAGGCTCTGGACTGGACACTGGTTTTCTCGTCTAATTTCTTCATATTTGCACTTTTGGCCCTAAACTTTGTCCTTTTTGCACTTTAAGCCCTTTTATACCAATTTAAACCTAAAAATCAAACAAAACACAGAATTAACCTAAAAAACATAAATATTACTAAATTAACTCTAATTTAACCTAAATAAAACCAAAACAACTAAATAACTTAACTAAAAATATATCAAAAACTGTATATATTTCACACTTATCAAATACCCCACACTTAAACCTTGCTTGCCCTCAAGCAAATAAGAACAATCCCACCTTCAAAACCATCAAACTTGAACAAAGATATGCAATTTTAAAACCAAACTTAGCATTTTAACAAGAGCACTTAACATAAACTCTAAACAAATTAACTTCAACAAGAGAATATAAACTAGTTTCCTTGAGTGTGTGCAAGACCAAATCATTTTAATCAATTTTAAAAATTAAAATACCAACACAACTAAGTAATGAAGTATAGAATATATGAATGCATAAGCATACAATCGATTTCGTGCTTGAAACTCTAGAAACACAATAGGCCTCTCCTTTAGCACTGGAACCCGTAGGTCATCTCCGCTAAACAACTCAAAACAAACTTAAAATCACATAGGTCTTACAAAGGTTGTAATGGGGCTAAGGGTATGTTTATCAAAGAATGGATAAAAGATAATCAAAATGAATATAGCCACTCTAAGACCAAATAGATTACAAAACCCCATAACTTAATCTATATATTTTGCTCATCCTTGCCTTGATTCCAAACTTTCTTTATGCTCTTTCACCAAGAAGTCAATATTTCTCCATTTTTCCTTGTACTACCCCACACTTATATTTTTTCATATTTGCTAGTTCTCTTTTTCCTTTCTTTTTCCTTTTCTCAAACTTCAAATGTTTTTTTTTCTTTTTTTTTAACCTTATTCTTTTTTTTTTATTGAACTAGCCTTTACAAGCTAACCTCAAGGTAATACAAGGTATATTTTCAATTGACTTCATCAATAACTTTGTTAAAACTTTCTTACTACACCCAATAAAACTTTACTTTTTTCACTCATTTCTTTAATCCTAAAGTGGCAAATTCCATAGGGTGAGATAAAAGCTTTTTAGGTTATATGGTTAAAACATTAGGTGTAACAAGAAAATATTAATGATACGCATTAAGCATACCCTTAAGCTCAAAATGGTTAATCAAAGGATAATTTCATCAAGGTAGGACATAAGTCTTTAAGCAAGTTTACCAAGAAAAATATTGCATAGATCATTTTTTAAGTTGCTTGAGTTATTCATATGCTTTGAAGGGTGATGAGGAAGGTTCTAGTGCTCTAAATTTCCTTACTTCACTACTTCATTGCATTGATTTTTTTTCAAGTTAAAAACTGGTCTAAGTGCTTTTTAGAGTTTGGAAACTAACAAATATTTATCAAGTTGAAGATTAACCTATCCAAAAGCATATTAAACAACATAAATGTTCTCTTGCTAAGCAAAGGTGCAAAACATGCATATTTTAAATCCAAGTTCAATTTGTTCCAAGTTTTGAAGTCAACTAGGACAAACTAAGTTTCATTCAAACTAAATGAAAAAGGTGAACTACACAAGTCTTTAATATGTTTTACAAACTAAAACTAAACATAAACACAAAAAAAGAAAAGAAAACAAAATACAAAACACAAAAATAACAAATTTTAATTCATGAAAAAGAAAAGTAAAGTTGAAGACAAACTCCCTGAAAGGAGGCTACCCCCTCCTCAAAATATTGCTGTCCACAGCAAATGATGATCGATTTCGGTGGAGGTGGTGGTGAGGCATGGGCATGAAAGAGAGCAAAATAAAGATGATGAAGAAGATAAGAAATCGTGAAGTGTTTATAAAAGTAGATGAGGAGGGCATGGCCACGTGAGGTTCAATGGAGAACTACACGTGGTCACATGTGAAGAAGCAAAATGGGACAGAGGACTTAAACGTGGCCACGTGAACTTTCCTCTTGTAATACACATGGGCATGTGTAATTTCGGGTGTAGCAACCCGTGGTCACGTGATGGCAAAGGGAAAGCTACACGTGTTCACGTGTCTTCAATTTTTTTCTGTCTTTCTTCTTTGACACACACCCATACAATTGAACTTCCTCAAATGCATTTTTTCCATTAAAAACATCAAATATTTTCCAAGAAAAAACATGTCTCCATTTTAAAACTTTGTAAATGTACTTTTTTCCATGAATCAAAACACATAAACACTCAAACATGCAGAAAACACAAATTTTGACTGAAAACATAAAAGAGATAGAAAGTTGGAGTTTTGAGTTTTTGGAGTCTCCAGCTAGACTCTCCAAACCATTTTTTAAGTATCTTTAAGAACAATGGTTGCTTCAGCAACCTCTTGTTGTCCGATTTGGTATGGTTTACCCCATTTTGATTTCATCTCTTGGTTAGTCTTTTCTTTATAAAATGCTTCATTGTCATATAACCATTGTTGAATTGCATCAAGCTCATTGAAACTTCGTTGAGGTTGTATTACCAGCTTAGAATTATCCTCCATGGGTGTATGATAATAGCTGGGACTAACCCTTTTCAAATCGGATATTGCCCAATCAATTTTTCCTTTGTGCTTCTTGAGGATTTCAATGAGCATTTCTTCATCCAACCCTATCAATGAAGATGGATTAATTACTGGCTTAGCATTATCATTCAAAAATGAATATTTCAAATGAGATGAAACTGCTTTAAGTTCAGAATCTCCCTTAGGAGGGGACGGTTCATCCTCCCTTTCATCATATTTACTGTGCTCTTATTCTAAATTTTGTATCAACTTTATCTCCTTTGCTTCTAACTCTTCCACTTCCTTGGGATGCATTAAACAACTTTGAAGTTCATCATTAAGAATGATTTCCTCTTGTTTTGCATTAATACATTCTTGAATTTCATCGACAAAACAAATGGATTCTTCAAAATCATACGAGGGGTACTTTAAAATTTTATTGACATTAAAACTCATTTTCTCCTCGTTAAATCTTAAAGTAACCATTTGTCCATGAACATCAATTAAGGCTCTTGCTGTATTCAAGAATGGCCTCCCCATAATTAACGGTACCTTTCTATCTTCGTCCATGTCCATCACCACAAAATCAACCGAAAATATGAAATTTTCTACTTTTACCAATATGTCCTTAATTATTCCTTTTGGCCTCTTTACCGATCTATCCGCCAATTAAAGCATCATTTAGGTTTCCTTTAAATCACCTAGATTCAATTTCCTGCAAATTGAATAAGGCATCAAATTAATACTAGCACCCAAATCACATAAAGCATTTCTAACAAAATTTCCACATAGTTCACAAGGCAATGTAAAACTACCTTGATCTTCTAATTTTTCAGGAATTTTGTTGGTTAAAATGGCACTACAATTACTGGATAATTGAACCGTTCCTATGCCTTCTAGCTTTTTCTTATTAGTGCACAATTCCTTCATAAATTTAGCATATTTAGGCATGTGTAATAAAGCTTCAGCAAATGGTAAATTTATATGCAGCTTCTTAAACATGTCTAAAAATCTACTCAATTGTTCATTTTGTTTTTCTTTTCTAGCTAGAACAGGAAAAGATAATTGAGATTCATCAAGAACAGTAGAAACAAGCTTTTCTTTACCTTTACCCTTCTCAACTGTAGGAGGAACTTTTTCATTATTTTCAGAATTAGAAACACTTACCTCCGTTGTCGGTTCCACCTTTTGAAAAGAATTCTTACCAAGTTCAGTCTTCTCTAACTCCTTCCCACTCCTTAATGTGATTGCTTTGACTTCCTCCTTCGGATTTCGGTCTACATTGGATGGAAATGTCCCTTGAGCATGGTTTGATAAAGAATTAGCAAGTTGCCCCATTTGGTTCTCTAGGTTCCTAATGGATGCCTCTTGATTTCTCATCCAAATGTCTTGCGCTTTCCATCTAGCATCTTGACTAGCTAAAATTGAGTTGGTGGTATGCTTGTGATGGATATTGATTTGAGTAATGGGGCGGAGCTTGGTTTTGGTATGGAAGTTGATTATTGGAAGTTTGATTGTGGTTAAATTGGGGTCTAGGATTAAGGTTAGAAGTAGAACCTTGATTACCTTCCCTCCATGAAAAATTTGGATGGCTTCTCCATCCCGCATTGTAAGTATTGCTATACGGATTCAAGGCATTGACTTTTTCTACCATACTTTCAGCATTCTTCATTCCTATAGGTCCTGAATTTCCTGCATAAGAATCAACTTCATTAGATAGCATAGAGACATTTTTAGCTTTAAGCTCATTTATTTCTTTTGAATATCTCTTTTCCATTAATTCTAATTGAGCTTTCAACATAGTGTAACACCCTTATCAGAACAGTATTTTTCGATGCGAAACTTAGCGGTAAACGGTAAAATTTTTTTTCAAACTTCAATTATTGCCAAACAACTTTGATACAATTTAATATTTTATTCAATTTACGAAATTTCGGCAGCACAATGGCTAGAACTTACTAGCCTCCTGAAAAAAATTCAAACAATCCACACAGCCTCTCAGAGGCACAACAAATCATATATCAATGATAGTCATTTACAACTCATTAATTGAAATTATCAGAACAGTAACAATATTTATCATTTAACAAACATTACCTTAAATACCGTTCAGTTCTATACTCTCACTGTCTAAGTATATACATACCATAAATACTAAACATAAAAGTACAACTAATTTTTTTCATCTTCGCGTTCTGCTTCTCCGTGTATCAAGCTCCTTCAACAGTAAACACTACGTGCTGAGCACAAGAAATGCTCGGTGGTGACTACTAATTCTAGAACTTTCCAATTTAAACATAATTACATAAATTGTACAAACTTCTATTCTTATTTATCAAAAATTTACTTTTAATTTCTTTCACACTATGTTCATTGTTTACCAACATTTTTTTTGTAACCATATTACTTTGTTCGTATACTTTTCAATTTATGTTACACTACTTTCTTTGTGATTCGATTACAAATTGACTTTTCCTTTTACGTTTCTTACTTCTACTTTTACTTATCTTTTGTCTTATACTTTTGCAATACTTGACGTAGTTGTCATTTCATTTAACGAATTACATGAATATTCATGTCTTTAATGGCAAGTTTCATGTTCCTAGTTCCATTAGATAATTCAAATACGATTTTCATTATCTATTCTTTTAATTCACTTTAACCTTTAGGCTTATAATCTTTATTGCAAAGTGATGTAAGTATTTTGGATCACTCTGCATACAAATCTTTATTTTCTTTTCTTTTTAAATGAAACTTTTTCATTTTAACTAAACAATCATTTGTCTTTTGATCATTTTACTTTTCACTTCCTCTTTACTTTCAGTATTTCTTATTTAGTCATATGTTTACACTTAAATACAGTATTGTCATGTTTGACTTTAAATACATAATTAGCACAATTTTTCGAACTCTTCATTTTCTTAAAATAATAATTGGTACACAAATTATAAATTCAATCTCATGGGTCTTTTCATAAACATTTTATTTCTATAACCATTTTCTTATCATTATTGCTTATTAATTAGAACCTTTGGGAACAATTTCGGTTTTATCCCAAATATTTCATTTTCTTTCAATCAAGCTCTTTGTCATTTATAACATTTACATTCAATTACTTTTACACTTCCGATTTATTTCTTTTAATATGCCCCTAATGCAATATGACAGGACTCTCAAAAAGGATATACGGAACATGGACCCAAAGGTCCCACTAAACAGATAGAGAAATGATCTCGGAAGATCAAGTCTCACAGAGCAGAAAACAGATGCACTTTCACTTTCACTTTACACAGAAGCTATGGAGATCAAAGATTCCACCCATAGCTAAGCAAGTCGCCATGACTTGCACCGCGGTACAGAGGTGTCCCTATGGCTAGCCAATTATATCCTAAATAAGAATATCACTACCTGACTATTGCTAAGGGCAAAAACAGTCAAGGCCTTTCTGAATGATTTTCAAACATCAATAATTTTAATTTCTTTTATTTTACTTAAAACAGTGCATTTTGTCAATCGCACTCTTTTTAGTGCTATCGACTATACAATAACTTTTTCTTTTCGTTTTCTTTTTCTTTTCAATCACTTTTGCGTGAATTATTTGACAATAATTCACTATAAATAATTTAATTAATTATTTTCTCGATATATATATTTTTTCCATATTTTGTGAATTATATCAGAATAATTCACTCTTTTCTTTCTTGGCACTTATTGAATTATTTTTTTACAATTCAAAAATATACTTTTACAGTCATTTTATTCACTTTTTGACTCTTAGTCAATCTCTTACTCTTTCGGTCTAAATTTGCGATTATTTGAAAATTGCAATACGTTATACGAGTTGTGAATTATTTATAATAATTCACCATTTTATTCGAATTATGAATTATTTTGTAATCCTTTAGGTACTGTTCATTTATACGGTTAATATTTACTCATACGATTACTATTCACAAATCATTTACTATGGTTAATTTATTCACTATACTTTTTATTTTCTGCAAATTTATCATTTAATCTCTTCTTTTTTTTCTTAAACAAAATGTACATTAAATTATCAGCTTTTAATTGTTTATTGAATTATTTTTCAATAATTCAATATTTCAATTACGTATATTCCATATTTATTTCTAAATTAATCCATATCTCACATAAATTTCGTAAAAATTTATGTGAACATTGTTTTTCAATTATTGTCATATTTTCTTATTTCATGAATTATTTTAACATAATTCATCATATACCATATACTTAACAATTCTCTAAATTTCCGTAAATTTCATTAAAAATTTATAAGCAATTTATTTTATGCTTATTATCATTATATAACATAATCAACAAAAATTCTCTACTTGATCAATTACATTATTCAATACATATTCCAAAATAATCATGTAAATTTCTATAAATTCCATAACAATTTATGGATATATATATTATTTCATCTTCTATCAATTAGGACATAATTTCATTAATTTACAACACAATAATTCATTTCTTTAACAAAGAAATTTTTGATTCACAAAGGAAATTTCTTAATAAATTTCCTTAACCCAATTTATACACTATATTAGGCTTAATTAAAATTTAATTGAACAACAATAACACTAATTTCAATATTAATCAATAATTCAATATTTTTCCTTAATAAATTTAAAGGAAAAATTCAACAAATTAAGGAAAATTAAAAGATTTCGTAGTCACATACCATAACGGTCGAATTCGTTTCAATTTGCTTAATAATTTGCTTGCAGGAGACCCGCCGGAGCGTCGCCGGAGACTCGCCGAAATCTCGCCGGTGACAATCCGACACTGCCACCTTGTAGATCGGAATCCCCTCTTTCATTTTTTCGGTGGTCACGCGTCCAAATTATTCCTTGGTTGGCCGGAATCTTCACTTAAATAACCCGCCAAATCCATTTCCGATCTACCGATCGCCAGCGTTTGAGGAGCGATGGAATACACCGGAAGACTCACCTCGTCGCCGGGAGTTGATCGATGGTGGCGGTGTCCTCATTCGATGCCTTGATTCTCCGGAACGAACAAAAAATCCATTTAAACTAAAACTAGAAAAACTCGACGATCGGACCACCACAACGGAGGTCGGATGTCGGTGAGAGAAAGAGGGCGCGCTGCTCATCGCCGTCGCGGTGGTGACCGGCGTGAAGGGCGGCCGGTGACCCTCCCTTTCTTTCTTCTTTTTCTTTCTCTTTTCTTTTTCTTTCTTTCTTTGTTTTGTGGTCGACGACCACTGCATTTTTTGGTTTTAGTTTTCTTTTTTTCTTTACATTTGGTCCACGTTTTGCTTTTCTCTTTGTTTGTTTCTTATTGCCTTTATTTTATGATTGTGGCCACTAGGCCACACAAATTTGCCGACTTTTCTCTTTTTTTTTTATTGTCTTGTCTTTTTTTTTAATTTTCATATATTTATTTTTATATATTTATTTATTCATAATTTTACTAGTTTGGTACCTAAACCTTTTGCTATTACTTTCAAAGCTCATATTCACATTAAAATCGATTTCATAATTTTTATCACATCAAAAATAGGTGGGACATAAATTATTAACTCAATCGGAGCCCATTATCGGTCCAATTTAAATTTATCAGTCCAATCTAAAAATACCGATGTTATAGAAAAATTTACTTTTTGCAGCCAAAATAATCTATATATTCTTTTAGGCTTAACTGCAATTTTTTTGAAATTTTCGGAGTTCGTTTACTATTTTTAAATATTTATACAATATTGAGTCAATTCCCCGATAATAAAAATTGACTCGCTACCTTTTTCATATTTTTGACTTTTCGAAATCCATTTGCCCTCGGTTTCACTTCAAATTTCAACCCCGGACTCACCATGACCAATATTTTCCGATGGTCCAATAAAATATTTTTCACTTTCAGGTGCACTTTTCAGCCCGAAAAATACTATTCACTGTCGGAAAATACTGTTCACAGCTAACCCGGTGTTGAGGCCGTTACATATAGCTACTTCATCAATATTATAAACTCCCTGTTTCTTTTGAGTTGCTCTAGAGCTTGCCCATTGAGCATCATTGGTGGCCATCTCATCAAGAAGTAAAAATGCATCTTCGAGAATTTGATTCATGAAACTTCCATTTGAAGCTGCATCTAACAAAGATCTTATTGATGGATGAGCACCTTTATAGAAAATATGCATTAATTGAAAAATAGGAACTTCATGATGAGGACAACTTTTTAATAGTCTCCTAAATCTTTCCCAAGCTTCATGGAATGGCTCCTCATAAAATTGCCGGAAGTCACTAATTTATTTTCTAATGAGGGCAGTCTTAGTGGGTGGAAAGAATTTGCACAGAAATTTCTCTTGCATTTGTTGCCAAGAATGGATGGATTGATTTGGTAGCATTTGTAGCCAATCCCTAGCTTTTCCTATTAGGGTGAATGGAAAGAGTTTCAACCTAATTGCATCAGTCGATACATTAGGAATTTGCACAGTGTCATTCACTTCTAAGAACATATCCAAATATTGTGCAGGATCCTCTATATCCGAACCTGAAAATTGGTTTCTTTGTGCCATAGTGATGGTAGTCGGTTTAATCTCAAAGGGTTGATGGTGAGGAATCCTAATAGTTCTATGCTCTTCATTCCACCTAGGGATAGCATAATCCCTTATGGTTCTAGGTCTATACCCATTCCCGGGAGCTTGGTGGGGTATGTGTTGCTCTTCAATCCTAGGTGGTGGATCATTCATAGGTTGTTCAATTTCTGGATCGTTCATATTGCCTCTTCTATTCCTATGGAATGTCCTCTCAATTTCAGGGTCTAAGGGAAGGATGGGGTTATCTCTCACCATAAACCACCAATCAACCAAAAAGAAAACAAGAAATTAGATGAAAAAGAGAAGAAAAACACACAAAAATTACTTTAAAATCAAAATAAACAAACAAATGCCAATGTATCCCCAGCAACGGCGCCAAAAACTTGATCGGTGTTTAGCAAGTGTACTAGATAGGCTAGTAATATAGGAAAATAAGATTATGACCCAAAATATCGAACCCAAGGGAAACTTGTGCTTGTATATGCTATTTCAATTTCAAAACCAATTTTGTGTGTACAGAGAGAAGGGAAATCCCAAAGTTGTGATGATTTGAAAACAATAATTTAAAACTAAATTAAAACAATTAAAAAAAACTAAAGTAAAGAAAAGATCTATTGAAAACAAGTAAATTGAATGAGTTAAAAATCAATGTTAAAGACAACTTTCACTAAAGGACCATCCACCTTAACAAATATTGCTATGACTTAATTAAAAGAAAACATACAAGTGATTATGGAAAATTCAGTTTAATAAATCCAGATAACTTTATTCAAGATTATCATTCCAAGCATTAAAACTCTCTTATTCAGAACAATTCAACACTTAGCATTAAGAACTGAATTAAGTCTCCTAGATGTCTATTAAAACCTTTCTCAAGAGTTTTAACTTTCACCTATTCTTGGTTACCCTTTTCTTAATCTTAACTTACTCAAATTAACACACAATTATAGCTTATTCAGATTATAACCATGCATTAATTCAACTAAATTAATCTAAGAGCATGCAAATCATTAATCAACTTAAACTAATTAATTAACCAATTCTTAATCAAGTTAATAATCAACTTAAAATTGAGAAAAGACAAGACTATGTTTAAGAATCAAGAAATAATCAACTTGTATTAAAATTTAAGAACAAACTTAAGTCATAACAATATAAGTCAAGGATTCAAGTATCCTTTAGCAAAAGTTAAAGAAAACTACTCACAAACCGTTCTTAAAATTAAAAACAACGTTTTGAAAAAAACTGTAAAAACAAATAACGTAAAAAACTAAGAAAGCAAAGCTTAATTCTAAGGCTTGATTCTAGGGATTTATGATAAGTATTGATGATTATTCTTTTGTTTTTTGGACTACTATTTATAGGCAAGAATTGTAGTAGACTCCTTGTTAAACTTCGATCATAAAAAAGGAATCAAATTTTGCTAAACAGGAAGCTCGTAAATCCTTTGCCATATGGGAGTCTTCATCACGTGGCCACGCCCTTTAGTGTGTATTTCTACACGTGACCACGGCTCATTTAGTTCTTCTTCCACACGTGGCCACGTGTGGTCCTTCACTGGGAATCCACGTGGTCACGTGGTCTTCAAAAACTCCTTCAATTGCTATCACATGGCCACGGTTCTTCTTGTTTTGTTCTTCACGTGGCCACATTTGAAACTCTTCAGTATTTTCACATGGTCACGTCTTAAGGATCTAGACTGGACACTGGTTTTCTCACCTAATTTCTTCATATTTGCACTTTTAGCCCTAAACTTTGTCCTTTTTGCACTTTAAGCCCTTTTATACCAATTTAAACCTGAAAATCAAACAAAACACAGAATTAACCTAAAAAACATAAATATTACTAAATTAACTCTAATTTAACCTAAATAAAACCAAAACAACTAAATAACTTAACTAAAAATATATCAAAAACTGTATAAATTTCACACTTATCAGTACACCCGGTGTTCCATGTCTCCTTGCTTAAAAGGGCTGTAGGTATGCAACCAAGCTCGGTTGATCTGCCACCTGAGATTGAGCAGGAGCAAGCTGATGACCTTATGCCTATAACGGTGGTGGCCACTCGTATTATACAGCGGCAAGGGGAGAATGTGTCTCAATGGCTCATCCAATGGCACTCCAAGAGTCTTGATGATGCTACCTGGGAAGATGAATATGTGATTAAAAGAGATTATCCACAATTTAGTCTTGAGGACAAGATTAATTTTCAAGGGGGCAACAATGATAGAGAACAAATAGGAGGAGATGTTGAATTGGACAAGACTGCTATGGGTCAAAGATCTTGCAAGTTTACACCCGCAGAAAGAAGCTCCAAGGTAGGGACAAGGATGGAAATGACTAAAGGTTGCTGTGAGCTGTAATACCTTGTGAGTCCTAGATGGACAGGAGGGCCAACAGCTTTTGTTTTTGAATTAGCTTTATTAATTGTTGTTTGGGGAAAAGAGGGGGATGCAAAGAGTGAGTTTATAATCTACTTCTTAGCAGAGCTCCATTGTTGGAGAGGGAAGTTCTACTTCCTGTGAGGGATGTATCAGTGTTGTAACAATCCTTGATTATCAATAAAAAACAAATCATTCTTTCTCTTAATAGCTCTCTTATTCTTCTTTACTGTTCTTGCATTGTTCATTAATTTTTTTGTTCCATTAAAAACCCAACAGGAAAGTCTATTACACATCATGAATTTCAGAGTTCAAGCTTCAGTTGAACTAAGACCTGTTCGTGTTATTGCTCCATTCAGAAAAGGAAAATGGTTATCATTCAGAAGTAACTGGTAAGTATATCAGTAGGAGATAAGAGAGTTTTATTCAAATTTCTCATATATCTTTTCCAGAGTTCCATGAGGCCAATCCACTGTATTCTTTAATGTTAGTGAAAATAAAATGAGAGAAATGGAGAGAAAAAAATTTCAGGGCTATAAGTCATACAAACTGGAGTCTAAATCACATTTATCAATTATTTTCCATTTAAGGCCAAAGAGAGCTAGGATATATAACAAACAGAAAATCTTTTTTAACAGAAGTAAACTAAAGTGATGCGTACAGATTTAGGAGAAGGAATTGAGCAAAGTGGAAGATGGGCAATCATCTCCTGGTAGGCACACTCATCTTTCTTAGTCAACTGGACGATGCCGTCAAGAACAAGCACTTTGCCATATGTGGATGACTGCAGATAAAAGACCAATCATAAGCCAACACAAATTGTATATATACCCAAAACATTAGCCATGAAAATTGTCAAGTCCATGAAGATGAGCCCATACCTCAAAAACTAAGATATCTTGGTACGCTGACTTTCCCTTGTACAAAATGTTTTTGACTTCCAAAGAATGTGCTTCTCCTACAAATAAAAACTCAAACAACATCGTACATAGTTACAATGTCAAACATAGAGTAGAAGTCAATCTTTTAATATTACTTCAGAGAGAGAGAGGGAGAGAGAAGAGAAAAGAACAAACAGATAACTCAAACACAGTAATAACCAATAGCATATATAGATATTATTCTTCCATCCTACAAAAGAGGAAAAAAATGATTTAGATAAAGAAAGAGAACAAAAATAGGAATAGGTCAGAAAGGACAACAATACTATGCAGCAAGTTCTAACATTCAACTGCAACACCAATTTTTTTTTTGGGTAAGGGTAGCTCTGGTATTAAAAAATAGAATAGCAGAAGCAATTACATGTGAAATTACCATACTAATTCTAAAAGAGTAGTTAGTACAAGAGGCAGCAGGCGGCAGGGCAATCATAATTACCAAAACCCCCACAAACTTTAAAAAAACGAGGCAAACAGCTTCAATCTATATAAACAGAAGCAATTAATCTCGCACACATACACTATCAAAAAATTAGCCACTGGTTCAGCAACATGGTTATTTCACTGACCAATTAATCCTGCTTGAAATGAAAGGGATAGTACTTTTATTGAGATCTTCAATCCCCTGAGAACATTTCATTCCCAAAAGGAATAAGAAGTAGAACATCATGAAGAAATATGAATTAATTGCAAACAAAAAAGATGACAACAGACCTACTAGTGGAAAAAGTAACCATCAATTCATTCAAGAACATGTCCTTACTATTGTAAAGCATTGTATTACCAACAAGAAAACAAAATATGAGCAAGTACTAAACAATGAATAATCTTGAAACTTATATAAATGCAAGAATGGGGTTTTGCCGCAATGACATTGGTACTGTGCCAGCATGCTTGATACATTTTAAACAATCAAATTCACAAAGAATGGCAGAGTGCCAATCAAGTATTTGTATTGATGAAAAGAAATAACAACAGAGTTCTCTAGAACAATACAATTCCAGTGAAAAGAAAAGAAACAACAAGCAAGGGCCAAAATACAAAGAACAACTACTAGCCAAACAGTCAGCTATTCTCTCCCTGCCTTCCTCCCTTAGACAATTCATAACTTTTATGCCCCCTCTCTCTTCCCTACAACTGATATATAAACCTTTCATAACTAATTCATGCCTTCACGCTCTCCTCCCTTCTGGCTCCATCCTTTGGTTTGGGCCTTCTTGCATATAGTCTCCAAACTTTAGGCCTGTGGGCTTCTTTATGGGTTGCATCCTGCATCATTGCCTTCGGGTGGTGTGACAGCCTTGTCCTCAAGGCTGAAGTCAGGGAATTGGTTCAAAATAACAAACTCGTCTTCTCATGTGGCATTATCAATGCCTCCTTCACTCCATTGAATGAGTAGTTGAGGAATAGTTTCCCAATGTTTGTAGATACGACATTTGGCCAAGACACACAAAGGGTGGAGAGTACTTACCTTATCCGGTTCCAACCCTGCTGGTAAGGAGAGAGGAACTGCTGGTGTACCCTATGCTTTCTTCGCAGCGAAACATGAAAAATGGGATGGATTTTGGCTCCCAGAGGCAGCTCTAATTTGTAAGCAACGGGTCCAACCCGTTGGCTAATTGTAAAAGGTCCATAGAATCGAGGGGCCAACTTAGGCGTAATACGGGCAGGTAACAGACACCTGACGATGTGGACGAAGCTTCACATACACTTGGTTGCCCACCACAAATTCTACTTGAAGACGATGCTTATTTGCTGCCTGTTTCATCTTGGATTGAGAACGGGCTAAATGAGACTTCAATTGGCGCAAAGCTTCATCTCTGTCCAATAATTCACGCCCTACAACACCACATGAATTTCGCCAGGAACATACTAGAAAATCGTAGGTGCCTTACAGCCATAAACTACTTCAAATGGAGTCTTATTGATGGACATGTGGTAGTTGGAATTATACCAAAACTCGGCCCAAGATAACCATAGAGACCAAGACTTAGGCTGATCAGTAGTAAAACAATGCAAGAAAGTTTCAACACACCTATTTACAACCTCCGTTTGTCCATCGGTTTGGGGATGGTAGGCTGAGTTGAAATGCAGCTTGGTCCCTTGCAGTCTGAATAGCTCCTGCCAAAAATGGCTGATAAATAAAGGGTCTCGGTCACTAAGTATAGACTTGGGTAACCCGTGTAAGCGGACAACCTCTCGGATAAAAATTTTAGCCAACATCTTAGCAGTAAATGGGTGTTTAAGGGGAATGAAATGTGCATACTTTGATAAACGGTCGACTACCACCCAAATCATATCCCATCCTTTCGATCGCGGTAAACCCGTGATGAAATCCATAGATACCTCTTCCCAAACTTGCTCCGGAATGGACAATGGCTGAAGCAAACCTCCTGGAACCAAGGTGGATGCCTTATATCGTTGGCAAACATCATATGCTTGCACAAATTTTTGGACTGATTTAGTCATGCCTAACCAGTAAAAGAGGGAAGCCAAGCGATGATAGGTTCGATAGTAACCAGAATGTCCGCCAGCTGGAGAGGAATGGAATTCAGCAAGTAAGATAGGGATCCAAGGGGAGGCAGCAGGAAGAGCCAGCTGATGCTTGAAAAATAGCTTACCATTCCATTCCACGAAACCAGGGTGGGAGAGTGGATTCAATCTCAAGTCAGATAGTATTTTTTGAAGTTTCTGGTCCTGTGCCAACCCGTGTGTCAATTTAGGATTTAGGTCCATCTAACAAATGGGGACTGACTAAAAAAGTGAATAAGTCCCCTGTAATTCCTGGTACTCGCGACAATGCATCTGCTATCCGGTTCTCCTTTCTTGGTTTATACCTGACTTCAAATCGATACCCTATGAGTTTTGCCACCCAATTTTGCTGGTCGTTGGTGGTGATGCACTGATGGAGAAGTTGACGGATACTTTGATGGTCGGTATGGATAATAAACGATTGTCACAACAGGTAAGGCCGCCAATGGAGGACAGCAAAGACAATGGCCATAATTTCTTTTTCATAGGTTGATTTGGCTAGATTTTTGGGTGATAAAGCCTTACTAAAGTATGCCACAGGTCGCCTGTTTTGCATCAACACTGCCTCGATACCAGAACCCGAAGCATTCCATTTAATTTCAAATGGTTGGGTAAAATTCGAAAGAGCCAACAAAGGGGCAGACATTAGCTTTTGTTTCAATTCTTCAAAGGCTGCTTGAGCTTCTGCATTCCAGTTAAAGCCGTGTTTCTTGGTTAGCTCGGTCAAAGGTTTAGCGATCTTGCCATAATGCTAGATGAACTTCCAATAATAACCGGTAAGGCCAAGGAACCCATGCACTCCTTTAACCGTGGTAGGAATAGGCCAAACTTGAACAACACTTACGTTGCTAGAATCCACCATCACTCATTCCCCATTGATGATGTGCCCGAGGTACTCCACTCAACATAAATTGATTGTGTGCTAAAATGCTTAGGAGCATTCCCACATGCTGAATGTGTTCCTCCCAAGTCCGACTGTATACAAGAATGTCATAAAAAAAGACCAACACACAATGGCAAAGCAAGGGTCTGAAAATGTTGTTCATGGCTGCCTGGAAGGTGGCAAGAGCATTAGTCAAATCGAAGGTCATCACCAAGAATTCGTAATGTCCCTCATGTGTCCGGAAGGCTGTTTTCTCAATGTCCTCTGTACAAACCAAAATCTGATGGTAACCTGACTTCAAATCCAACTTAGTAAAATATTTGGCTCCTCCTAGTTCATCAAATAATTCCTCAATCACAGGAATAGGGTATTTGTCTAGAACCGTCACTTTGTTTAGCACACGATAATCAACACACATCCGCCACAACCGATCCTTCTTTTTGACCAATATAACAGGGTTGGAGAAGGCACTTTGACTATGTCGGATTATCCTTTCTCCAACATTTCAACTACCTGTTGTTCAATTTCGATTTTATGATGATACGGGTAATGATAAGGGTGTACACATACTGGTCCTTGACTCGATTGGAGTATAATGGAGTGGTCAACTGCTCTTTTGGGTGGCAGACCCTCTTGGTTCCCAAACACAGAATGATACTTGAAAAAATTTGCAGCCATTTGTTGCCATTGTGTCTGATCCAAATGCTGCAATTCATTCCATGAAATTAAAGAGGACTGGTTGTCTTCAGTAGTAAGCTGAGTCAAATGACCCTCCAACCAATATTGTAGAGCTTGAAACTCCTACTACCCCGTTTTCATTCCCCACAGCTCCACCATTGTTCCCTTGTCAACAAATTTCAGACTCCCTAACGCCCAATTAGCCGTGATATCGCCAAGAGTCCTTAACCATTCTACACCCAAAATTACATCTAACCCACCAATATCTATCACCAATGCATCAATAGAGCACTGGTAGTCTCCAATGGTTATGGGGACACCTATGCATTTCTTATCTACCATAATTGTATTGCCATCCCCAAGCTTAATGCAAGGAGTCTTAATGGGACATACCTGGAAACCAAGAGCTGATGCCATCTTTGAAGAAAGGAAGTTGTGCGATGCTCTACTGTCAACCAACATCACCATTGGAATTTCACGAACGGTTCCAGCGAGTTTGATGGTCTGTAATTTCTCCTCTCCCTTCACTTGAGCAAGCATATGTGAGTGAAGTCGATGAAGATCAAGGGCCCTGCACTCACCATCAACTGTGTCGTCTCCCTTATCATTTTCGACCTCAAAGAACTCTTCCTCCTCTTTCATGTCTTCCCCCTCTCCCAATAATATCACCCGTAAACTAAGCTTTTGGGCATTTGTGCTGAGGAGAGTAGTACTGGCCACACTGAAAACACAGGCCCTTTTTCTGGCATTCCTCCCACTCTGTTTTGGTCAGGTGCCGAACTCCAGGCCGGCGATTTCCCCAGCGGTTTGACTCTGATAGTGATGAAGTAGGAGAGTTCTGAGATGGGGAGTATCGGCCAAAACTTGGGCCAATTGGAGGATTGTTCAATCCCTGAGAAGACCTAAATCGAATGGGATCGTGGCCTGGGTTATGGCCCAACTGTTGTTTCCCTTACACCTCCTTCATCAAGAACCCAGATGCTTTGGTATTTCCCGATCCCATTTTCCCCAGCTGTAGAGAAACTTTGATGGATCTGGCTAATCTCATAGCCTCTACTCGATCGTCAGGCTGTGAACCTTGATCCAGCTTTTGATCTCATCCTTAAGACCGCTCACAAAGTAGCTGATGTATTGTTCCTCCGGCAATCTAGGGGCGGCAGCAGCCACCAATTCAAAAAGTTCAATGTACTCTTCGACACTTGCAGACTGGCGGAGATTAGCTAACTCCTAAAATGGACTGGTGGATCGACAACTACTAAACCGACATGTGAGCTCCAGCTTGAATCGCTCCCAATCCAGCTCCGGTTGAATGTTAAGAAGCATGGAGAACCAATTAATGGTAGACCCTTCCATACAAATCTCAGCCACATTTAACTTCATATATGAGGGTATGTGATTGATTCGAAAATAGGTTTCTACCTTAGTAACCCAACCACGAGGATCAGTCCCATTGAAATTTGGAAGTTTCATTTTCTTAAAGAAAGCATTTGGAGCAGCAAAATAGTCTGGTTTCATGTTGATTTCCATGGTCTGCACTGGAGTTTGTCCAGTAGTATTCCTGGTCCCCATCAGATCAATACCTCCTTTGGAATTGTTTTCCTCTCCCATGCAAGGTTGCTTCTCCATTCATCTCATCCAACTCAGCACCGATTATTGAAACTCATCAGTCTTTTGCTCCCTCACACGATCCCTGTTTTACAAATCTGTTTCCACATTGGTTAAATCCTGTATACGAGATGCTAGTTCCCCAATCCTATTTTCATTTTCATCTACACGAGAAGAGAGATTTTGGTATCTCGTTTCCATCGGGAAGTATCCGGCAGGTCGGTCCAATGATACAGTTTAAACAATCAAATTCACAAAGAATGGCAGAGTGCCAATCAAGTATTTGTATTGATGAAAAGAAATAACAATAGAGTTCTCTGGAACAATACAATTCCACTGAAAAGAAAAGAAACAACAAGCAAAGGCCAAAATACAAAGAACAACTACTAGCCAAACAGTCAGCTATTCTCTCCCTTCCTTCCTCCCTTAGACAATTCACAACTTTCATGCCCCCTCTCACTCTCCTACAACTGATATATAAACCTTTCATAACTAATTCATGCCTTCACGTTCTTCCTCCCTTCTGGCTCCAGCCTTTGGTTTGGGCCTTCTTGCATATAGTCTCCAAACTTTGGGCATGTGGGCTTCTTCATGGGTTGCATCTGCATCAATGCCCTTGAGAACCTTTCACAGTAACCTGTAGTTTGTATTGAATAAGTATAAAAGATCCCTTTAAATTTGGTCTTACGCACACTATCTTCTTTTCATTCCCAAAATCAACAATTCGTTCATAATTTTGACTCGTCCTTTTCCAGGGTACATAAGCTACATGTTCTTTCACACACACATATATATAGTTTATAAACATATTTCATATATTTACTTCTAGATAATTCATGGAAACTTCTAAAAGTAGAAGCCCATATTGTATATTAAAAAAAAACATAAGGGTATTGTCATTTTTTTGCTTTAATATATGTCCAATTCAAAAATCTCAATGACTTATACTCAGTTTTCTCACCTAGTAGAATTATGTGATCATTATCCAGAAAAAACTAGGATAAATAAAAACATTGCCATCAATTTAAAATAAACTAGAATCCAAGCAGAAAAAAACAAATATAACAATATATAGATATATGTACTGATCAGGTATATGGTTCAAAGGACATTATGTACCTTAAGTCGTGTCTGTCCAGTTATGCCTTTAACCACTCCAAGTGGAAATCCAACCCATTCTAGAACAGGTCCTTGTTCAATGTGAACCTATAGCATTGCAGAACATAAAAACTAAATACAACAGAATAACATAATATTAACAAACTAAATTGGCAAGCTAGAAAAGAATTGTCACCAAGATAAGCAGTGTAGATTGATATACCTCAATGTAACCCCATACAGACCGCAGATCATACTTGAGTTGTGATAGAGTTTCTTCAGTAATTTTAATGGAGTTCTTCTTAAGAATATCTTGCACTGTTACACCACTGAACAAGGATTATACATAAATATAACCATAACAAAAACTGATAGGAATAGAAATGAACAAATAGATTACTAAAGGAAACTTCCTATTAGATATCTGAAATGCCGAACTTGGTAAAACACCAGCCACAGTAGCACTACCTAAGAAAGTGGATTGAAATCTGACTCCTTCGTCATCACTAAATGCAATGACCTGCAAGGTTTAGAAAAGTAACACAAGACATCATGAGATCAGTAGGTGATTTTGTTTCATATAAACATTCTCAAACTCTAAATTTGAAACTTTTTATAGGGCTTTTTGGACATTCATAGTGTGACATATTAGAAACTAATATATCGAAAAATAAGAATGCTCCTTGACATGAGCCATGTTATCATTGAATAGACTGTAATAATATTGTAATGAACTACTCCCATATATTACGTCTCTATTATTACAAAATTATCATAACTCCTATGTGCAAGAAGAATTTAAAACTGATGTTATGCATTCACTTACAGAGTTTTCTAAACAATTATGAGGATCTCCATATTTTTGGTTTAGAGCATCTGTAATGCCAGTTACAAAGCAAGAAGCTGAGAAGCCATTCATCTCTCTATCATGTTTACCGTTTAGCAAAAGTACCTAATATAAGCACAAGCTAAATTAATGAATTAGATGTATACAAAATCTTACATATGCATTGAAACCAAATTAAAACTCTGGTATTGAATGTTCCGTCTGGAAAGTTCCATAAGATTCCATGCAAACAAAGTAGCAAGAAACTAGTTCCTCGGACCAATTACAATGTGCTCAATAGCTTGAGAAACATGTACCTTAGGACAGGTTCTTAAAGAGATGATTTGTCCAATGCCACGCAACACCTAAATATAAGTTAATGACAGCTATATGTAAGGAACATCTAACATTTATAGTAATTAACATTTTTCTCACAACGATTGAGGTGGTAAAGTTAAGTCATACAATAACATCCAAAAAAACCCAATGAGATATTTGGAAACAAACTGGTAAGCCAAATGTGAACTAGATACTTTCTGGTAGCAAGAGAAAAAAATGCATATACAATTGAACCGAATTTACTAATAATTTATATGCAGCTCAAAGTAATTTAAGTTCACCTACTGTCAAGACCAACTCTTCCTACCTCTAGCCAATTATGTTGCTATTTCTGTGCAGCATAACAACTTAAGAACTGTGACCTGTAGAGAAAACATGCCACTATATCCACTCATGGGGATACACGTTCAGATTAAAAGTAAAACCATTCCTAAAATTTCAACTGAAAAATGGAAATGCAATGAATTAGCACAAGCACGTGCAGAAATACCAAAAGCTTTTTCAGAGACCTAAAACCAAATTTTCCTGATAGTAAAAGTTTCAACCTTAGGAATTAGAAACATGCAACAGGAAAAAAAATTCTAGAGAAAGAGAGAGAGTAAAAGAAAAACCGAATGTTCCTGATATTGAAAATTTCAGCCCTCAAGTAATTAGAAACTCAAGGGAAACAGTTACTAAATCATACTTGCCTCTGAAACTGCTCAGCATCAACCAGCATTTCAGAAAGAACTAAAATAATAAACCAACAAGCAGTTAACTCCACCCCACATATTTCCTCTAGAATACTTGCTTAACTAAAAACAGATAACGATGCAATTCTAAAATTAGATTCCACAAAGTTAAAGCACTTAATTATAAAGATTTTTCTCAATGGACAACACTTAATTAAATGTGTAGAGGTTTTGGATTCAATTCCTTAGTAGCTACAATTAAGAAACAAAAAATATCAACTTTAATTGAAAAACCAAAATAAGAAACAAAAAATTAGATAAACAAATAAATTTCTAGTTCCCTATATTTCTATTAGAAATATGAAAATCAGAAACTAACAAAAGGAGAAGAAAACTATAAATTTAAAATTAGGAACACAATCAATAATTGGCATTACTAGAAATGAAAATCAGGAACACAATCAATAATTGGCATTTCTAAAAATAATGTAGTTTGCCTACTCTGCACACCAATTAGCAATCCATCAGTCGAAAAAACATTAAATATCATCAAAGATAAAACTAAACTTAAGTGTAAGATATTGTTGTAAGTCTGAATTTCAAATAAAAAAATGAGGAGCCATAGCAATGTGTCCCATTTATCCCCTATTTTAAATAGAGGCTGATCTCATTGCCAACAAAATCTTGTTAAATTTATACATCTGTACATAAAATCCAAATATATATCTCCTAATCAACTAGTTCAAACAAAAAAAATCAAATGTACATTAACTAATGGACAAGGCGTGAATGAAAAGGCAAAGAGATTAAACAAACACTTGGATTACCAAACCAAAGAGTTTGAATGCATAAGTAGCAAAAGCTATAGTCTAAAAACACTTTCAAAGAAAATGTAAACACTTACATATTTATTTCATATTTCTCATACTCACCATTTATTTTTTATTATTCTTTTTACTGTGATATTTAAGGTTGGTCACTATAATGCCAAAACATATTAAACATGCAGGTGATATAAGAGATTCCAAACAAATAAAATTCACAAGTCACAAATAACGAAATTTGGAAGGTAGTGAATTTTATTGACTAGAAAAGAGATTAAAAACCTTCAAGCATTATATTTCTTGCATTAAGTGGATCACTAGGTAGTAGCAATAACCCAATCCAAATCTATATTTACTATGATTGAATGTTTGATGAGAGAAATCCCAAATCTATGCATTTTTTGCTAAACCCACAACCCTGATGCCACCAAATTAAAGAACTTTGAAGTTTCTTTATCCACCATGAATTCTCATTTAGGGCAATGAACCAAAATAACAAGCAGCAAAATTAATGACAAGTTTCAGAACAAGAATTGTAATGAAACCCTTGCTTGAGCTTAAATTCAATGGTAAATCATAACACATTAGGTCAATGGATGAAATTCACTTCTGAAATCAAGTTTAGATTGCCAATGTTAAACTAACTTGAATTTCCAACATATTTAAATACACATAGGGGGATAAGAAAACCCTTACCTTCAAGTTATGAAATCCATCACCAGCACGAATGGAGATCTTACTAGGTGTATAGCTCTCATCAAGCTTAAAATACACATAGAGTACAACCCACTAGAAAATAAGAAAAGAAAGCAATTACATATAGTACTAATGATTTACAAAAATCAATAAAAATAAAGAAGTTTCCAAATTGCAAAAAGTAAAGCAGCAAAGATTCATACTTGCAGCTTCACTTTTTTTTGGAATTGAATGTTTACCAAATGAGGTTGTGCACCATCCGATCTTATAGATCCACATAAAAATAAAGAATTGGTTAATTGATTTCATAGTTTTAGAGCCATGCATTAGAGAGAAAGAAAGAAAAGGGTGAGTAAAATTACTGCCAAAAGCTATCAAGATCATCATCTCACAGAAAAGAGACGCCATTCCCAGGTTTGCAAGAACTAACTCTCCAAGCAGCCTTCTTGCCCATTTCTCTAAGATCATCATCAACAATCAGATGCTGGTGACCTCATGTAATCTTTCCTTCTTCTTCTGCCTCTGATGACTCTGTCGGAATATTTGAATATGCTCTGCAAATGAAACTATCAAATTTTTTTCAATTACCATAAAAGTTGCGATTCCAAAAGTCCAAATTTTTGAATAATTTAGAACAACTGCTTTCACAACAGTGATTTCACCCATAACAGATTAAAGTGATGTAGCATACGTTACAAGGGCAAAGGGGGAAAAGTAAAGAAAGAAAGAAAGAAATAGAAAAGCAAGATTAGTTTAAAATCCCATTGTTTGTAAGCTGTACACAAAACAGAGGAAACAATAAAAAAAGTGAAAATAGCAGCAGATCTTACCACTTGTTTAAGCTCTCACCTTAGTAACTTGACCTCCAAACACTACCTTATAAATCCCACTGGACGGCTGAAATTTCCAGTAATTAAAAACAGAATCAGCTACTACGATTCAATTTAAGACAAAATCTAGAAAAGATTTGAAGCTCAAATGGAAGTACCTGGTAAGAACGGGGCAACAGAGCTAGGACATTTGAACTTGAGACCCAGTTTCTGAAGATGGAGAACCCATAGATTCATAGACCTAAAATTACAATTCAATATCTAACACAGAAAATACATTGGAAATGGAATCAATATCTAACTCAAATAGAAAATTAAAAGAAAAAGAGAGAGAGAAATTTACCAATGGCCTACTGGGAAAGATATTGGGAGAAAATCAACCAAGACCTGGTGCTAGAGCCAAAAGACTGTCCTAAGAGTATCTCCCCCCTAGAATAGTGGGGGAAGGTCTACTTTCCTCCATAAGCAATGGCATTCCTTCTGCAAACCCGATCGGTTTAGAAGGTACTAAGATGAGAAAGTCGGCTTGGAGAAGAAGACTTCGAAAAGGAATAGCATCCTGTGCACTATCCTGTGGATCAAAACAACTGGAGAGACATCAGTTGGGAAAGGAGAAAAAGAGGCGAAGAAGCCCCTTAAAGCTCCTCCTGATGATCGAAGCCAGGAAGCAGAAAAATCAAGTTATATCCTTCAAATGAGGACATCTAGGAAGCAAAGCCTAGACTAATTCTAAAAGAAAGCTGACAAAGATGAAGAAGGCCCTAAATGCATGCCCCTTCATTAATTTCCAACCAAAAGTAAAAAGAATGCAAAAATTAGAAGGTCAACAAAATCACAACTATTATCCCAATGGAAATATCGATGAAAATTATTGTTATCCTGATTGAAAGATCTATGAAAATTATTGTTATCTTAATCAAAAGACCGATGAAATTAATCTTGATCGAAAGATTGATGGGTAGATCTATTGCTTAATTGATGCTCTTTTGATCGATTTATTATATGACGATTGTGACGTGTGCCGAAGACGCTCATTTTCAGTTCGCTCTTAAAGGCCCACTTTTAGGGCTCGAGATCGGAGGATGCGTGCTTTTAATCATAAACTAGTCATTTTGCAATAAGAATAATTTAACCCTAAATTATTACTGACGGTCAACAAATGAAGGCATCTACTAGTGAGCTCAAAGAAATAAGTGTCATGGAGTTGCCACCCAATAAAATGTTAGGAATTGAATCTTGACCTTTTGATGTCCAAACAGAGACTGGTGTTCGGGACATCCCTCTTATTAGGCATCTTGATTAGGTGTTATTTTATAATTAAGTTTTAAACATTAATCCACTACCCTCTCTCACATGGTGCAAGCAACAAAAATTAAGTAAATATCCTATTTAACCAAAAAAGGCAGTAAATAAATACTTAAAACAAAATCCTACTTAAATTATTACATAAGCAAATCTTCCAACGAATAAAATAAATTACATACATAAATTAGGGTATTCATTTGGATTAGAAACATTGGTTCCCTCAAGTATGTTTTTGAAAAGAAGGATTTTATTATATTATATGAACTTTGGATAGAAAATTAGATATTGGCCCATGTTTTATGGAAAAAACATGATTCTTTTGCTAGAAAACATTTTAAATGCCTTTTAGTTTAAGGTGCTCGAAAAATTCTTTTTTTACTAGCTATTACAAACCCCAAAAATAATACATCCAAAATTAAAAAAAAAAACTAACAAATAACCTAGATAAAGAGGGCGACCAAAGCGGATGCATAACTTTCCATGCAAATATTATATGTCCTTCATGACCATAAATATATGAATTGCTCAAAAAAATATAAAACAAGCAAATTAGTTAGCATTAATGATAAAAACAATTTTACATAATTTGTACACACAAACATACTAATTACAGGTACAACAACATGCATACAGTAACAAAAACATACTAAATATTGCATAAATACTACACAAAATAATTATTAAAATAAAAGACACAAAAAAACCCTAAAATGCATGAAAAACACCCTAAAAATATCCTAGAGAAGGCCAAAAGAAGCGAGGCTGCCATATATGGAGTGAGGGATGGCTACGAGGAAAGCAAGAGGACATCCCATGCTTCTGATAAGGGACAACCATCCTTCACACCTTCTTTCTGTCCGTCACATCTGTAGCAAAATAAAATTTTACTGAACGATGAAAAATACAGAAAATTGCTTAAATAAATACCTTAATCCTAGATATGCAATAATTAAACATCAAATCATGCCAAAACACATTAAAACACTAAAACATGCATCATGTTGCATTAAAATTGAGGAAACACAACACAACACACACACACACACACACACATATATATATATATATGTAAAGAAGAAATGCTCCATAACAACAATGGAGGAATCCCTATTGTCCATCATGCCTTTAATACATTACACAAACTAGAAACAAATTATACTTTGACAAAGCAAGCATATTATTCAGTTTTAACAGTCAAAATGAATAAAATTAACATCTAAAAAATTATGAAATTGAGTGAATGAATTGTAGAGAGAGAAAATATGAATGAGCCTAGAATATTACTCTCAGAAGATATTCTAACTCTGTGATTTCTGAAGTCCAGATCTCTGCTCCGAATCATGTTCTTTGATTTCTTTAAAAGAAGTATGAAATTCATATTGTGTGTGTGTTAAGAAGATTGCTAAGAAATAAACCTTTTAGAGAGAGAAAGAAATTTATTTTCTTCCTTTTCTAATGTTTTTCTCCCAAAGAATAATGATCCCCTCTTCAAAACCCTAAATTTTTGTTTGTATACCTAAAGGAGAGTTTCAATTCAATCATAACTCTAAAATTGCTAGATTATGAGATAAAAAAAATCCCCAAAATCTAGACCTCATTTTATCAAAACTTTTTCCCTTTTTGAAATTCCATAAAAATATGGGAAAATCTGTGTTTCAACCCATGGACGGGCATCTATGAGTGAGGGACGGCCGTCCCTCATCATTAAACCTCATATTTCCCAAAATGCCCTTGATTTACACTATTCTAGAGGTGAGGACCCACAGACAGCCGCCCCTTAGGTGACAGACAGTCGTTTGTCACCACTATTAGTCTAGAAATAGGGTTTTTTTGCCTTTCTTGTTAAAACACTCGAAAATATTTGAAAGTATTTAGAGAATCATGAAAATCTTTAAGAAAAAGTGACAAATCCACGATCAGAGCTTCGACATCCGAACCTGCTGTCAGCAATATAGTATTTTTTCATTATTGGGTAACCCTAATCTAGATTGTCTCGAGTCACGGTGCCTACAGCTTATCCTAATTTCGGGGAATCAATGTACTAGTGCCAAAGTAAGCCAAAATTCAGAGTTAAAGGAAAAAGATGCATACCTTAGGTAGCGAATCTCTTGTTTGATTGCATCACATACCTATTAAGGCAGTGAGTCTCTTGATTGGGTAGTTATCATCCTTTTGTTGATGCATTAACCTTGAATTTGGATATTTAACATTAGCTTGTTGATATGTTAATCCTATGTTGATTATTCGATTAGCACCTAGGACATGCAGAATCGGTACAAATTAATTAACTCTAATTAGCACCTGGGGTATGCAGAATCAAATTGCTAAAAACATATCGTGACTAGCACCAGTTTGTCGGAGTGTAGAGTCAAGACGATACATCATACTTGAATGTTAGAGTTATCCTGTTAGTTGCTCTTTCTAAGAGATTTGGTTGTTCTGTCTGAGCTAATACTCCACTGGGGATGTCTTCTTCCATTAAGGAATCACTTGGAATGTCTAGAGTTAAACCCACTGTAGATTTCTTTGTGAAATACCATTGGCATGGTGAAGCCCATTATGGTTGTCCCTTGCTCAACAATTCTTTACTCTTAATATTAACCTCATTTCCATATTAAAGTTTCTCTCGCTCTAAGAGATTATTATTGATGAAGTAAATATTTGCCCCCTTGATGGGGTTTTGAGTACTTGATGTAAAAGACATTAGATGTTAATATACTGGTTATTGAATTTGACCTATTTTTATTGTTGTTGTTATTGTTATCATTATCGTTTATTACCTTTATTTTATAATGACATGGTTATTTACAAGTTATCATTAATTACATGATATCCACACTCATACATCTTCTAAGGAAAGGAAAACATAAATAAGATAAGACATGGAAATAATATAAAACAAACAAAGAAAAAATAAGTTATATACAATTCTATTTTATATACATCAAAAATTTTGATAAAGTAAAACTCCCTGAATACGATAAAATAATCGATCACTGTGAAGGCCCTAGCCCTGATTCTCAGCGATATGCTGGTCCTGACGGTGGTCTGAATGCTAATAGCCTGGGAGGTCAAGCTGAAGCCATAGCCTAAGGCACTAGAGGTGGCTGCTTGCCTGCCTGCTCAAACACAAACCTAAAACCTGGTAGCACTGAAGTTAATGGCTGTAGTATCTGTGATATCACATTTGTTAGCCTCTTTGATCCTTGCCCCACCTGAAGAACTGCTCGGGAATGGCTCTCTAAATATCTCATTAAATCCCCTCTCAGGTACCCGATGTGCCTCCTTAACTGCTCATCAGTTTCAATCACCGTCTGTCTAGCCCTAGGAGCCTCTACCTCAATACGAGTACCTTGATCTCTGAGCTGGGTAAGGGGCTCATCTACCACCTATAAGGACTCATCACACTTGCATCCTGCATCCTGCATATCTATCTTGAAGCCCTGCACCTCTATCTATAATGTTTGTACAGCTGCTGGTAATGCCGGTAAGGATTGTATCACTGTAAGCATAATCCTGCACATCTTCTCTACCATACTTAGTCACCTAGATATGTCATCCAAAAAAGGAGCTGAAGGTGCCTATGCAAGAGATGATGGAATCTGTGGCGGAGGTGCTATCGATGTAGATGCCCTCAGATGTCTATAGGGGGGAGGGGTGGTAGAGGATAAAGCTCCAGGGCATCCATATAGAGAAAACCTCATAGTTGGGGATCTTTGGTGTCTAAATAGAGACCTAGTGTGAGCTAGTGTCTGGGATGAGACTCCTAGGAGATCAAAATTTGACTCTGCCCCCTAAGAACCTTATGCCTTATGAGGTTCATCTACTCATGCATCCTGTTGAGGTGGCTGCTCCTAATACTCTGTTGGAACCCCCTCTGCTGCCTAACCCTGAACATCCTATTTTATCGCCTGATCTGATATAATGGGGTCAAGACTGTATCTATCCTGGGTCTTAGGCACTATAAGCAACCTATACTGGCCTTTCTGCCCCTCTATAGGCTCTACCATGCTCATAATGATGGTTGTCTGCAAGTCAATGTACATACTCTCCTAGATGGGCTCCCTAAAATGGTCTTCCTCCAATCCAAGCGATATCAGCAGCCTCATAATAACCCCACCTACATATATCTGTGTCCCTGGTGTCGTGCTGACTTTAGTCAAGGTCAAGATGATCTTATGAGATATGTCTATGCACTGCCCCTCTTGTATTCCCTATAGACTGGTAACGATTATCGAGTTGAAATTACCTGGACTCCTAGTATGTTTAAGGTAAAAAGCAAACAAAACCTTTTGTAGGTACCTATAAATCGGAAGAGCTAGCATAGTACTCTTTGCCTTGTCTGAATCATATACCGCTTCGGGCAATTGATGACCCTCCACCTTTCTCTGTCCAACAGTCTAGGAGGTGTGACTGTGCATAGTCTAGTAGGAAGCCTTATGGCCTCTGCAAATCTGCATCTGGTAATGCTGAATGGCCTCCCCAAAGCTCTAAACCGAACTGCTTCCTCATGGGTTCGGACCATTGGTATCCCCCGTACCACAAGATACCTAATACCTTCTAGGTCACACTTGCGTATGTCCTTAAAGCTAGAGCAAAGAAGTCAGTCCAACTAGCATTGGCTAACAGCCTGTCAGCCTTCTGTAGCAAACCAAAATCCTTTGGGAACTACCTGGACATGTATCGACTAGCTCTAAACTAAACCTAACCTAGGGCTTTATTCTTGGCAACCTGTTCATTTGTCATATATATCGATGTCGGCCATGAAGGCTTCGGACATGCTGTCCTACGAGACATCCTACAAAATATGATGTGTTAGTTTGTGTTCGACTCATGCCACAGGAAAAATAAGAATTTGATTATCTTGCACAAGTAAAGTTTAGTACACATGCATGAAAAACAAGGCAAATTACATTGGTTGCATGCTTTTCTAAAAATAAATTTTGGAAGCATTCTGACTAGAAATATGACTGCCCCCTACACAAAAAAAAAACACACAAGCTGTCATGGCTACTAACAACATATTTTACATTATTCAAGAGATTTTGATAAAATTTTAGTAGTATTCCGGCTAGGAATATAACTGTTTCATATACAAAAAATACATTTAAAGCAATGGCAACACAACACAAGCCCTCCAGGTCATCGAATAACACAAATATTAACATTTTATGCTTAACGAGAATAATAAAGGTAAGGCAAAAACTCAACAGCATTCCAACTAGGAATGATGATGCCTTCTTGTATAAATATCAAATTTAAAAGTACACAACAAGCTATAGACCATCAAGGCCACCAAACAACATAAATTCTTAATATTCATGCTCGGTATAATAGCAAAGATAAAATAATACCTAAAAATCTAAAGCTTATGTACACTACCACCTATAAATAACACGTTACAAATTTTACGTGATCATACATAAGGTTACATGTAATAAGGTTGTATACATTATGTTACTTACACTAGAAGATATTATTTATTTCTAAACCAAAAATCAAGTATAACAACAAAAATATTAGATACAAATATAACAACAAATACTCCCGCTTGGAACTAAAGTTTACTAACCTAGGTTTTGTTCGAACTTAAAAAGAAAGTAAGAAGATACAAAATTATTAAATTACACTTACTTGGGAAGAACAGATAGGAAAAAAGTAGGAAAAGACAGAAATTTAGGCTTCCTAAAGTGTGTCTATCTCTTAGGAGTCTGTAGGCACAAACATATCGAGAATCGAACGTCGAACGAAGGAGAAAGGCTTGAAAAACCGTTGAGAGGAAACGTTCACCGGAAAAAATGGAGTTTGAATAGAAAAATGAAAGAAACGACCTTTATATGGCCGAAATTGTGTGAGGGACGGGCAGCCCATCCTTCGCCTGGCGACAAGTGGGACGTACAGGATGTCCCATCCCTCATGTCAAAAAGACCATTTTGCCTTCTGTTTTTATTTTTCTCAAATTTTTACATTTTAACTCTATTTTCTTCAATTTTCGAACCATTTTTCTCGATTTTTGGTTCTTTATTCATCTAAAATTAATTTATAATATCATTAACACTCTTTTCATTAATTTTAATATTATCTTTACAATATTTATAGACTCTAATTATACTTTACTATACACAAGTACCAAAAAGTCTAAAATGCCCCCTGAAATTAATTGTTCCTTCGTGGAATATTGATTTTCGTGCTTTAGACATCATAAGTCCTCCAGGTTTGGATATTTAGGTCGTTAGTCTTTTTAAATTACCTAAAAAATGCAAACAAATGCAAATGCTCTAATATGGACGTGTAATATATGCGACATGCAAAAATGTGACTTTTGGCTTTCTAATGGTGAGGGATGGGCAACCTGTGGCTCACTAAGGTAAGGGACAATCGTGGCTCACCACTTCTTATAAATAGTATCCTTTTTCTTAGATTTTGTGCCATTGACTTTTTAACTTCCAAAAAACTTCCATCAGGTAATCCTCTCTCTCTTCATTTTCTTTTCTTTTTCTTGTCTTTTCTGGCCTGTTTTTCTTCATTTGTTTATCTTTCTCTCATCATTTCTACATCTTTAGATTACTAAAAAATCCCATAATCATGACCACTGGACTTATGAAATTACACTGGTTACTAAATGACTTGAAAACTTAGGAAGACCCTCTTTTAGCCCTTTATTCAAGCCTGAAGTTTCTGAGAAGAGTCTCTCCAGATAAACACCTTATATTTGCTGCACTTCGATTCTGGGACCCTAGGTTTCACATATTCTGATTCACTCACCAAAAGCTATGCCTTTTACCTAAAGAATTTGTTGTCATGGTAGGTGTTAGACTTGACCTTGATGTTCGACCATACTTACCTTTTCCCGTGGTTGCTTATTCTAGAAAGGTAGTCTATGCCCTAGGTGTACTTCCCTCCGAGGCTAGGGGTCTAGTGCCTCATGGGGAGACTTTTTCAATAGAGTAGCTGATAGATGTATTTTCTGACTTCGATAACATCCACACCTTTCATTCTGGTATGGTGTTGCTCTGTTGCCTTTCTCGATGTTTATTGATGCATGTTGGCAATCCTATGGCCGCAGACTACGAATTATTTGATGTTATTGCTGGCATCTGTTAGGGGTATAATCCATTTCCCTTATTGTAGTAAAGACCATCATAGGCTTAGATGACTTTCATCATATGTTTTCTACTCGATGAGACTCTTTTTCATTCTTAACAGGCAGTCCTTTGCTCCTTCAGTTATGTCCTTATCTTTAAAGGTAACATGCCCCTTGTGGGTTTTCATGTTACCTTTTATTGCTGAAATGAGTGTTCCTTCAGATTTTCACACATTTCTATGCCATACTTTTTCCTAAGATGAACCCAACTCACCTCAGCGGCTTTTTTAGGTATGGTTTTGTGAGAAGTTACAGTTATTATCTGAGCCTACTCCTCAATTTAGAACCATATGGATTTACCCTATAAGGCTTGTTATGTCTAGGCATCTTCAGTATGAGTTCTAGTCAATTCAGGACACCGTTGACTGGCTTGGTCATTCCATAAATATAGTATCAATTTTAGGTGCCCTTGGTTACCTATTATTTTTGCAGTCACAGATGGAGAGTCAGGATGTGTACCTCTCTGTGGACTTTGTCGAGCCATCTTTTATGTCTCTACCTGATGTGCTCGCCAGTTCAGAGGTAGGCAGGACATTGTTAGGTGATCCTAATTAGGTTTACTTAGAGGCATCCTTATTGCTTACTTTGTGACTAAATATTATCAGAGGATTTGGACTCGACTTTCAGTGAGGACCGTCATTTCTAATGTGGATGCCTGTGACTTCACTATCTCCGACTCATACAAGCGATGGGTCATTAGTTTAGCTGCTGACAACAGACTTTCTCACTTGAGGCACCTGGATGGAGATAGAGATATGATATTGATAGATTAGATCAGACACTTTCATAAATGACGTTTTTGTTTTTTTATTGAACATATGATAGAAAATGTTACTTTTAGACACTTAGATGACATTTATGAATACATGTATGACATTTCATTTATGATTTCAGTACACATGATCAGTATTTGACTTTATCTCAATGACATATATTATTTAATCTTAAAATGAAACTATACAAGCATCATAACTCCTATCACTAATAAGCCCTCTCGAATTTTCTTGATTGATTATTTTCTCTTAGCCTCTAATTTTTGCCCAGGATGCCTTTTTTCGGTTTTCACCCTAGCAAGGCACCCAATTATAGCAAGGCCGCTATTTTTTCAATTTTTGACCCATAAGGCATTTATTCTCTTTTTTTTATCTTTTAGTCTTTAGCCATGGAACCTTTTTAGTTTGTCGACATTCATAGGTTTTCGAAATTCATTACCATCACTATCCGATAAAATAGCAGCACCCTTGGATAATAGATTTTTAAGCACTAAAAGGTCCTTTCCATGTAGGCCTGAATTTGCCTTGGATGTCTGGAATTCCGAGCCTTATCTATTTGAACACTAAGTCTCCTTCCTTCAGAGGGTGTTTCCTGACTTTCTTTCCAAATGAATGGGCCAACCTCTTCTAATAAACTTGATTGTGATAATATGCCCTCATTCTTTCCCCATCAAGCAAGTTAAACTGCAATACTCTCTGCCTAGCCCATTCTGTTTTTAGTATCTTGACCTTTAGAACTATTGTCAAGAACTGATGTTTGATTTCCACCGGTAGTACTGCTTCTGTTCTATAAACTAGGGAAAATGGAGTCACTTTTGTTGAAATTCTGGTTATGGTCCTATAACCCTATAGTGCAAAGGGTAGCTTATCAGCCTAATCCTTGTAAGTTTGCACTATTTTGGCTAAAATTCTCTTTACATTCTTATTAGCTGCTTAGACTGATCCATTTGCTTGAGGTCTGTAAGGAGAAGACTTGTGATGTTAAACCCCATATCTAATGAGCATTTGTCTAGCTTCATTTGAAAACTATGGCCCATTTTCTGAAACCATGTGATAAGGCAAACCATATATACATATCAGGTTTTTCTCGATGAACTTGGCCATATCCCATGCATCTACCTTTTTAAAGGATTTCGCTTCTACCCATTTAGTGAAGTAATAAATGGCTACTATGATGAATCTGTGTCCATTTGAGGTAGACAGATGAATCATTCCTATGATGTCTAATCCCCATGTAGCAAATGGCCATAGCAATGTGAAGTTGTACAATTCAGAAATAGGCAGATGTCTCATATCCGCATACCATTGGCACAGTTGACACTCCCTGACATACTTAGAGCAATCAGTATACATTATGAGCCAAAAGAGGCCCTGCCTTATAATCTTCTTCACCAAGACTAACCCATTCATATGAGTTCAACATAATCCTATATATACTTTTTCCATTACCATTTTTGCTTTCTTTTTATCCAAGCATCTCAATTGAGTTCCATCGAGCTATCTTTTATAAAGCACTCTCCCTATAGTGATAAATTGAGTTAACAGTTTACGAATCATTCTTTGATTCTTTTCAATTGCTTCCTCAGGGAACACTGACTTTTCTAAGTAATTATGAATATCGTAATACCAAGGCTTTCCGTCGTCTACCTTAATATCAATGACTTATTCGTTTTCAAAGCATGGCCTGTCAGAGCTCGAAACTAACATAGGTTTTATAATCACTCCCTTCGGATTGTCCCACATAGATACGAGGGTAGCTAAGGCATTTACCAACTGATTTTCCTCCCTAGGCACAAATCCAAAAGTGCAAACCTCAAACTAACTGCTCAAAACCTTCAAGTATCTAAGATAAAGCAGCAAACATTCTTCTTTCACTGACCATTCACCCTTTACTTCGTAAACCATAAGAGATAAATCCCCAAACACTTTTGCTAACTTTTCCCCTACAACCAGTAGAACCTCTAACTTGAAAATGCAAACTTCGTACTCTGTTTCATTGTTCATGACCTTGTATCTCAACTTTTTAGCTAATGGCATCCTTTCTCCTTCTGGGGTAACCAAGATCACTCCTGCTCTTGCTCCTTTATTGTTAACAGCTGCGTCAAAATACATCCACAAGCACTATTATGGCCATTATGTTTTCATCAGGGAATTCATAGGTCATCTCCTCACCTTTTAGAGGTTGATCAGCTAGGACCTTTACTACTGCTTTTCCCTTAATGGTTTTCTTAGTGATGTGTTATATGTCAAATTCTTTCAAGAGGATCAACCATTTTCCTATCTTTTCTAATAGTGAAGGAGCTTTTTGTAGGTATTTAAGGGGATTCTGTTTAGCAATAGCTTGTATCCTATAAGAATGAAAGTAGTGTCTCAACTTCTTAGATGCCCATATGACTGTCAGACAAAACTTTTTACCTCTATATACTTTGCCTCATAAGAGAGGAATTTCTTACTAAGATAGTATCCCAATCCCAAAATCACCCTCTTATGCCATCATAGCCCCCACTGAGCTGCCTTATATCACTAGGTACAAAATCAAAGGTTTCCACGCCTGAGGTGGTCTCAACACTAGTGGATTTAATAAGTAATCCCTAATGGTATCAAATACTTTATGACAATCCTCATTTCAAATCATGGGTTGATCCTTTCTGAGTAGCTTAAAGATCGGTTCACAAATTAAAGTTAACTTGGTGATGAACCTGCTTATATACTAAATTTTTCCCAAAAAATCCCCTGACTTCTTTTTCCTTCTAGGGCACTGGCATTTTTCTAATAGCCTGTACCATATCAAGATCTACCTCTGTACCTCTTTGGTTCATAACATGACCTAAAAGCTTACCTGAAGTAACCCTAAATATGCACTTCTTTGGATTACGATAAAGATTATACTTGCTAATCTTCTGAAAGAACTTCTCTAATGCTTCAAAGTAACCTTCTCTAGTTACTGACTTGATCATCATGTCATCCACATACACCTCTACTTCCTTGTGAATCAAATTATCTAAGATCTTAGTGGCCATTCTTTGGTAGGTAGCTCCTGCATTTTTAAGCCCAAAAGGCATGACTTGGTAGGCATGTCCCTCATTCAGCTATAAAAGCAATTTTGATCTTATCCATTATTTTTTTAGAATCTCACTATACACTGCATATCCATCCACGAAACTATACATGGTATAAGTGGCAGTACTATCAACCAGAACATCTATGTGAGGCAAAGGAAAGTTATTCTTGTGATAGGCTTTATTCAGGCCTCTAAAATCCACATAAACTCTTACCCTTCCATCTTCCTTTGCTACAAAAACTACATTTGCTAGCCATGTGGGGTATTAAACTTCCACTAAGAACTTAGCCTGTATTTGCTTTCTGAGTTCTTCCTTAACTTTCTCAGCCCATTCTAGCCTAAGTCTTCTAAGCTTCTGTTTGACTGGTTTATACCCTGGGTACTTTGGAATGGCATGTTTAGTGACTTTTCGATCTATCCCTGGCATGTCCTCATAGGTCCAGACAAAGACCTTTTCATATTTTTTCAATATTCTTTCAATTTTTCTCTCTCCTTAAGAGCTATATCCGATGCTAGTAGAATATTTTTTGGGTTTTTTTAGTTTCAAGATTGAATGAACATGTGTATATTGAGTTAATGTCAAATATAAATGATTTATGATCATGATCATGCATATTGAAATTAGAAGAAACATCACACAAGTAAACAAAATTGTTCATATCATTAATGTAATCAAAAGAGCAAACATTGTTCTCATCAAACAGTTCAAGAACATAAACAAAATCAATAAAGGTATCTTCTTCAATCTTGTCAGCATCAGACGTCTCTCCAGTCTTAGGTTCAGCGGGTGGCTCTATAACACTCTTGCTGAAAAGTCTAACCGAAACAAGTGATAAGTTGGAAATTTTTTTTTGAATCTTAATTATCCCATCGACTCCAGGCTTGTCCAAAACAAAATACTTATAAATTAAGTAAGCCGATAAAACTATAATTGTCCAAGTGACTAATTACCAAATAAAAATCCGGCAATTTAACATCTAAAAACTTATCTAATCCACTTGCAAATCAGACAATTTTTTTCAGCCCTTCAGGGGCACAACAATATAAAAATAATTCAACATGCATCTCATACATCCATTCTCATTATTAACCACATTTCCTATGATACAATAATATTACATATTACACTCTTAAACCACTATAATATTCCAGAATAAAGAACAATTTACATTTAAATCGCCTCGCTACAACTGTAGATCTCAAAGGTGATATGCCCCCATTAAAACCCCTCTTCTGATGATTGAGCCATAACAGTTGTCTAACCCGAAACAATCCTATCCTGTTACCTACACGGGTAACAAAACCCGTGCTAAGCTATAAAGCTTAGTGAGGAACAGTAATCTAAAAATAATCTTTGAACACGTAACATCAATTACACAAGTACAAAGTTAAAAATATTCCTAGTTGATACCTTCAATTACCATAGATCCCAATTTAGCAATAAATCACAAGCATAAGCGACAGAACATCTTACTCAATTAGGCAACAAAACTTAATAACTCAGTACATAATGCATCATTAATTGTTACCACAAAAGACATTTGGCATAATTCTTTCATACATACATCATTTAAAACATAATATGCATTTAAAATTCACTTTCATGAACTCATTAAAATAATCTTAACAAGGTGAACAATATATTACTTAACACCATAATGTGTCATATATTATGTACTTGATCAATAATAGAGTGGTATAGGTATATATAGATACATAATGCTTATATAGGTTTAAAGAATCACATGCTCAACAATATTATAACTTTCAATTTATTATCCAGTTGCTGTACATATATAAGAGGATGATTCTTATGCAAACTAGTTCTAAACTATAACATTTCTTACCTTTTACATTTTTTAACTTATTTCCATATTAATGCCCCTAGTACAATGCCGACAGAAATACTCAAACTAGATACACGGGATGTGGACCACACAAGGCCACAACAGACTGAGAAATGACTCCAAAGGACCATTTCTCCACAGAACATATAACAGAGACAGATAATTACTATGGAGATCAATGATCCTACCATAGCAAAGCAAGTCGCCATGACTTGCACTGCGGTACAGATATCCCTATGGCCAGTCAATTATATCCTGAGCTAATTTTTACTGCCAGACTATTTTCTAAGGGCACAAAATTTCACTTACTTTCAAAACATTTATCGAATCTCTCATCATTTCAATTCGTTTTCATTCCAAAAAATATAGTTATTCAGAATCTTCAATATTTTTGTATAGTTTGTGAACCGTCTTTCACTTAAGTCATGAATTATTTCACAATAATTCAGCAAATTATCTTTAAACTACTCTTCAGTCATCAAAGGAATCTACTTTATATAGATTCTTTCAAATTATGTTAAACATTCTAATAGCCATGTATTGACAATATTTGTACTAATCATGATATTTCATACCTAACTATTTTATGTTCATAAGAATGAATCCATATACAATTGTCTAAATCATTAATGCATGAATCAACATATAAACACATAAGTATGACAGAAGGACGTACCTGTATGGTTCATCATAACCATCTCTCATGCTCCACTATATTTAATTTAATCATCAGACATACTATATTCAATACATGTATTCAATGTATTACATTTAATAGAGATCTCTATATGTGTATATAAATTTAATATCATACTTATATATGTGACTATATAATCTTAAGTAGTCATATACTAAGGCAACCATGTGTAAAAGCATAAAACTTTTTAACATCAGTTTCTCATACTAACATAAAAGCATAACCATGGCACTATATCCACTCCATTTAATATAATGATGCTTATAATGATTATTCAAGTACCAGACAAGAATATCAAGAGAGGTGAATGTGTTACATTTATACCAATAGCTTGTTACTATACCAGTTACCTTCTCATTTGCTTTATATTATAACATTATAGTTTTCACCTATAGTTTATTGAATCCCAAATAATCATTTTTATACTCTATCCTGATCTCTTGTGTGTCAAATAATTTCTTTGTTTAATAACTTAACAAAATAAATCATGAAAGATAATAGCATATATGAAGTTAAAATACTTCATAATCCAATACTTGTACAAGTTTTATAGTAAGAAAATACAATAAAACTTTAGTTAACTTTAACTATCTCCAAAGAGTAATCTCTTTTTCCTTTTGACTTGATCAAATACTGTACATGTAACTAATTTATTTAGACGTTAACCATCATAACCTAGTCACCTTTCTTTTACTAAATTAAAAGTTATGAAATGATAGCGATTACGACTATTTGACATAAATTCTTATTATTATAAAAGACATATTACTATATTATAAATTTTATCAAACCCTATAATTATAGAGTAAATCCATATATCATTATGTCATCATATGTCAAGTTGAACTTATTTAAGAACAATCTTACTAAAATTGATACTTTGGCTAAACTATTTATTACTTTATTTTTAAATAAAGACAGAAACCGACAACAAACACCCATGAACACTGTACTTTTCAAACTTTCACCTTGTAATCTCCTTACTAACTAAACCATAAGCTTATATCACTAATAATTCCAATTATATCATATTTCTAGTATACTAAGGAATTTCATCGTTATAAGTTAAACAATTAGTTTTTAAAACAAAAACAATTTCATTACCAATAAGGCTCTTTTCAATAAAGAAAAGCTGTGTTTAAGCCAGTTTCTACATAATTAATAGTGCGAAAGAGTAACGATTAAAAGACAATACATCATTACTTTACCGTTAAACCAATTACAGCACCAAAACCATATACATGCAAATTCTAAGTAATTTACTTTCACTATATTCTTAAGAAAATTAGCCCATTCCTATGATTAACATTACATGAAATTCCAAATTAGACATAGATCTCCCATTCTATCATATGAGACAAGCTTTTAATGCCAAAATATAATTAATTTCCTGAATCTATTATTTCATATAACTTTATTTCAAGGAACTCTTGTAACAGAGTAACAAAACCCCCTCATATCCATTAAAAGATAAGGATCAAAGAATTTGTCAGAGTTTCGATATACGCATTTAATAAAGATGTCATTTAATTACTATTTTATTTCCAAGGTATTAACTATGCTGCCATAACCAATCAAAATTGATGAGATAAACTGATATGGGTCTTATGCAATTTAATTAATCTTCACCATGAATAAACCTAAGCAAACCAACAATAGGTAACATCTCGGGTTCCTTCTTTATATTTGTCTCTCTAGTTAACTTTCCAGACACCCACACTTAGTATCAATATGGGCACTTACAGTCATACGATTTTTATTTCATTCCCAAACTAATAATTATCCTGCCAAATATAGTTCAATTAGACAAAATCTAGTGATGGGTACTTGTATAACCTCAGTCATACAAACCTAAATTTTTCTGTCCATAATAGCAAAAAGAGTAACCAAATCTTACTTCAAAATTTTACATGAAATCAAATTGTTAACATAGTTCCCATATCGTAAAGTCGAAGCCCAGAATGCCCTCTCCATTCTACCTCGCCGAAAAGATACCGAAGCCATCCACTGGTAGATCAAACCACCGATAACTTGCAGGCGACACACACGCGCCTCCACACTGCCATCATTCATCGGGATCGGAGCTTAAATATCCCGCCCTCACCATCCTTGATCTCCTTGCCGTCGGTGAGTGGGGAGGAGCGGCAGCAACCGAAGGAACCGCCATAGCCTTGGGATCCCACCGATGCCATTAGCTCCCTCAACCACCATCGAGAACCACCGAAAAAAGAGAAAGAAGCTACGGTGGTGATGGGGAAAAATCGGAAGAAAAAGGAGCCAAGGAGAACGGTGCTTGTGTGGGAAAGGGGTGAAAGGAGAACGACGATGGCAACGTTGGAGCCTCTTCACCGGTGTCGTGAACGGCAGCCAACCGACAGGACCAAGGCCATCACCGCCTTTTCCCCTTCCTCCTCCCTCTCCCTCTCGATTTCTCTTTCTTTTTAATTGCTTTTTTCTTCTTTTTTTTCTCTTTTAAACTTTTAACCACATATCCCACTATTTCTCTTTTTATTCTTTCTAGATAAGCCTTAAAATATCTACCATAACTTCAATTAAAATATGTATTATTATTATTATTATTATTATTATTATTATTATTAATTTTCATATATTCGAATTTTTGGGACGTTATAATTCTCCCCCATTAAATAAAATTTCGTCCTCAAAATTTATCTGAATAGCAAAACTATAGTTACGGTTACTCATTTTTCCCCACATCATAATATCTTCTTAACACTATAATATAGCATATGTTTGTTCCTTAATTGATTACTTCATCAATCCGAAATATAAGCAGTCTTTCATCAATTAACATATCTTCTATCTAATGATAACTGATCTTCTATTACTTCCTTTTAACCCTTTTATTCTCTAAATTCTTGGTTATCCTAATCTCCGTTGGTCAACTCTGATATTTGATTTCCATACATAGACTCCTTATTAAGAAAAGGTCCATGCTTACTGGCTATTCTTGAATGATTCAATAACTAATAGAAATCAAGCATCTCTTTTCTGTCCATAATAGCAAAAAGAGTAACCAAATCTTATTTCAAAATTATACATGAAATTAAATTGTTAACATAGTTCCCATATCGTAAAGTCAAAGCCCAGAATGCCCTCTCCATTCTGCCTCGTTGGAGCCTCGTCGGAAAGATACCGAAGCTGTCCACTGGTAGATCAAGCCATCGGCAACTTCCAAGTGACACACATGCGCCTCCACGCTGCCATCATTCATCGGGATCGAAGCTTAAATATCTCGCCCTCACCATCCTTGATCTCCTTGCCGTCGGCGAGTTGGGAGGAGCGACAGCAACCAGAGGAACTGCCACAGCCTTGGGATCCCACCGATGCCATCAGCTCCTTCAACCGCCATTGAGAACCACCAGAAAAAAAAAGAAAGAAGCTATAGTGGTGATGGGGGAAAATCGAAAGAAAAAGGAGCCAAGGAGAATGGTGCTTGTAAGGGAAAGGGGTGAACGGAGAACGACGACGGCAACGATCGGAGCCTCCTCACCGGTGTTGTGAACGGCGGCCAGCCGATGGGACCAAGGCCATCACCGCCTTTTCCCCTTCCTCCTCCCTCTCCCTCCCGATTTCTCTTTCTTTTTAATTGCTTTTTTCTTTTTTTTTTCTCTTTTAAACTTTTAACCACATATCCCACTATTTCTCTTTTTTATTATTTCTAGATAAGCCTTAAAATATCTACCATAACTTCAATTAAAATATGTATTGTTATTATTATTATTATTATTAATTTTCATATATTCGAATTTTTGGGACGTTATAGGCTCCTTAGCTTGCATCTTCTTTTTGCCTTTTAGTTTAGTAGCAAACAGCTTCTCTGTCATAACTTTTTCTGGCACCTCTTTATCTCAAGCTGAATGGTGTAGCAAAATCTCCTCATGCCAAAAACCATTAACTAGCTTGATGACTCCTTGTTCCCAATCGAATACTAACTCACCAACTATCATCTAAGGTTCATTCTCCCCTTAATAAAGGTGTAGACCCGGGGCTGGTACAAAACTTAGAGAAATATAAGGGATTCCTTCCACTACCTTCTTTTCCTTTCCTTTCTTACTGGTACCTGTGAAGCCTAACCCTTTCTTATCCTTTTGATCCTTAGTAGTTTATAACAGTTTGAGGTTCTGGAGAATTCTTGCCTAAACCAGGTCTAAGCAGAAAATTCATCCTTTTGAGCATATTGATCACCTAATGACTGTCAGGAAAGTCATCTTTATTTTCTCCATCCTCAATGTCTGCCACATGAAACCCAATAAATGGTTATTTGGCTATTTCGAGCATATACACCTGGTTCTCCTTTGCTTCTTTGATAGTAACTACTTGACCAATTGTATGGAATTTTAAGCATCTAGTGCAATGTGGAGAGCACTCTTCTCAACTTATAAAACTATGGTCTCCCCAGTAGCATAGAGAAATTGGCTAGGATAGGCAAAACCATGAACTCAGCCTCAGTTTCAATGGGTCTTATCTTCACTACAACCTTAAAGGTCCCAGCATCTTGCTTTTTGGAGTTGTCATATGTAGAAATGGTCAGATTAGACTTGCTTAGCATGTGCTTATTCAACCCACCAATGGACAAACATTAATGGATGAGCCGCCATCTATCATCACACAAGTCGTGTGCTTTCCATTAACCTGAGCTTTGATGTAAAGAGGACGATTATGATTTCTTCCTTTTACGGGCAAATCAGCATCAGAGTACACTACATTTTCTCTAGTTCCTCTCCTAACTAGATCCAGTAACTTAGAGGGCGATATGGTAGTAGCAACAGTAGCTTCACTTAAGGCCTTCACCAATTTCTATCTATACAAAGGAGATTACCTCAACAAATCTTAAATACATATCTAAGCCTGTGTCTTCTTTAACTATTTGATTATCTGATCATTCTCAACTTTCTTCTTCATCAGCAGTGCAGCAGGAACCGATTGTCTTTTGATCTTTAGGGCCACTCTCCCACTCATTGTGATTGCCTTCACTCCCTTTTCTTCCTTTGATTCTTTTTTATCCTCACTGGCTGAACTCTAGATGTCAATAGGCACCAAAACTCCCCCATCTTTACTCTTCGTAGGGGTATCCCAACAGTCAATCATAGAAACTAGCTAATTTACCACAAATGGTTTTTGTTACTTCTGGTGTGGAGCGAGTAACGGCTAAGTACTCATTCCTATATAGATCCTTCATCACGTACCACTCAAGCAAGCTAGACCTGATCATGTACACAGATAAGACCACGACATTGTATCCTCCCTTCTTCTTCTTATCCCTTTTTTCAGGGTTTAAAATTTGATTACTTTCTATCAAGTGTTGAATTTTGTTACTCAGAGTACGACAATAATCAGTTAAATGCTCTGTGTGCTGGTTGTATGTACAGTACTGATCCTCCCTATGGTAGGGGAGCCCCTAACTCTTTGTGGGCCTTGACAGTAGTGGCTGAAGCTTCCCTTCTTTAACCGGCCTATTTAACACCCAAGACAATAATTTCCTTAGTCGGAATAACATTTTTGTTGGCTAGCTTCTGTAGCGGATACCTCTATAGTCTTTTCAGCTCTATTCTACCCACTAATATACTCGACAGCCTTGTTACTACCAAAATTTCTCCTTGCATTTTCACTACTCGCCCTTATGGTTAAATACTACCCTTCAGCTTCTATAGTTATATCCTTTAAGGATTCCCAGTCTTTCAGACCCTTTATTTTCAAACCATATCTTAAGTATGGATTTGCATTTTAAATAAACAACCTGATCTGATCAGTCGTGTCAGGTTTTCTCTTCATCTCTATCACCCTATTTCTCCACCTAGTGAGATATTCATAAAAAGACTCATCATGCTTCTGTTGGAGTAACTCGAGGTCCTTCAAGGTGACTTCCATCCTCATACTGCAGTCGTATTACTTAAGAAATTCCTCTATCAATAGGTCTCAATCCTTTTTAGTTCACCTATCCAAATTGTAATACCAATCTATTATAGTCTCAGTCAAGCTTAGGCAAAAGTATTCTACCTTCTATTTCTTAAATAGAGTAGTCCCTTTCATGATCAGTGTGTATAGCTTAATATGAGCTAAAGGGTTCAAGGTACCATCAAACCTGGGTAGGTCCGACATTTTGAACCTTTAGGGTAGTGGCTCATCTTCATCCAGATCTCTATCTTTAGCAGACAACAGCCTAGAAATAGCTTCTATCTTTTCTTTCATCTTCTTGAAAGCTGAATCCTCCACATTAGGACCCCTTATTCTCATATTTATCATCGGAGGAACATAATCTTTATCCTCTTCCTCTATGAAATCATCCTTAAGATCATGTGTCCTTGCCATCCTAGGAGGTTCTCAAAGCACAGTAGCATCGGCTGTGGCAGTATTCTCAAAATAAGTCGGCTCCATTGTCTCGCGAGCAGGTGCTACAGGTTGAGCTCTAGCATTAAGTGCTACAGAAGCCACCATTCCACCAATCATAGCTAACATTCTCTTCTTAAATTCCTGGAGGCATTTATCTAACCTCCGATCCAAGTCATCCCTCACTATTGAAGGCTCGGTAGGAGTGGCATTTGCCCTTTCCCTAAAAAATGAAAACCTTACTGAGGTATCATCGGCAACTCTCCCAGTTTCATTTTCCCTTTTGATTTTATTCATTTCATCGTTTGCCATTTTTGAACTTTTTTCTTAGCTATTTTATGATAACTGACCCAAACATAACTCAAAACTGACCTCTGAACCTAAATTTAAACCTGAATCTAACCTCAGTAGACTGGATATGGACCTTCGAACCAGGTGCCCATTCGATCCTCTAAATCACTTACATAAGTCTATGATGGGTACAAGAATAAGATGTTAGGGTGATGCATGATAAATGATGCATGTATAGGATATATACATGATGAATGAATGCAATACATGGTTTTATTAGACATCAATCACAAACATATATAAGTATATACAAAGCCTTCCAACCTTATTACTCCCACACAGTAGGTTGTACAGGCTCTTTTCTAGGTGGGTTTAGCCCATGGATCAATAGGGTACCCAATATACGTGCATGGTAGAAAATTGGAAGCATAACATCTCTAATTAAAAGCGTAGGCATATGGGTTTTCTTTGTATATTTTGACTAACTCATATAGATCGGGTTGGGCCTGCCAGGGCATGGAAACCTTTGATTGGTGCCCTTCTAATTTGTTTAATCTTGGTTAATACATAAAGGTCCACATAGCAAATAAAAGTTATTATGGTTATACAGCCTACACGAAGTTGCTATTGTCATTATATGGGCTTTAGTCAAGGGCGATAAAACCTTAGGGCTGCCTAAGTATGGTTCTTGCTAATAGGTCTAGCCTATCATGAGCATAACGAAAGATGGGTCACTATTTTATATACCAATTGATACTAGACTTGAACTGGTGGGTCTCCTTGGCACCTCTCTATACTGAGTGAATGTAAGGCATGCTTTAGGATAACACCGAGGCTAAAAAGGGATGTTTAACTTAATTTTAAGGTTCTAAGATATATGTAAGTAATGCAATCTAGAGAGGAGATAAGATTAGCTAATAAAACACAATTATAAATAATTTAACCAAGATACTTTTCGGAGCAAGGTCTCTTTATTTTTTAGTGGAGTCGCCACTGTGACACGCACCGGAGCTGCTCATTTTTGGTTCGCTCTCAGAGGCCCACTTTTAGGATCCGAAATTGAAGGAAGCTTGCTTTTGATCATAAACTAGCCATTTTGCAATAAGAAGGATTGAACCCTAATTATTATTGACAGTTAACCATAAAAGTGTCTACTAGTGGGCTTAAAATGGCATGTATCATGGAGTCGCTACCCAACAAAATATTTAGAATTGAATCTTGACCTTTTGATATCCAAATAGAGACTGATATTCGGGACGTCCCTCTTATTAGGCATCTTGGTTAGGTATTATTTTATAATTGAGTTTTGAATCTTAATCCACTGCCCTATCTCTCATGATGCAAGCAACAAAAATTAAGTAAACATCCCATTCAACCAAAAAAAGGCAATAAATAAATACTTAAAATAAAATTCTACTTAAAATTATTATATAAGCAAATTGTCCAGCAAAGAAAATAAATTACATACATAAATCGGAACATTCATTTGGACTGGAAACATTGGTTCCCTTAGGCATGTTTTTTAATATGTTATGTGAACCTTGGATAGAAAATTGGACCAGAAAATTGCATATTGGTCCATGTTTTATGGAAAAAAACCCGATTCTTTTGCTAGAAAATATTTTAAATGCCTTTTTAGTTTAACATGCTCGAAAAATCCCTTTTTTACTAGCTATTACAAATCCCAAAAATAATACATCCAAAATAAAAAAATACTAACAAAGAAGATAAATAAATAACAAACAACATAATAACCAAAAATTGAAGTAACCTAGATAAAGAGGGTGACCAGAGCGGGAACATGATTTCCCATGCAAATGCTATATGTTCTCCAAGGCAATAAATATATGAATTGCTCGAAAAAATATAAAACAAACAAATTAGTTAGCATTGATGATCAAAATATTTACAGAATTTGTACACACAAGCAGACTAATTACAAGTACAACAACATGCATATAGTAACAAAAACATACTAAATATTGCACAAATACTGCATAAAACAAATATTAAAATAAAAAACACAAACACCCTAAAATGCATGAAAAACACCCTAAAAATACCCCAGGGACGGCCAAAAGAAGTGAGGGACAGCCATCCATGGAGCGAGGGACGGCCAGGAGGAAGGCAAGAGGATGTCCCATCCCTCACACCTTCTTTCCATCCATCACATCTATAACAGAACATAATTTTGCAAAACGAAGAAAAATGCAGGAAATTGCTCAAATAAATACCTTAGTCCTAAATATGCAATAATTAAACATCAAATCATGCCAAAACACATTAAAACATTGAAACATACATCATATTGCATTAAAATTAAGGAAAGACAAAACATATATATATGTAAAGAAGAAAAACTTCATAACAATAATGGAGAAATCCTTATTATCCATCATGCCTCTAATACATTACACAAACCAAAAACAAATTATACTTTGACAAAGCAAGCATATTAGTCAGTTTTAACAGTCAAAGCGAATCAAATTAATGTCCAAATAATTATGAAATTGAGTGAATGACTTGTAGAGAGAAAATATGAATGAGCTTAGAATATTACCCTCAAGAGATATTTTGACTCTGTGATTTCTCAAATCCAAATCTCTGCTCTGAATTGTATTCTTTGATTTCTTTAAAATAAATATAAAATTTGTATTGTGTGTGTGTTAAGAAGATTGCTATAGCATAAACCTTTTAGTAAGAGAAAGAAATTGATTTTCTTCCTTCTTTAATGGTTTCCTCCCAAAGAATAATGATCCATCCTTCAAAACCCTAAATTTTTGTTTATATACCTAAAGGAGAGTTTCAATTCAATCACAAATCAAAAATTGCTAGATTAGGAGATAAAAAATCCCCAAAATTCAGACCTCATTTTATCAAAACTTTTTCCCTTTTTGAAATTCCAAGAAAACGTGGAAAATTTTGGATTTCAACCCAGGGACGGGCATCAGTGAGTGAGGGATGGCCTTCCCTCATCACTAGACCTCATATATCCCAAAATGCCTCTGATTTACACCGTTCTGAAGGTGAGGACCCACAGACAGCCGCCCCTCAGGTGATAGACAACTGTCTATCACCACTGTCAGTCCAAAAATAGGATTTTTGCCTATCTTGTTAAAATACTCGAAAATGTTTGAAGCTATTTAGAGAATCATGAAAATCTTTAAGAGAAAGTGACAAATCCATAATCAAAGCTTCGAGATCTGGACTTATTGTCAGTAATATACCATTTTTTCATCATCGGGTAACGCTAATCTAGACTACTTCGGGTCACGGTGTCTACATCGACGTACACGTTGCAAATAAAAAACAATAAGAGAGGAAAAGGAAGTTTATTGAAAGCATTACATGTAAAATGTACAACCCTTATATCTACTCTTAATTGCTGTTATTCCTCTATTTTCAGGATGTTGCAAACATCTCCCATTTGTGGTAAGTCGGAAGAAGACCGGCCATGGCTTGAGAAAATAAGGAGTTAAAGAAAATAAATGGGTCATAATAAAAGACCATAAAAATTGAAGAAACTATAAAGGGCAGTTAATTGTCACCACTCCCTAAAAAGTACAGTCAAAGGATGATTCTTGATGATACCGGATTATCTTTAGGCTCGAGCAAGTCTCAACCCAAAGCATAAAATCATTTAAAGAGAAGCTTGGTATGTGACAAACAGATGCTAGAAGGAAATCTAATGTTGTCCGATTCGATTGATGGGACCTTTAGTTTCACCAATCCACTGACGCACTGCAGAGTCCATGCCTCTAACCAACCCCATGTCATGTCACCACTCACCTGCTTTGATACCTCAATAGCAATACTTCAAGCTCTCAAGTGCACTCGTGCATCTCTTATAAATAGCCTAATGCACAATGGCTCTAGGGCTTACAACCGATTCGATCGGGTAAAGCCTTTGTTCGGTATTTATTCGCCAGTCGAATTGCTCAGCCATTAACTTATTTTAAGGTTTTGACGAATAAAACATTATCAATTTTAAAGACAAGGTCAAAAGACGACCCTGAAAAAAGTGGTCCACAATGAACACCAAAAGAGTCACAATCGGATATCAAAATAGAAAGTTGACAGCAGGCCCTGGCGTTAACAGCATGGGTCATGGAAAGACGAACCAAATAGGATAACTTGATGTTTCCATAAAGATAAGTGCCACTTAGATTGCATTATTTCTTTCACAAGTTTTTAACGATATCTTTCTATTTATTCTATCAAACATATTAGATATATAAAAAAGAAGACATGAGATATTCAAAGAATAGAATTTATTCAAAATACAAAGTACATAGATAAAGAATTTTCTGTCTAAAAAAATACATGGATAAAGAGCTTTTCGCTAAAAAAAGAAGGAGAGTAGACAATAGGGAGAAAAGAGTCGCTCCTCCACCTCGACCACCACCTCTGCAACAAGACCACCTCTCATTAAAGCTCACTTCTGACATATCAGCATCATGGAAATGGAGAAAAAATTACAAATGTGTATCCCCTAGAATGATCAGCAAAAAAGTCCAAGGCAGAGAGGAAAGGGCAGCAAGGGTAGGAGGCCGCATGACTCACTATTGTAAGCCATGAATCGACAAGCAAAAGCCCAACTTTTCATTCATCTTCCTAAAATGAAAAAGTTGAAAATAAAATTGCAGAAGGTCCGAAGGCTTCATGATCAAACGAAAAGTGGGGAAACGGAAAAAGTTGTAGGAAGAAATAATAGAAGAAAGAGCAAGAGGAAAAACAGAAGATGCCCTTTTATAATCACCTCCAAACATCTTAAAAAAGCATTAATAAAAGTGCCACGTGTTAAAGCCCATTAAAGTAAGACCAAAAATCAAAGCATCAAGAAGGAAAATCAACCATCGACACAGAAAGTAAAGCAACTGCCATTAAAATGAGGGAAACGAAATGACATCTGACAAAAATGTCAGACCAGTTGATTGGCGAAACAAAATCACTTGAGTCTGGCTCGAATAGACAAAATCAATCGACGTTTATATGAATAAAGCCCCATTGCCCTAGGTTGGTGCCTTGTTAGACGATCCCTTGAGCAATGGACTCATGAAAGGAAAATAAAGAACAACTAGAGAGCATGTGCCGAACCACCATGGTCAAGCAGGCAAGACAACCAATGGCCTTTCTAGGTAACCTCACTTGCCATCTAACCATTAAAATTGCTTCTCCGTAAAAACTGCAAATGTAGTAGAAAAACGACTAGAAAAGCCACAACTCTCAATCTCTACAAAATCGATTAACCCTCCGAAGAGGTACAACACAGTGACAATAGCCCAGTCAGCCATCAATAGAGGAGGGGACAAATAGAACTAGTAACGATTGGCAATGCATCATGCCCTCAGGTAACATTACATCCTGCTCCCAAACTCATAGAAACTGAAAACAGGACGATAGAGTACTAGGATCACGAGCTAAAAAAGAAAAAGGGATGCGATTTCGATATGTCTCCTAAGTAGCAAAAACATCTAAAAAATCATCAGCTAGACAGGTTAGAGAAGTAAAACTCTGAAAAATAATCCATGATTGTGAAAATGAAAATTGTTTCTAGGACAAAATTTCAAGAAAATTCCAACCCTTTTGCTGATGATTTATTAATCCCAATTGACAACTTATCCCGATAGATGTATTTATCCCAGTCTCGTCAATTGATGATTTTTTAATCTTGATCGATGTATTTATCTCAGTCTCCTCGACTGATAATTTATTAATCCCGATCAATGACTTATCCCAAACTACGTATTTATCCTAGTCTCCTCGATTGATGATTTAATAATCTCGATCGATGACTTATCCCGATGATGTATTTATCCCAATCTCCTCGACTAATGACTTATTAATCCCGATCGATAATTCATCCCAATTGATCAACTTCTCCCAGACCTCTCGACTGGTGATCTATTAAGCCCGATCGTCTAGATCGAGATAGTTTGAAAGACACGAAATATCTGTCAACATGACTACGTTCCAGCCTCAAAATTTAAGGGACTCTATTACTAGTCATGACACAATCAAACGGCTACCAAGAACTGTCAAAACCCTACGACTTTGATTTTTCAATCGAATTGATTGGCTAGGGATAAATGATAACACCCTAAAACATAAATACTGAAGACCCAAAGGCTCTGAAAAATCTCAAAATAAAAGTCTATGAAAGTCATATTAACTAAGAAGTCAAACACATGAATCGAAGCCGTCCGGTCGGACGTAACCTCTTCCTGACAGGCAAAGATTGTCTGACATACGTCACCATCTAATCACTATCACCTATGAAGATAAGCCATATTACTGTAGAGTAGAACAACTATTTAAGAATACTGCTCAAACTTTCAGCTCTATAAATAACAGTTTCTTTTTCTAAGAAAAATATACCTCTCTCCCTAAATAATATAAACTTTCTCCCTCTCTAAGAGTTTTTTACCTTTTGCTAACTTAAATATCGGAGTGTCAATACCCGGAATAACCAAACAAGTATCCCTTTTTGCAAATTTTTTTCACTTAGTTATCAATTTTCTTGTTCATTTTAATGCAGAGATACCCATCTCTATAAACATTTGTGATTTATTTATTTATTTTTTTTCCAAAACTGCAAAATTCTTTGTTCCAACGAATAGTAGTTGATGATATTCTTCGAAAATCTTGACTCGGAATTAGATAAAAAAGATCACAAGGAGTATAAGAAATAAACCAGGTTTGAAAAGAAAAAAAAAAAAGAAAAAAAAACCCAAAGTTATATAACTCTAGCGAAACCTCTTTTTTAACCCTTTCTCGAAGACAGTTGGCAGTTGCCACCCTCTCATCCAGGCCACCGTTTACAGCGCGCCTCCTTCGCCGATCAGCTGTCCTATTTTCAGGTATGTAATTCTAAGCTTTCTCTCTCTGTTTTGTTTTCTCTTTCTTCTAATGTCCTTAATCTCTTGTTTTTCATTTGTTGTTGGAACGAATTGACTTGTCTGATTCATTTACATTTGTTCTAATTTCTGGTTTATTGATTTATTAACTTTGGTGAATTGTCTGATTTATTGACTTGGGCTATTTTCATTTGTTCTAATTTTGTAGCATCTTTATCCGCTTATAAACGTGATTGAAGTGTAATTTTTAATGATCATGGTTCAAACAGATTTTGAATGAAAAGGATGATGATGGGCCTTAATATTATTCAGATTTAGTTTCATTCTTGCGCCCCACGTACTGCTAGGACCCGGTCTCCGAGAGCCGTTAAATATTTGCTTGGATAGGTTATGGAACCCTATAGAATCAGAAATTTTGTCGAAGTGCTCTCAATGGCTTCAATAAAGATAATTCCTTAACCAATCTGTGGCTATTTTCAGTGAATCACCTTCCACTCATGGACACTGTTCAACCTAGTTCCTAACTTTTTTTAGGTCCAATTAAGTTTTGGTAGTATCCAAACGCAATATTTTGAAGTTGAAGCCCATTAGACTCCATCTAGCACCTCCAGTTTCTAAATACTAGCAGAGATTGGATTTTATTTTTCCCGAGAGATTCAAGGTAAGATTTATCGGCTTCAATTTTTATGATTGAAAATAATAAATTCATTTAATTTGATGTGATTGTATAAACATTGAGAAGATCCCATGGGAGCTTCTGAGGGGCCAAAGCTCTCAGGATTACAGAAGCAAGTACTTGGGCTGTACCGGTCATTTCTTCGTGCTGCTCGATTAAAATCACCGGAGGATCGGAGGCAGATTGAATCGATTGTATCGGCGGAGTTCCGGCGTAACTCCAAGGAAGTAGATCGCAAGAATTTCCTCTATATTGAATATTTGCTTCGCCGTGGGAAGAAACAACTTGATCAGCTTAAAAGTCATCATACCGTTGGTTTGTCTTCTTTTGAACTAAATTTGCCGCCACCTCCAAATCATAGTAAATAACCTTGATTTTCCATCATTGTATTTTTCATTTCTAAATTATTGAATTTTCGCCCTCTTTTCTATTATGTGATTTTAGTTGAAAATTAGATTTATTGAATTGATTCAAGGGTTAATACATAATTTATCACTCAAACTATCACATTTCAACATATTACTGTTTAGATTAATTAAATGCCATATTAGCCTTTTGATCTTACTATTAAAAATATCGTATCATTTTAAATTTGTTAAAAATATCTTGTTATTCCTTCTACTGTTCATGACTATAAGTGTCTAGTATAATTTACTCATATTTTAATGAGGAGTGTTACGTGTTTTTATAAGAAATAACATGACATTTTTAACAAATTTATAGATAATCGAATATTCAATCAGTTCAAATTATTGTGCTACTCTTACTATACATGCCAAAGTATACAGAGACTATCTGTACTGTAAATGCATATATACATATATTGTACATTTTTTTTCAGATCTTTAAGAGCTGCTACCTGCAGATTCAAACGTATGATCATTTCGTTTTCCACTGTCATTCATCTTTTAAGAACAAAGTATAAATCAACGCTATCCTAAATTTCAATACTTATCAAATTCACTATTCAGGTTGAAGCAGACGTTAATAGGACTACTAGGAACTGGAACATCTTGGTATGCTAAAACATTAATAAGAACTTTCTCCATTAATTCTTTATCTCTGCCTTCTTTACCGCTTCGTGCCGCACCAAGCTCAAATCCAGAGACCCGTTCGGCAAACTTCAATTTACTCATAGTGAAGTTATATCAGGATTGAGCTGCACAAACTTAACTGTCTTTCGTGCAAGGCAGTGGCACCGACAGCTCTATTACATAGTCCGATTTCCATTAATTCGATAACATCAGCAGTTGAGGTGACAGGATGCATGCTAGCATCAGGCAGGACTAAGCCACAAGATTTAGCAGTCTTAGTCCCAAGTGTATGCAAATTAAGGGAAAGAAAGAAGAATGTGTCCTTCGTTCAATAGCATATCAGAAACTGAAATGCGGAAGTTAAAAAGCCATGTCAGTTAAAAAGGATATCTTTTCTGAGAACTATCAGTCTCTGTACATTGCATTTGCCACACAAGACGTCTAAAAAATTAAATTAAATTAAATTGAAGGAGTTATATTTAAGATAAAAGACATTATATAAAAATCCATTGTATCTCAATTAGAATCTATTTACTAAATTTCGATTATGTAAAAAACTGTTTGGCCTGATTTTAATTCTTTAAGGGTGAAATTGGCCTCATTGGAACACGAAAAGCTTAGTTAAACATCAAGACAAACTTAACGAGCCTACTTGCCCCTTGAGCCTTGAGAAAATGGTTTACACGGGAATTTGTTGCTAATCTCGCCATCACAAATTCCATTCTCTCGTAGGCTTGATGAATAATATCAATCCTTGCATTCTTAAAATTGCCAGGAACACCAATAATCATTTTATGAAACTATTCTTATAATAAGATTAAAATAAAAATCCAATAATTGGACAATGATTTCACAATTTGGTTGGATTTGAAGCCAAGGCATGTATTATACCCTCTGAATAATTCTTGCTAAGAGATACATCATGAGGCACTGACTAGTTCAAGGGTTGGCATTGATGTTCCTGATAAGAAAGATTTGATGAGTGTCAAAGCAAGTTTAGGTCTGTGAAGAGGGACTTCATGCCCTGCTCCCCTCACCTCAACAAACGTAAGTCCAGCATACTCTTGGGTCCATCCACCCACCTGTTTCATATTTAGATTATAGATTAATTCATATGGATTAATGCCAAGACTCAAGATTAGTTTTGAAATGCATGTTCTGAATTTTATTGCAGTGAACAGCCAACTTTAAATGAATTTCTTGTACGAATGCCAGCATAAGTAATGAGTGACTCACCTGTCCATCATCATACCAAGCACGCCAAGACTTTGTTGTTGGAAGCTTGAGAGCATCTATGCTATATCGGGTGGATGTTACTGGCATAACAGCATCTGTGTCGCCACTGCCACAGACGGGGAAAATTAGAACAAACGAAGAACAGGTAGAAAGTGCAGCCAAGTTTAAGATCAGAAAATGCCAAAAGAAAGCTAGGGACAACTATTACTGGGTTTTATTAAAGAAATGACAGGAAAGAGAATTCAAAAATAAATTACAATATTCTTGAAATATGCATACAAGCATAAATGTGTAGGTTTAGTGAGAATCATAACGAAAGTAACTCTTTTGGAGTAAGATTAGAAGCTGAAGATCCCTGAACATCCATATATGAAGGCCTGAACGTATGAGCTCATGATAAATGTCCAGCACAGTAAGAGGAGAATCCTTCCAGTTGGTATTTACAAGATCACTGCAGTGTGGGAACCAAAGACATAAACCATTGTAAGGAAATGTACTCAATTGAGGTAATTAAGACTATGCTAGAAAGGTGTTACTATGGAAGACATAAAAGCAATATGAACTAATTTTTATATATAATCATACACAAATTACAACTTTCTAAGTTCTTAGAACAATGCAAAATTTCATCAAACAATCTTGTGCATCTTTGCAGCTTCAATGTTCCCTTACTTCTGTTTGAATAGCATAGAAAACCAAGATCTTTGTTATTCCACCTTACAAGAGACTAGAATGTTCATACTTCATACAGAACTAACTAGAATATCTATAAATAAAAATTGCACATGGTAAAACACATACAGGATTTATAATTCTCACAAGCTGATCATAGAAAAGTCCCATTCAGAACCAAAGTTCATGTTTGCAGATATAGTTCTTCTTCTGCTATCAGCAGCTAAAGCTCATTATCATGCAGAAATTCTAGTCATTTTCTCAGGAACTGTTTGGATGATTTCAAATTACTACCGAAATTTTATTTTCACGAGGATCAGCTTAACAGACAAAGGTGATGAGAGAACTATTAACTTTTTTGCATTTATTTGAACAAAAATACCTGCAGGTCTCCCATTTAGATGGTGCAAATTCTGATAAGACATGGAGAGCCTTTTTAACTCTGGCCTATTGAAATACACTGTTGAATGTTTTTCAGTACATGGATCATACTTCTCACTAACGCGACCAACCGTCTGCCATATGACATTGCATGATTTCACTAATATTATGATAGAGAAATATTATGAAAAAAGTATTTCTATGATAAATAGGAATGCAGACTAACAGGAAATTTTTATCAGTGACACATTCATAATGCTATCAGAAATTAGCTTCAGGTGAACTTGGAGACAAATACCAATTTAGTCAATGATAATGACTATATTATGTGACCTGAGGGAATAATCCTCACTGCGGCACACTTCTGGAAAACAGGTCAAAGGCAAATGTTGCAAAAAGTATAAACCATGGAGTCATAAAGCTCAAATCTAAAAGGTATAGAACATAAATAACTAAGATCAGTGAACACGGCTGGAACTAAAAGAATTATTTATTCTGAAAAGAAAGGATCAGGAAAGTAAGATATAGCTCATTAGCAAGCAGAAAATAATTCCTGGAAAACACCCTGTGGCATCATATGCAACAGATTATAATATTTCCACAATTGAACATTTCAAAAAACAATGCAAACCTTTCTAGGATCTAGGAATTGTGTACAGACTTGGTTCACACTTTTTCTAAAAAGGGGGAAATTATCATTGAATTTCTTCAAGGGGAGCTGAAATTATTCTGATGAAATTATTTCACTTAAAAGACAAAGGGGAAGCAGTATCTTTTGAGAGGGATAGGGTTCCTATAGCTGTCAATGGAAATATATTGAGAATGTTTCAGTTCCACTAAGAAATGCAACAACTTCGAGGCATGACAAGTAACAAACTATAGCAATTAAATCATCAGATTTACCATCAGCGGTGCCCATAGCAACAAAATTCAGAAGCTTGAGATTCTACAATCTCCTCGGATGAGAAGAAGAAAAAGGCAGGAATGAAACAGTAGTCATTTCAGCAAGCTTATATTGAAAGTGGTCTTCAAAAATCAAGGAATAGAGTCTAGATTTTCTACTTTTAATTTCCCCTAATACCATACACAGATTTTTAAAGATGATTTATCATGGAATCACTCATGGAGATGAAAAGAAAATTTGAGTCAATAATGCATAAATTATTTACTTACATGCATCTTTTTGAGCAATCGATTAGACCCGCTTATATTGGCAGTGCAGGGGGGAGTAAATATGCTATGTGGATCGATATCACCAAGTTCTTCACTGGCAATGTCTAGAATCTTGTCACAAGAATTTGAAGAGTGGATGAAAGAATGAAGATCACAAAAAAGATTAAGTTTCTTGTATGTTTATCAGAAATCAAGCCTGATGACCACATGAACTCAAAAAAGTCCCAAATGGTCATGGAAATCATCGGTTAAAGCATTGCCCACCTGCATTACATATTCATATCAGTAATTTAACTTTCCAATGATGTGCAATTAGATGGCAACACGCTCATTCAAGAATAATCCATAGTCCGTACCATATAACCCCTCAAATTAATTGCCTTTTTCTGTTTTGCCTGGTTGTACCTTACAATGGCTTGGCTTAGCTGAGGAACATAATGACCTGCAATACATATTTTTTTTCAATGTTTAGAACCATAATTTGAGTACATGACAAAAGTCCTCACAAAGAAATATGGTAAATTCTGGAACTTTAGGCCATTTTGTCTACAACATTAATGTCAAATCAGAAATAGTATTTCAAAAAAAGACATTCAATGCTCCCTAAATGGGTGTGGGCCTCACCGCCAGAAAATAGAAAGCACAACAAAATGAAAATTAGACACAATCCCAAATGGATTGGGAGCCTTGAACAGTTTAGTGTCTTTTTAATGAACAATATCAGAAAGATCACACTTTATTGAACCAAAAGCTTGTTTATCTATGCCAGAAACACCAATACATAATAAATTGCGTACTTGTTTAATTCAAGAGTACCAAAAACCATTTCCACTGCCTAAAATGTATACACTCTTCCAAGCAACACACAGCAGTTTCCGCAGCAGTTCATGATGGCAAAAGTATCCATTCATAGTTGGATGTTTCATTTTCTTATGGAAAAGAAAAGTTTTATTATTTGAGAAGTCAGCAAAAGAAAAAAAAGAAAAAGCATATGCAAAAGATAAACGGTAAGGGGAATTCAATACTACTTTACCTAGGTACATCCAGTACACCCAAGAAAATAAATTAAGAGGAGAAAAAGAAAAAGGAATGTGACATGTCAGTTAGCAGTTAAAAGCAGAGAGAAACAAGGCAAAGGAATAAACATTTACTTCCAGGTTTTACTTCCCTTCCCCCTCCCCTGGAAAAGGATAAAGTGGGCAGTAACGTTTCTGTTTTGTGATTGTTTCTCCTGACTTTCAGTTTTCTAATCGAAGTCAGGAAACCAAATCAATATATTCCTTGAACTGGTACCACAAATGTACTAGATAACAGTTTTAAACAGTCTGAAGATCAATATAAATTGCAGATTACCATATTTGTGAACAAGTCACGTATAAACCATTTAGAAGGGGGTTATGATACTAGATCAAATAAGGGCCCCATAGTTCTTCTAGAAACAATAACTTTGTAAACTTAGGGATGCTGGACAATTCCAAAGATGAAGTATAATATATCTCCGCAGAATGTGTATTCTAGTTAACTCCGTCCAGCATAGGTAATGCCCCCACCAAGGATAAATCATATCATTATGACATTGTTTTCTCTTGCCTATGAAATCATCCACCTCAGTAACATAAATATGCTCTTTGCAGGATACAAAATGTACAAAATCTTGGTTGGATATAATCTTTAGCTAAAAATGATTAAAGCATGAAAAAGATCCCATATGAGTTTTAAAACTCCATATTTCATCTAGGTCAAAAATCTCAAGTTCACGCCAATAAGAAACTTTTTTAGTAATGTAAATGGACGTTTATCAAAAACAATTAGAACAGAATGAACCAAAAATTAGAACAGAATTTACCAAAAACTGAACTAGAGTAGAAGAAATCAGGATAAAAGCAAAAGATCACTTACCAGCATAGCTCTCTCCTGCGATATAGAAATCTCTTCCTTTATATTGGGGGAACGCTCAAACCAATTTAGCAAAAAACTAAGCGAGTTTTTAGCTACAACAAGGATGCTAAAGAATAAGTGAATGTGGCTACAATGGAAAAAGTTTTAAAGCAAGATCCAAAGTGGTGGAAGTAGTACCAGTTCTTTTATCACCATTGTCAAGCAAATCAGAGGAAGCATTTGAGTATGAAAAACCAACTCCAACGGGGGAATCAACGAACAGAATATTTGCAACTGCAAAGTGTTAGCAAATGTACTTAGACTCAGTTCTATTGATTACAGCTGAACGAATTGGTAAAAAGTATTTTGATTTTGGAAATCCTAAAACCCAATTTTAGCAGCTCCTTCTCTAAAAGCATCATGATTTGTACACATGATACAGCAAGCCACATCCATTTGTGGATATTGTTAAAGCATGGTATTATACTTGAGCAATTACACAACACCAGTTAATAAGCGGGTTAGAGAACAGGAAAGGCAACAAAAATATTCTCAGAAAAACTGTGCTATTCTCTCCAAAGACTGGTATATGGGTAGTGGAAGGGTGAAGTTGATCAACATACTATTCTTTCACATCTATTGCGTGTGCCTGTCTTGAAGGAAGAAATAGAAACCAGCTATTGAGTTAGAAATCAAAGTTCAATTATGATAATGTGACTCAGATCATAAGAATCGGCAATAAACTACCTATATTTTAGCAAATTGGATGAAAATACAGTGTTTCCAATTTCACAAACCACAGCACTATACTACTACACTCCATGTCATGGTTTTTTTTTTAATTATTTTAGATTAAGATAAGAGATTTTTTTTATCAAAATGTGGACTTGCTAAATTCCTTCAAGCAAGGTCTTACAAGAAAAAGGAAAACATATTATTTTGCCTTGATTCCATGAATAAGGATTCAAATAAAGGGTCTTCACATCCGGCCGTATATGGAATGGGCCTATTTCCTCTGCCTCCCCATACGCAATGGAGGAACATCCAGGTCCTTAAGGAACATACTTGGTCAGAAATCAATTTAAGGGTATTTTTTATATTGTTAATTAATAAGCATTTTATGAATTTTCAATAACCTCATACAACAGAACCAAAAGAAATGAACTTGAAGTTGTAAATCTAGAGCGTAGTTGAATTAGCCAATGCATCCAGTTAATGATATGAATAAGCAAATGTAAAGGAAAATCAATCCAAATGACTAAACAAAAGGGTGAAAAATAACTAAGGATAAAAAGAGAACTTTCTTTGAACAAATATATTCCCAGTTGAAGATAGTTCCTTTTCTTTTTCTTTTTTTTTTTTTTACCAAAAAAAAAAAAAACTTCATATACAATCTCAGACATTCAGAATTGAAAACTAATCGTGTATTATATGATTAGACGATGATCTTATTGAATCCAAAATCAATTTACTAGCAAAATAAGTCAATATTACAAACAGCAACATATTGATATGCCCCAAAGGTGGAAGCTAACAAATTGATGATCATATATAATAAATTCATAAAAGCTTTTTCTCCGGTCAAAGTTGGCCTATCTGCAAAAATTAATCACAAAGGAGAAAAAATAATATACATTTGATAGCACAGTACACAAAGTGATCATCATAGATGAAAAGCCAATATAAGAGCATCAAGATCAAAGTAAGACCCATAAAAACAAAGAATGATAAAGTTGGGTCATGGATCATCCACAACCTCAATGAAGAAGTGAAATAGGGCAATAACCACCAAAACATTTCTACCTAAGAGTACTCACCAAAATAATCATGACTGAACATGAAAACTAATGACAATTATTTAGCACCATAAAGCAAAATAGCCGCACAAAACATTGAAAAGTCAAAAGCTAAAACAAAAGGCATTCATGACAAAAGATGAAAAGAACAAAGAAAGTAATATGCTATCAAAGTTTGACCTCCATTGAGACAAAGAAGCAGGGGCTCAGAATCAGGATCCTCAGTAGCCTCAATGAACCAATAGAAAAGAGCTCTCCCAGCTTCTTTATTGACAGTAACATAACCAGAAAAGTGAGCAAAGCTAAGATTAAAGGTCTGGCTTGGGAGCTCAAGAATCCTGTCTAGCTTTTGCTGGACAATTGGGTCCAAAGAAAATACAAAAACCACATAAAGATTAATGGCAATGAAAACCTGAAGACCCAATTTCCATTTGGTAGTAAAGGCCATTTCTTTGAGAGATGCAACTGAAATTGAAATGGGTGGTGGTGCATTTTTATAGAGATTAAAGTAAAAAGAGGTTAAGGCTAAATAATTAGGGCCTGTGGGGGTGGTGGGTCAGGGCTGACATAACCATGAATATCCCTCACCGTTACGTAGAACGATGGAATGGGGACATTGTCAGCAACCATTCTTTCCGTTTTGTATTTTCATTTTGTTAGTCCAATTGTTTAAAAAAAAAAAAAAGAAAAAGAAAAATTAGTTATAGAAAGCTTGACCTAATATCCATGTTCCAAATAAATATGCACATTTTTAATTTCTCAATAATTAAGAAAATTATTTATTCTAGCTAAAAATGTAAATTTGTACTACAATTTCGTCTCATAAATTTAATCCATTTTTTTATATATTAAAAATGATAGTTATTGTGGTTAATTTTTTCTATAACTTTTTCATATTATATCTATTTTATATTTTTTCATATTATATCTATTTTAAATACAAAATGAGTAATTAAATATTATTAAAATAATAAAAATTATAATTAATAACATAACATGACTCCTAGAAAAACATATAGTAAGAAATTAAAATTAATAAAATTAAATTAAATAGGTGCAATTTATATATTAACCATAATGTAAAAAGAAAAAGTGAATTGTATTTTGAGACATATTAAAATATAAAAATTGATATAAAATTCGGAAGCGGTATGTGTTTTTTACTATTATACTACTACTTAGTAAATATGCATCAAATTTAATTATGTTTTCTTAATGCAAATTTAATTATATTTTGAATGTTAAACCGTGTCCAATGTAAATTCAAATTCTCCTATAATTTAGACTAATTTAGACTAGAGTGAATAGTTATATATTCAATAGGGAAAATCTTAATGCTTTTGATTTGTGATTCTCACCTTTCTCTCTTTATGGATTTAAGTATTATGTCTTAGAATTGTCAGGTTGCTGATAGTAATGATTTCGTTTTTTATTCTCGTAATTGGGTGAAGTTGTACAAAGTCTCCATTCTGATTTTGTTGGAAACTAGAATGAGTGGGGTCATTACTGATAGAGTGATTAGAAAGTTGGGCTTTGCACATTCGTTTTTTGAGTGGAACTCAAGATGTTTTTTTGGTGGCATATGGATTCTCTAGGTCTATGGAATGGATATTATTGCGTAGTGTTATTCATACCAATTTATATATCTCAAGGTATATTATGAAACATGCCACAGCTCTATCTTACTGCTGCTTATGGTGACCCATTGTCAACAAATAGAAAATTCCTTTGGGATGATTTAAAGCTTATTGCTCTTGTCAATTCTGATCCTTAGGTGATTCTAGGGGACTTTTACTCCTTTTTTTTTTCTCTTATGAGAAGTTTAGTCGTTCTTATCAAGGTAATAGACCATGCTCTCTATTTGTCCAATTTATATATTCTTGTAATTTATTGGATATGGATTTTATAAGACCCAAATTCATTTGGCATAGAGGGCTAGTTATAGAAAGATTGGATCGGGCACTTAGTAATATGTCTTGGTTAGAGATTTTTCTGAGTTTTAAAATTACTCACTTGCCAAGGTTGAAGTCTAATCATAGACCCATTCTTCTCTCTATTACTGACAATTCAGGTATGGCTTTTGACCACAACTTTCAGTTTAATGATACCTGGATCCTTTAAAGGGATTTTCAAAATTCTGTTGCTTTCAATTGGTTGGGTATTGGTAGTATTTTTAATACTATTGATAATTTTAAAAATAAAGCTAGTCTTTGGAGTAAAGATGTTTTTGATTATATTGTGTATCGCAAGAAAAAAATAATGTCCAGGCTAGCAGGTATTGAACGATATATAAAGAACTCATGGTCTAATTTTCTTGATAAACTTATCAGTGAGTTAAGTTAAGGATGGAACTAGACAATATTCTTTTGCAAGAAGAAATCTATTGGAAAAAAAAGGCAAGATTAGATTGGTTGTTAGTGGGTGACAAAAATACATCTTGTTTCCAAATAAAGTCAATCTTAAAGGGTAAAAAAATTTCATTCATGGGTTGATGATGTCTAATGGTGAATGGTCATTTGACCAGGAGCTCTTTAAAAACCATGTTGTGAATTTATTTAACTATTTGTATACTGAAGATCATCACATAGCTCCTCTTTATCCAATCTGTTATAAATTTCCTTCTCTGAGTAATCTATGATTGGATAGGCCCTTTTAATTTTGAAGAACTTCATGAAATAGTTTTTAACATGAAACCTCTTAACGGCCCATATATTGATGGTCTGAACCCTTTCTTTTTTCCAAAAAATATTGGGATATTGTTAAAGACTCCATGTTTCAATTTGTTAATAAGGATTTAAAAGGAGGAGCTGTTGATGCTTATTTTTATACTGCTATTATTTGCCTTATCCCCAAAAAGAACAGACCTGCTTCTGTTAGCAACTTTTGACCTATTAGTTTATTGTTAGTGATTTATAAAGTTTTAATGAAGCTAGTGACTAATAGAATTAAGCCTTGCTTGAATTTACTGGTGGGGCCCACCAAGCCAATTTCATTCTGAGGCATCAAATCACTAATAATCTTATCATTGTTTAAGAAGTAGCTTACTTTATACATATCAAAACAGGAAGGAAAGGTTGGATTATGATTAAAATTGATTTAGAGAAGGCTTATGACCATCTTCATTGGGATTTTGTTTTTCATACTCTCTTGGATGCACGTTTTCCCATCAAAATGTGCTATATGTTGGCATCTTGTCAGAAAAATAGTAGTTCTAAAATTATTTGGAATGGTTGTCTCACCGAAAGCTTTATTCCTTTCTGAGGAGTTCCCTAAGAAGATCCTCTTTCTCTTTCTCTTTTTATTTTGTGTATGGAGCATCTTTCCCACGGTATTGAAAAGGTTATTAGTGAAAAGAGTTGGAAACCAGTTGATATAAGAAGAGAGGGCCCACCTTTTTCTCATCTTTTCTTTGCAAATAATCTCATTTTATTTGCTAAAGCTTCACTTGATCAAATTGATGTTATTAGTGGCATTCTGGAGGATTTTTATTATTGTTCAAGATAACTTGTTAATAAGGAGAAGTTAGCTTTTTATGTGTCTAGTAATGTCAGTCATGAACTAGCTATTGAGTTGAGAAATTGCTCCGATTTCCAACTAACTTATGATTTTGGTCACTATTTAGGCACTCCTATTATCCACGGTAGATGATAACTCTAATTTAGAGTTCATTTTTAGTGTATTTTTATCTGTATTTTCATCTCATTTTTCATGTTTTTAGTGTTTTGTGTGCTAAATATCTATTTTTTTTGCCAAATTTAATTATTTTGACAAATATTAAGTGTTATTGTGCTTATTGGTGAAATTTTTACTTTTGTATAGAAGTTTGACTTTTGTCACAAATGAGAGTAATCAATCTCAGCTGTGACTCCTAAAGAATTCTAAAACTCATTATTTCATTAAAGGTCACGGCTGAGAGGAATCAGTTCTAACCATGAGCAAATCACTTTTTAAAGATCTCAATCTAGAAGCATTGGCTACAGCTGAGAGTAATCAGTCTCAGTCGTGACTTATTCAAAAGTACACTTGTAACTGTTTAGTCATGGTAATGATAAATTAGTCTCAACTGTGACTCACTCAAATTATATAAGGCAAAGTTTGTTTGGCAAAAAGGAGACAAAAAAGTTCATTTTCTCTGTATTTTCTTCAGTAGTTTTAGGGTTTTTAAGCATTCTCTTTAGTTGTAAACACCTTATTTTATTGATTTTTATAGTTTTAATAGATCAAACACCAAATTTTTATTAGCTGATCATAGTTTTAGTTTATTTTCAATCAAAAAGTTACTGAGATTAGAGAGGAGAAGCTTATTCAGATTTCAGATCTAGATTCAAAAAATTGGTTTAATAGTTTATTTCTCTCGTCTCTTTATTTTATTCAATGTGTAGTGAGTAGTGAACTTATTACTTAGGGATCTATGAATCCCCATACCCATGTAAAACTTTGAACTAATTTATCATTAATATATGATTTGATGTTTTATTCCTTCTTTTGATGATCTTAATATTAATTTTATGCAAGTATTTCATCATTCTTTTTTTTTATTATAGATGAATGGGTTTTACTTGTTTGGATTGATTAGTTGGATGCTTTGTTTTTATATGTTATAGTTGTATGTTTGATAGTAATTCTAGAAGAGAGGCTATTAGATCTATAGTTATAGCATTGTAGATTCAAAAATAGGTGAGGAATGAATGGGTATTAGGTTGATTTGCTCTAGAATGGGAAATCGATCCATATCTAGGATTTATAAAACCTATGCTTAAGCCAGCTATTTGATTGGCTTCGGAATGGAAAATTGAATAGTTAGAGTAGTTGGCTCTGAAATGGAAAACTTGGGTTTTTTTAGGTCATCCACATCTAGATTATATTAATTTTATGTTGAAAATATATTTTACATTAGGTATAGGGAGATGTGACATGCGCTAGAGCCATCACTCATTTTCAGGTTCGTTCTCGAAGGCCCACTTTTAGGGTTTGAGACCGAAAGAGGCTCACTTTAACTTATAAATTGGTCACTTTACAATAAAAAGGGGATCAAACCCAAATTATTATTGGTAGTTAACCTATGAAGGCATTTACTAATGAGCCCAAAAGAGATAAGTGTCATGGAGTCACCACTCAATAGAATGTGGGGAAATGAATCTCAACTTTTTGATGCCTAAACAGAGATTGTTGTTGGGGACATCACTCTTATTAGGCATCTTGGTTAGGTGTTATTTTATAATTGAGTTTTAAATATTAATCAACTTTCCTCTCTCACACAACTCAAAGCATAAAAATTAAGTAAACATCCCAAACAAACATGAAAAGCAATAAATAAATAAATCAACTACTTAAATTATTATAGAAGCAAATCATGCAACAAATAAGAATAGAGTAATATACATGCATAAGTTGGGGTATTCATTCAAGTATGGGAACATTGGTTCCCTTATGCGTATTTTACAAGAATCTACATTTTGTTCTTTTGTTTCGCTTTGGATAAAAATTAGACATTAGTCTATGTTTTGAAGGAAAACTCAATTTATTTAGGTAGAAATTGTTTTAGATGCATTTTCCTTTTAATGTGCACAAAAAGCCTTTTATGACTAATTATTACATCCCCAAAATAAAAATAATCCAAAAATACCAAATAAATAAACATAAAATAATGAAATAAATAAACCCAAGATAATAGATACATAAAATAATTGAAAGGACGATTAAATGAAGTAACCGAATGGGTTGATGGTGATCATCCACTCGAAATCACAATTCCTAATGCCAAAAAACCTTATAAAATCCTCCAAAGATGAAAAAATTTACATACAAAAAATACCAAAAGGCACATAAATTAGCATTATACCAATTGAACAATAAAAATAAAGTGAAGGAAAATCATAAATGCAATTGTATAGTATAGAATAACATTTCATAAAGAATTAGATCATACAAAATAATGCACAACTATTGTAGAAATTAAGCAAATCATGTAAATATCATAAAATACATACAATATATAACAAAAATGCCAAAAAATAGCCACAGACACCCCTGAATAGGCAAAGGATGCCCATAACTATATAAAGGATGGGACGAGAGAAAGCTCGCATGATGTCCCGTCTATCGTGTTGATAGACGGGTGTCCGTCGGGGCTTCTTCCCATCCGTCACCTGCTGGGCAAAACAAAATGCAGGTTTTTATGAAAAAATCATACAAAAACACATTTTTAACCTTAAACATACCATTAACAGGTCCTAAACATGCCAAAACAGGTTTATAATATAGAATCATACACAAAATACAATAAAAACACATTAAACTACCAAATTATAGAATAAAGGAAAAGTTTAAAATTACAACAATGGAGGAATCCTTGCTCAAATCAAATAATTAACATGCATATTAATCCAAATTTACATCTCATCACATTCTAAACTTGTCAATCAATTAAACACAACATCTAAACATAATTATTTCAATAAAAAATAACACAGTTATGCATGGCAAATCTAGAGAGAGAAAATAAATATAGAGAGAGAATCTAGAATATTACCTTTAAGAGATATTCTTACTCTGAAATTCTTGTAGTCTAGATCTTCACTCCGATTTGTGTTTTTTTGTTTAAAAAATCCAATGAATTTCATATGTGTTTGGATCAGAGAGATTGTTAGAGAACAATAGGACCTTAGAGAGAGAAAGAAATTGATTTTCTTCTTTCCTAATTTTTTTTTGTACCAAAGTGTTTCCTCCCCCCCCCCCTTTTGAAAACCTTATAATTTTGCCTTTTGTACTTAGGTTAGAGTTAGAGTTGGATTCCAACTTCAACTTCCCAAATCTGGAGAATTCTTCCCCTTAAATTTAGACTCAAATCCCTTAAAAATACTTATCTCCTTTTTTAAAATCTAGAAATGTGGAAAATCTAGAAAAAGACCCATATATAGGCATTCCTCATTGAGAGGTGGCTGTCACTCAGTCTAAAATCCCAAAATTACCCAAATACCCTTAATCTGATTGGACAGGAGAAAAGAGGCTAGGGATGACCGTCCTTCATGTGATAGACGATCGTCTATCACTTCTGAATGCCAAAATCAGGATTTTTCATGCACTTTTGTTAAAATGCTTGAAAACACTTGGAAAATCATAAAAATCTTCAAGAAAATGTGAGAAATTCACAATTGGAGCTCTGAGATCCGAACCTATTATCAGTAATATACTATTTTCTCATCATCGGGTAACTCTGATCTAGGATGCCTTAGGTCACAACGTTTATAGGAGATTAGAGACTTGAGCAGCATTTTTAGTGATTGTTTTATCTTAATTTCTATACTCTATTTTATTACTCTTGATTGCTTTACACTTTTAAGTTAATCTACTTTATTTTTTTTAGTTAATTCAAGTAGATATAATTCTAATCAACAAAACAATTGGAAAATTCTTTTCATAAATTAATAATCAATCAATTTTTTCTCACAGTACAATCTCTAGGATACAATATTTCTGAGGTCTTAAATATATCTTCTGTATTATTTTGTCGATTTAGTACACTTACAGAGAGCAATCAAATTTTTGACACTATTGTCAGGATTGGAGTTTTGTGTTAATTTTTTTGATTGATTATTTGTGCTTGTGTTCTTTTTCTTATATTTGTTTTTATTTATCTATTATTTTCAGGTGATATTGGTGTATAAACAGATTGAGATTGCAACAGTTAGCACCAATTGATCTTAAAATCAAGAGAACTCTACATAGAAGGCAAAGGGAAAATCAAGCTAAAAATATGGATGATCCATCAACTCCTAATGTACCTCTCAGGAACCAACAAGGAGTAGAGCAACAACAAGCTCGACAACAAAAGGATTCTAGATCTAGAACCATCAGAGATTATGCTACTCCAAGGTGCAATGAGAAACAATGAACAATTTTGTTGTCTTGATAACCATATTTTGAGATTAACCCGGTAACCATATCCATGGTACAACGAAATCAATTTTTTGAGATCAAGTTAAAAGTCCCAGCTTTACATCTTAACACATTCTTGGAAATTAGTGACATCATTCAAATTCAAGGGGTCTCTACAGATGCCATTAGGTTAAAATTATTTCCTTTTACTTTCATTGGAAAGGCGAGAGATTGGTTGTAAATGCTTCTTAGTCAATCCATTCAGTCTTGGGAGCAAATGCAAGAGAAGATTTTGGTTAGATTCTTTCCTCTAACAAAGATCATAAGTATAAGAAATAGCATCTACAATTTTCAGCAGTTGAGTGAGAAATCTTTTCATAAAGCATAGGAAAGATTTAAAAGGTTGTTAAAGAGCTATCCTCATCACAAGATAGCTATACATCAGCTTATGTCAACATTTTATGCAGCTTGTAATCCCACAACAAGATCTTTGTTAAATGCAGTATCCAAGGGTAGCTTTATGAATAAAATTCCTGAAAAAGCACTCTTGTTGCTTGATAAAATGGTGATGAATGAAGCGCAATAGGCTAGTACAAGGGCTATGAACAAGAGGCAAGGAGTTCATAGCATAGATAAAATGGCAATGTTGAAGGCATAGATGGAATTATTGAAGAAGGAGTTAAATAGTTTGAAAATTCAAAATGTTTTGGTTGTCTTACAAGAGTGTAGTGCATATGAATGAGCTAGTTTAGGTAGTGGGCCAAAAGTAATTGAATCTTACACTCAAGGGATGAAAGATGTAAATGTTATTCATGATTTCAGGTGGAATGATCCATTCAACAATCATTACAACCCAGGGTGGAGAAATCATCCAAACTTTTTATGGAGAGAGAGCAACCAAGCTTCAACTTTTAATATCTAACCTAGAGCTCCATTCAATCCATCAACAAAAAATGTCCAAAGCAGTCATAACCAGGGATACCACTATATTTATCAACCTCCACAAGTGCAAACACATTTTTAAGTACCTTACCAAGCAGCACCAGCACATCAATCGAATTTTCAACCATCGAAATTCTAAGCTAGACAACCCCTAACACAAGATAAGAAGCCAAATTTGGAAGACATTTTTGCTAGTTTTATGACTAATCAAACTCAGTTCATGTCATATCAAGAGGTAACGTGGAAGGCGCAAGAGTAGTGGAATAGGAATCAAGATGCAACGATGAGGAATTTAGCGACACAAATTAGACAACTAGCCAATTCCATCTGTACAAGTCCACCCAATGCTTTTCCTTCAAATGTTGATCGAAACCTAAGGGAAGAGATGAAAGCAATCATCCTAAGAAGTGGTAAAGAATTATGCAGTGAGGATAAAGGTAACCAACTTTTTCTTCAAATTTGGTGGAGCTTACAATGCAAGTATGTGATTTTGAACCCAAAACTATTAGCGATATGCAAAAGCTTAATGACCAAGGTAAGGTTGTATTACTCATGAAAAGGCATGGTATAGATGAATCTTTATTACCTTTCCCACCTTTTGCTAGTCAAGTTAAGAAAAATAATTAGCTAGCTAAGTTTTTGGACATGTTAAAGAAGTTACACATAAATTTACCATTTTTTGATGCTCTGTTGCATATACCAAAGTATGCTAAATTTTTAAGAGAGTTGTGTTCTAGCAAGAAAAAGTTAGAAGATATGGGGATAGTTCATTTGTCTGAAAATTGTAGTACAATTTTAACTAACAAATCGCCTCAAAAATTAGAGGATTCTAGTAGTTTCATGATACCATGTGAACTGGGGGCTAATTTTATTGGGCACACCTTATGTGACTTGGGTGTAAGTGTAAATCTCATGGCTTACTCGCTTTGTAGGAAATTAAACTTAGAAGATCTTAAAGAAACGATGACGTCGCTATAATTAGCGGATAAGTCAATAAAGAAACCTAAGGGTATCATTGAAGATTTATTAGAAAAAGTTAGAGATTTCATTTTTTTTGTGAACTTCATGGTTTTAGACATAGAGGAAGATTGAAAGGTGTCGTTGATTGTCGAACGCCCATTTTTGAACACAACGAGAGCATTAATAGATATGTATAATAAAACTATCACTTTGCAATTTAATAATGAGAAGACGGTCTTCAAGGTAACCAAAGTGACAGAACACCCATCATGTGACTTCATAGAATCAATTTGTTGTGTCGAAGATGTTCATGAGGATATGAAAGTAATGCTTAAAGATGTAAGGATGGATGATACACTTGAGAAATGGCTAATGAATCCCGGGGTAGAAATAGACATTGTTGTTGAGAGTAGGAAGAAAACAACCAACTAGCGTGAGCAGAAGTTAGTGAAGAATGAGTTCAAACTAAGAATTAAAGTCTCACTTTGCAGCAGTAGTCAGAAATTATTTCAAAGGAAACTAAAATTTAAGAAGCTGTGAACTTATAAAGATCGAGATGACCCTAAATGTGAAATGGTTTTAGCTTATGATCTGCTAGTTGATGAAAGATGCAACATTATAAATCACCGACTGATTTTACATGATAAATTCAGGTTTGATATGGGATCAGTTAGACCTGAGCTTATAGATATTCAGTAAGTACATTCAAAGTCAAGCTGATAACTTGTTAAACTCAAAACTCTCTTTCTTTAGCCTTAAATTTTTACTATGTTGTTTGTTTTACTTATTTTGTTTTAATTTTTAAGTTAATTTTAGTCATGTTTTGCTAAATTTTGTGGTGCATAATTTGTGAATTTATACTTGCTTTATTAGGATTGAATTTAGATATATATGTGTTGATGGAGATGGGGTGGAATTTAAAAATTTTTGTAGAAAATTTATGAGGCACGACAGAGTCTATTTTGTCTTAGTTGTGATCAATGTAAGGTTTTATACATTTTAGTACAGAATGGTTACTCACGAATGAGAGTGATTAGTCTCATTCGTGACCAATTTGAATTTTTTCATGCATTTTGTCCAAAAGAGTTAGTCACGACTGAGAGAAATTTGTCTCAACCGTGACTTATGAAAATATAGGTTATAGAGGCGTTAGTCATGGCTGAAGGTGTTTAGTCTTCGTCGTGACCAAGTAAAAAATTTTAAAGTGTTCAGTCCATAATGGTTTGTTATGGTTGAGACTATTTTGTCTCAGCCATGACCAATAAAAAAATGAAACGTGCATTTTGGTATTCTATGTGAATCACAATAGAGAGTATTTAGTCTCCACCATGACCTTAGGGGTTCAAGCTGAAACTTCTTATGAAAATGTCATTTTAATTATCTCTTCACATTCTTTTCTATTCCTTTCTCCTCTTAATTGGAATTTCAGTCTCTTCACCCTCTTTCCACTGCCTTTCATCATCTTTTTATGGAAATTCGTCATCAAGTAAGTATTCTTTATTTTCTTCCTTTCAAATTTCATTTTTGGTTTATTGTTTTTATGGTTTATGGCTTGATTAATGTGGGTTTTTTTTTCATAAATGGTTATTATGTTTAAATGAGTTTTTGTTCATGTATGTGGGGTATTAGTTATTTTTTGATAATTTAAAATTGATGCCTCTTCTAATTTTAGGTGATTTACATGTTTCATTCTATGTTTCTTTTGTGATCAATTTGTGAGAATAATATGTTTTTAAGGTTCATAGGATTTCTAGAGACATGATTGAACATATTCACTTAACATGTGCACATTGTGTTCGATCAAATGTTTAAGAGAGGCTATGTTTTTCTTTGAGTAACCAATTGCCCTAAGATTATGCTTATGAGACTCTTTTGTTTTTAATTTTTCCATTTTAACATCTTTGGCCATGTTCATATTGACTTTCATTTGTTTAAAACAATGGTTGGTTAAGCTAATTTTTCCTTTTATGCTGTGCACATAATGATCTTATTTTGTTATTTACATAAGCAAGTTCTTGGTTAATTTAGCCTTGCAACTTGTTTATAGCTATTGGTATTTTATCTGTGTATCTTGGTTTAACAATTTTAGTATGATATACTTGACTATTAATTTGGTAATGATGTCCTAAAATGTTTGAAATGAATGTTGACAGTTTGAGATCTTTCAATCCAATTGTGCATGCCTTAAATTTTAAAAATTAGCAAGATAAATATCTTTGTTTAGTTGATGGCTTAATTTCAATTGCTTTGTCTTATTGCAGTGGCACCCAAAAGATTAAGGTAGGAAGCTGGTTCTTCATCTGCACAATAAGAGGCATTAACAGCCAAGGTACTAGGATGGGTGCTAGCTAAGTTCAAGGTCATTATGCTAAGTTTTCAAAAACAGACTACATATTAATACCTTATCTGGACACCAAAGTGTTGTTAGAATATAGGCTTATAAGAGAAGTTCAGGAGTTAATTGAAAACATTGTATGGACTCTGTTCTTTGAGAAAAGGGAGAAGGTTCATGCTCACCTCACAAGAGATTTCCTTGTAACTATACACATAAGGATAGGGAAAGAAAACAACATTGATGAGGGAAAGGTCAGCTTCAAGCTTGATAGGCAATCTTACACAATGACTTTTAATGAATTTTCAGAGTATTTGGGATTTTCTCCTCATATAGCTAGAGGGATGGACAACCTTGACAACCAAGCTATTTGGGAAGGAATATGTGATGAAGCAGCGCAATCAACTTATGTAATTGGTCTGACAAAGGCATATCATTTATGCAACCATATGCTTCAAATTTTGCACAGATGGCTTGCACTATCTATCTTTACTCATATAGGGGGGACTAGGGTAAGTAATTGCTATTGAGGTTATGGTTTTATGTATGATGGTACATGGAATTTAGATGAATGGAGCTGTATTCATTACATGGAAACTTGAGAAACTCTAAACCTTTCCCAAAAGATTGAAGAAATATCCCTTGGAGGAATTATCACCATTTTTGCTAAGGTTGTTAATCACAATCCTATGGGCAAAGTTGTGGGAGATCCAACTTGATTGATAAAAAAAATATTAAAAAATATGAAGGTGCTTATTGATGATGAGAAGTGGCTAGGGAATCAGTGCTTATCCGAAAGAGAGGAATATCTCTTCAAAGTCACTAAAGGAATGACCAACCTACCAGTAGCTGATGATAAAGCCATTGTTTTATCTTCGCAGCAATATGCCATAATCATGTCGCACTTCGACACCTTAGCAGCTAGTCAAGCAGAGTTAAAGGAGAGCCAAGCTGAGCTGACATCCAACATGAATCAACTGATCACCTCAATGGCCGTGATGCAGTATAGATTTGACATCCATTTTTCCCTCATCACCACCACAAAAATGAATTTAGGGATTCCTTAACCCCTGTGTTTTTGAGATTTTATTTTTTCGTTTTGCTAAGAATAACAATCTTTTAAGTTCAAAACAACAATTAAATTACTAAAAAT